>JARIHP010000040.1:0-534044 GCA_029282125.1 Mycena amicta | reverse complement strand
CTACTTGATTCATATTGACCGTTCTGACACTGCATTGCTTCAATTACAATATCATCTTGTAACTCAGTTCTAGAGTTACAAGTTCACCACCGAACATTTCCCCCAGCTGTACAGTTGAATTATTCTACAATCGAAAGCTATTTAATCTCCATGTACAAAACCTCCATATAGAACCGCCACAAGATCATGGAAGGCCACTGACCACCCGGTGCACGCCTTCCCAAGAACCGCCGAAAGTCACTGAGACTGGCCCATGACTCTAATTGAAACTGCTCAGCACTCTTCCTCCGCCAGGTAGGGTCCACATAAATAGCGAACATTAAACCTCGAAGAAAGTTGGGATAGTCGCATTTGCCCAGAGTGAAGTCCTTGTGCAGCGCATCCAGTTTCATCGAGGGGATCCAACACTTGAAGCAAGGCTTGCCAGGATCCTTTTGATCGTACTGCACATCAAAGTTCTGGAACTGAGCTCGATGTGCCGGGCTGAGATGTGGGCAATTCGCCGTTGAGTGGTCAACTGCACCAGTGCCCTGCGTTGCGAAACAGTACCCACAGATCAGCTTGTGGCTGAGAAGTCGGAGCCAGCGCTGGTACTCTGCAATTACTGCATCTTCATTGTCCTCCTTCTGGCGCTTCGCTCGCTTCTGCTCTTCAGCAGCAGGAGCAAACAGTTCTAGTTTGCGCTTCAGCTGTGGAGCCAAAGTCATCGCACTCATGATGGTCTGTGCTCGGATCACGCGTGCTGCCTCACGCGTCCCAGTATACTGTGGCACCAGAGCAGCAGTGGCCGAAGGTGCGGGTTGGATCTGAGGTACAGGCTTTGGTGCTGAATTTATCTTGTAAGTCGGAGTGTGAGTTACAAGATGAATGTTACCTTGAATTGTGCTGGTACGAGGGCCTGTGGTAGGTCCTAACCAACTTTTAACCTGGAACCCAAGTTAAAAGTTGAAACTCACCTGCATTCAGGAGCCGAGACACTGCCTGTGTTCCTTGAATTTCGCGTGCAGGCAGGTTGGATGTTGATTGGGACCCTGCTAAATCGAACTTTAACTCACACTCCGAGTTAAAAGTTAGAACACACCTCCTCTCCGTGCTGCCTCTGAACACCGTTGACACTTGGGGTGATTGAGTTCTTCGCACGTCTTCATGTCACCGTCCAGGAAGTGTGTGGTGAGGGCGGTCAGACAAGATCGTGTGTTCTTGTAGATGATGTTGTCCATGAAGAAGCAGCCCTTGAGATCACCATACCCTTCAAAGAGTTGTTCCTTCCTCGGAAACATCTTCTGCTTCTTGTAGGCAAAGAGCACATTGTATGCCTGCCGACCATCTCTGCCAGCACGCCCACATTGCTGAACCCATTGGACTCCTTCAACAGGTACGGTCAGATGGATGGTGATCCGCACATGTGCGTAGTCGTTGCCAGCAGAAAGTGCACTGGTGCATACCAGCACCGGACCAGTGACACCGGCCACCCAGTCATCGTACATCCGCTCCCGCTCCTCAGATGTGAGCCGAATTCCTGCCGATTCCGCACGATAGAATGGCGCATTGAGCGCTTGAGCAGCCTTGTCACCATCGTCTCGCTTTGCAACAAAGACCAGAATCCGGTCCTGCGCGGTCCACCCAGGCCCAGAGGTTGCCTTGTCAATCATAAACTGGGTCGCAGTAATCATGTCGTCCAAGTCCGCTCTATATTCCACAACCACATGCAGTTCTGGCCGATCGCTGCACCCACGGATGACCTGAGGATTGACAAGCTTGAACTGGTCCTGCAACCAACGTGCAGCATCCGGAGGACAGCTAGCGCTCATCAGAACAAACTGCATCTTTTCAGTGCGCAGAGCGGCTGCATCACTGAATGCTTTGTCCCGGAAGTTTTGATCCAGCCAGTAGTGCTGCGCTTCATCAATGACTGTGCGGACAATCGGCATGCGCATCGCCTGCTTGTACTTGGTGATGGCAGTTGTCCACCCCTCATAGCGAATTTTGTCCGAAGTGGTCAAGACTAGCTTCGGTCCAACCACCATGTCAGGTGCACCATAGCCCAGATAGTGAACGAATGGTAGGCCCATTCGGTGGAACTTGCGATCGAGGTCTGCCTCCAGTGCCGAAGAGGGAGCAACGAAGAGTGTGATCCCATCCTCGAAAAGCGAGGGGATGATGCCAGCCAGAGACTTGCCAGCACCAGTAGGAAGCGCAATGATAACATCGCCCTCCAAGCCCATCACAGTCTCCACAGCCTCGAGTTGGTCTTCACTTTTCCAGGTGGCATTCTTGCCTTCAAGTCGTTTCAAAGCGGCAAGGAGCTGAGCGTCCGAAGGAATGCCATCGTCATCCTCATCGATTGTGCGAGCTTAAAGCAACTTTTAACTCAGACTGCGGGTTAAAAGTTGATAACTCACCTATTGGTCCGTCGACACGCGGAACCACTGCTAGTAAAAGATCTTGTAAGAGCCACTCCGAGTTACAAGAGAAAACTTCAGTTGAAAACTCACCTATTGGTCGGTGGACATGCGGCACCACTGCTAGTAAAAGATCTTGTAAGAGCCACTCCGAGTTACAAGATAAAACTTACCTTCAGACTCATCATGATATTCGCGCCCAACGCCTAAACAAACTTTTAACTTGAGGTCCGAGTTAAAAGTTCAAATCTTACCCATGTCATCATCGTCACTTGGCTGCGGCGGGTGGTCCTGTTGTGGGCCTGATACAACTTTTAACTCCACGTCCGAGTTAAAAGTGCAAAATTCACCGGAAGCAGGCTCGTCGAAATACTCGAGGCCGACATCTTCGTCTTCAGGCGCTGAGACAACTTTTAACTCGAAGCTTGAGTTAAAAGGTGAAACTTACTAGTATGCCGGGTCGGCTCCAGTTGCCTGCTTGCACGTTGTGCCGCCTCTTCACTGAAGTCTGGTGTGAGGGCATGGCGAAAAACGGGCGGAGTTTGAGGTTGGTGTGTAGGCTGTGGTCGATTGGGACCCTGTGACACAAGCCGGTTGAGCAAGATCTCGATATCTATATGTCCAGTCAGCCAACTCATGAGTCGGATTTGAGCACTTACTGGTCAAGGTCCCCTGGAGTTTTCCAAGCTCCTTCTTTGTGTCCGACTCAAACGACTTCTGGTCCCTTTGTAGGTTCAAGATTTCCCTCCTTTGAGAACCTAAAAAAAACTTGTAAGTCAGAGGTTGAGTTACAAGTTAAATTCCGCACCCAATTCAGCCATGATAGGACTGAGATCTACCGTGCCATGGTCCGATGCTGGAGCGACTTCAACTGGCACATGCTTGTCGAAGTCGGTCACCAAAGCCTCTGAATATCGGAGTCCCAGGCCACCAGGCACTACTCCAGTGATCTTCTGCCACCGAGTACTTGACCTGATGAAAGCCAAAATAGCGTACTCTGGCGCACCAAACAAGGCATCTGCAGTGAGACCATAGTTGTGATTTTCGGTCCTCTTCTCATGTCCACTCTGCTTTGCATTGACATCCCCATCAATACCAGCCAATTGTTCACCCATTAGCTGGCGTCGAAAAGGGATGTTGATTTGGCGCCAAGGTGCTACAGTCATCTTCCACAGCAACACATCGAAGGTTTCCCTGTGCATGCACTTGGAGATGGACTCGGTGTCAAACTCCTCACCAAGGTCGCTGAACAGCAGATGGGTATAGGTGTACACAGCGTCCTCATAGTCCGGAAGACAGTGTGAAGCAAAGACTCGGGCAAGAGGACGTGCAAGGGTGTGGAGTTGGATGATGAGGTCAGATACGAATGAGCCAAGGCCATGGGGGATAAGGGAGTCTGTGCCAGTGATGGAAGTCGTTTTGGTGTACTGCCGAATGAGGACCAGATGTTGGCCTAAAGCGGCAGTGTTACGAAGTCGAAAGTGGGTATTGCGAATCATCGCATTGCATAGCTCTGGTCCACGCGGCGGGGCACCACCACACATGTCTGTCAACACCATGAGAAGCTGCTCCATGGCGGCCAGATCATGCAGCCATTCACGGCCCGCAGCTTTGTTGAGCTGCCCATCCCTGGTAAAGCGGGCGCAGAGGATGGGGTCGGCGAAGATGGCATCCAGAAGGTCATTTTCGTGGGAGGATAGAGGGTTGCGGATGTCATCGATGAAGCAGTGGCCAGGGGTTGCATCTTCAAGGTTGTCTGCAAGGCCTGCATAAGCAACATACAGACCGGTGCCCATCAGAATTTTGTCCTCCCACATGTCCTTCAACTTGAGCTCCATGCGGCGGAAAATTTCAGTCAATTGACTGATGCTGATGGAGTCCCCCTTGTACTGCAACTTCGTCCAGTTGACCTCATCCTCCCAATGGATGGACGGCAGATTGGGAGTGTTGAGGGCAATCGCTGCAGCAAAGTGCCCATGGCTCCGAAGCGTAGCAAAGGTGGTGTACATCTTTTCAATGCACCAGTGCTTCACAGTCTCAACACTGACAGTTGTGTCCGCTGATTCCTTCCTGGCCACCATTTGATGCACCTCCATGAGGCATGCCATGCGAATGGCCCACCCAAGTTGAGTAATCGGCCCAGAGCTCTGCTTTGCGGTTTGGAACTCGCCTGTCTTGTTCAAGGCTTGAACCATCAAGAAGACCATGGTCGGATCAGGCATGGAACAGTCTTCAGTCTCCTTCCACTCTGTCATCCACAGGGCTCGGAAGACAGGGTGAAGGCCATCTTGTCGGA
Organism: Mycena amicta; assembly: GCA_029282125.1. Taxonomy (NCBI): domain Eukaryota; kingdom Fungi; phylum Basidiomycota; class Agaricomycetes; order Agaricales; family Mycenaceae; genus Mycena; species Mycena amicta. The sequence continues at coordinate 529,346 of JARIHP010000040.1, read as the reverse complement.
TGCGAGCGAGGGCCTGAATGAGAGCAGGGGATTTCGGAATGGAGAAGAGGTTGGTTGGACGAAGGAGAACATGGAGGAGGGACACCACAAGCCGAGCATATTGATTTCTGGTAGAGGCGCCATTCTGGAAGTCCTCAAGTGGAGTGCGATTTATTCCTCTAAAAAAACTTTTAAGGAGGGCTTTGAGTTACAAGTTGAAATGAACACACTTCTCATCCGGCACAGGGCTGTTAAGTATCATGCGAACCAGCGGCGGAGTATTTGGGATGAGGTTGACAATGTCTGCAAAGTAGACCTTCACATCGGTGATGAGCCATCCGAACGGGCCCTTTGCCTCAGGATGTCCCAGGAATTTTGCGATGTCCGCAGCCTTTGCCTGCAGTCCAGACTCGTGCCAGTGGGTTTTTCGAAGCCAAGGCGTCACCTGTGGCGCACTTGGTGCCTTGGCAAGGACTGCTCCCATCCAGTCAAATGTTCGCAAGTCGTCAACGAACGATGGTGCCTCGGGGCCTGGAGTGGCCGGTCCTTCTGAGCCTGGAGTCCCTGGGGCCGGAGCTTGTGCAGGGAGAACATGGAAATAAGCTCGAGAACTGCCAGAGTTCGCTTGTTGACATGCGAGCCCATGCAGTGGCTGAGCCTGCTTGCACTTGGTCTTGATGTGCCTGATGACACCATCCGGAGCCGACATATATCCACACTCCGAGCATTTGTCCTTGTCCCACATGGTTATGAGACCGGAGATAGCAGGAACAGCAGTGACAGAGGCGGCAAAGTCGGGTAGAGTTTTTAGCGCAAGGTTATAGTGAGTCGCTGCTCCAGCCATCTCTGCAGAGAGAGCTGCCGAGACGGAGCTCTTGTGGTAGGTCACCATATGTACTTTGGCACCAGCAAGCGGCATGAGCGTAGCGCAGCAGACAAAGGTATTAACAGTGGTGTTAATGCGAAGACCTGGGATGTCCATCAAGGGTGTTGTGAGAAGGTCAAACTGTGCGTTGACCATCTGAATGGTTGTCTGAAAGGCTTATTAGTTGTGTACAGCTCTTGTTCGCTGGACTCACAACATCAAAGGCAGCCATTGGATTGTGGTTGAATGTCAAAGACTGTGGATAGTATCAGTATGCGAACTTTTAACTCGGGTACTGAGTTAAAAGGTGGTGAGCTGCATACACATTCATCTTGCAACTCGGATTGTGAGTTGCAAGACATTATCATGTGTGGATAAGCGAACTTTTAACTCGAGTGTTGAGTTAAAAGTTGGAATATGGGAATGCGAACTTTTAACTCGGGTACAGAGTTAAAAGGTGGTGAGCTGCATACACATTCATCTTGCAACTCGGATTGTGAGTTGCAAGACAATATCATATGTGCATAGGCGAACTTTTAACTCGGGTGTTGAGTTAAAAGTTGGAATGTGGGAATGCGAACTTTTAACTCGGGTACTGAGTTAAAAGGTGGTGAACTGCATACACATTCATCTTGCAACTCGGATTGTGAGTTACAAGATCATATCACATGATGGAACCACCGAATGCAGTGGAAGAAGGACACCAAGAGCAAGAAGCGAGTGGCAAGATTGATGGCATCACTTACGTAAGCTGATAGATCAAAATGGGGATCAAAAAGCGGCCTTGCAACTGGCCTGCCCCCTTCCTTATATATCTGGGAGATTATGTAATGTGTCACAGTGACCGTTTCTTTTAACTCTGAGGTCAAGTTACAAGATGGCATTCATTCAGGCCGAGTTTCTCTTCACAGTTCATGGACCTTGGTAACTGACTCACTCTGCATTGGTTCCAGGTCGAATATAGACTGGCTTCTACACTGTTGGATCGGCTTCTATGTGGCTTCTACAGGCACGGGCTGGCTTCTGGTGTCCACAGCTGAGCTTCGTTTGGCTTCTGGTTGGCTTATGCGGTGCTCGTTTGGCTTGCGTTTGGCTTGTAGAGCGCTGGTTTGGCTTCTGGTTGGGTTATTTGCACTCGGTTTGGCTTGTGTTTGGCTTATACAGTGTTCGTTTGGCTTCTGGTCGGGTTCTGTGCACTTCGTTTGGCTTATGTCTGGCTTCTGAAGCGCCGGTTTGGCTTATGTTTGGGTTCTTCACATCTGGTCTGGCTTGTTGGTGCGCACATCTGAGCGCTGGTTTGGCTTCCGTTTGGCTTGTACCGCGCCCGGTTGGGCTCCGGCTGGGTTGTGGTCGCTTGGGCTGGGTTGTGACATGATGTGGCAACCCACCCCGACCTTCGGTTTGGCTTATTGGCACCCGGTTCGGCTTATTAGTGGTCGCACAAGCCCTTTCAGAGTGCTGGAACGCTCGTTCGGGCTGCTGTGACGGCAGTTCGGGTCGTATCGTCACGGGACCACCGGATTCCTGATCGCATCAGAAAACGCTGCCAGACGGTCCCCTTACCTAAGCAAACCGACGACGTCGCCGACAGGCCCTTCCCTCGTCCGCAGCGCCGTCCCATCAGATGGGATCACGACGGGTCCGGCACCATCGCGATCTCCTCGACGGCGCCGTCCCGACGGCGCCCCACCCGAGGCGGTGCGCCCGCTCCTCGCCTCCCGCGTCCGCTGCGCCATCATAAACGATGGCATCACGTCGCGACCGGCGCCATCGCGACGGCACCGACGCTCCCCCCGCGACGGTCCCCGACCTGGACCGAACCGCCGACGTCAGACGCGCGCCTCTCCCTGCGCCGGCTGCCCCATCAGATCAGATGGGATCAGGACGGGACCGGCGCCATCGCGGCGCCCTCGACGACGGGATCCCGACGGTACCCCAGCCGAGCCGAGCAAAGCCGAGCCGAGGGAGATCTGGCTGCACAGCCACCGTTTGGCAAGCCAAACGGAGGATCAGATAGATAGTGATGGGATCACTCCGGTGACATCATGGGATCGGGTCCAAATCCTTCCCCGATCCAGAATCACTCACTCCCGAGTCCGTAGCTGCAGCCGTTCCACCAGCGTTTCCAATCCCGTCCCTCTGATGGGACTATTCCCTTTCCCGGCCGTTTCTCCCGTAGCGCGCCAGGCTCGCACGGGATTGGGTACCTGAAAAAAGATTCCGAAGCCCGTCGCCGCTCCCGTCAGAACGCACTCCTCCGCTAAGCGTAGGATTGGGTACCCCCGGTTTTGATGGGATTGGACCCAATCCGAGCGGTAAGATAGATAGAGCATGATGCATTGCATGGTTACATCGACGATGTAGGGAGGCAAGAATGCCGTATGTGGTCTTGTTTGGCATCCGTGACGTGGCCGGGCCTGTTCGGACCACCCGGGCCAGAGACTACCGTGCGTTCACTTTATCCTGCAAGCCCTTCCTCAGGCATGGATTTTCGAGTCCCAAATCTGAGCCCCTACCTCCATTAATATTCATGGTTAGAAACTCGTTTGTGTTAGTATCCGCTCAAACAGAATGCACACTGGCAACTTTGAACCCCAATTGAACCCACGTTGAAAGGTCCATTACACCCTACAACTCAGACTGTGCAACTTCCGAGTGCGCAGCTGTGCGCATCCACATTCACTCGACAGTGCAATAGTAAGCAATACTGTTGGGGGTCTCTCGTTCAATTCGAGACTCGGAACGTGAGCACAACCGTTGCTCGGTGATTGTTTTATCCGCGAGTACTTATTCATTCTCAGATAGACTCGAACCAGTCCAGAGATATCACGGATTGAGTATCTGAAATCTTCATTGAACACCCAACGACTCAAAATAGACATCTACCAACCCGGGCCCCGAGAACGCTGCGGGTGCGCCGCAAACGCTGCCTGTAGCACTACCATCTCGGTTGGTCCCGTTCGAACTTGAAGACTTACTCCGGAGATGCGAATTTACAACGCGCCGTGCCGGAATTAAGTGTCGTGAACTGGAGGACTGGACGCCGGCCCGGTTGGGCAAAAAGAGCAAAGGATCTTATTGATATCTCCCGGATCCCTGATTGAACGAGAGACTCACCGATGGAAGGCCAACGACAGTGACCGTGGGTGCACGCAATTGCGCACTCGGGAGTTGTACTGCCCGATCTGAAGGGCTATACGTGGGGTCGTGGACCCTTGAGCTCCGGTTCGCCGCCCTGAGAAGCGGAACAAACCGATGGCTTGTGGATTAGTTGGCTGGGTTCTGTCCTCGATCGCCACGCGGAATCTCTTAAAGCCCAAACCGGTGAGAGGTGCCATCTAGTCAAAAAGCTCTCGTTCGATTATAGCCCAGGTTCTCGCGTCGAACGAGCGTCGAGCTGAGAGCATGAAGTCACTGGCACCGATCCGTCAGGAACTTGAAGGGGAGACGCTGTAAAGCTTGGATATACAGAGTTGACGTTGAAGATTCACAGAAGTACGAGTAGGGAGGCGTCCTCAGACCGTGTTTGCGTCCATCGCTAAGAACTTGAGTGAGCCTACGTCGACGGAAAACTCGAATGACACGATCCAGGGACCAGAACGCAGTCGGTATTGACCTGCGTCACCTTCGACTTGAGGACGGCTAGGGAGAGAACAAAGGCCGTTAGGATACTTGAGGGTTTCCCGATGCAGCGTCGAACCAAGTCGTGGACGAAAGGAAAAGAGGTGTCACGGTGACTGATCCGGATGATTATCTGATGTTCTTGCCTCTAACGACGACCACGAGAAGGACGGGCGCTCCGTACGACGGCAGAGAGCCCTGCGCCAATCTTCCGGCTAAGATGTACCCCAACCCTGGACCAAACCAAACCGTCAACATTACCGGGACATTCACTGGCACTCACCTGGGACTTCCGCTGATTTCCGGTTCCGACGGGTCCTTGCGTGTTGCAGCTGACATGCCCCGCCGGAGCCACACATCCGAACCCGGGGTCGCTCGTCTGTGCAAATGCAATGCGCCGAGATGCTGTATGGGTGCTGCGGTCCTGAGAGAGCCCTCCCTTTTAACCTGCAACCTCCATCTAGCGTCGCGCTAGTACGCGTTGGAAGACTCTGCCAGTGAACGTGCGTTGGACCGTCGATAAGGTGCGTTACAACACTCCCGCACGAATTCTCCTGGGCTTATCAGCATTCTAGCTCTCCCATGTCGACTCGCTTCCGAAGACGCCCCCAACACTTCCGTCGCATCCTGCTCGCCCTCTTGCTCGTCCCCATCGTCATCTACTTCTTCTCCTCCGGTCCGCATTCCATCCTCCCACCCTCTCTCTCCCGGACCTTCGACGTGCTGCTGGAATGGCTCGGCACACACTGTCTGCGTATCTTCGCGGGCACGGCATTGCTGACGACCATCTTCTTGACGTATGGGCTCGTTCGGACGGCGTTCATGCTCTGTTCGCTCTCGGGGAGAGAGCCAGTTTCCGAGAAGGAGACAAACGTCGAAACGATGAGCCGTCCATCCACGAAGGAACAATGCCTGAAAGAAGAAACACGAACCCTGCTCGCAGTCGAAGAAGGCACAACTTCTTCCCTTCAAGTTCCCACTCCAATCTATCAGCTTCCGCCGGTAATCGAACTACCGCTGCCGAATTTCCTCCTTCTCCTCGCCCTCTGCACGTCCTATCTCCTCCTCGACCTCTGGCTATTCGACGTCATCCATCGCGACCGATTTGACGAGTCGCTGGCGCAGAACTTGCTGGCAGTTGCGACGCATGAAATCCGTGGTGTATTGGACGTGTGCGGGCTGGCGGGGGCATGTACAGCGTTCCTTTGCTGTTCGAGACGCCGAAGGAGAGGGAAAGTGGTGCCGATGGATGGTCTAGGCCTGAATTTCGGTCAGCCGACCGTGGATATGGATGCGGAGGAACAAACGATAGAAAGGAAGGTCCGGGACTCTGACGCCTGCCAATTCGAGGATGGCACACCTATAGGCGTGGCTCCACCAGTCGTTGTATCCCCTGAATCGATTGTCTGATCTATAATCAGTAACACACCGTGTCTGAGAACTGTCTCTGCAATCCCAAAGCTCGTATCGAACGAGGTTCCACGCGTCGAGAGGACCGCTGCCGAATGGGCTCGTGGATGGACAGTGGCCAATCTGGGATACAGGCGCAAGAATGAAGTCGGATGAGATGTGAGGGCTCGGAAAATTTGAGCTGCGCGTGTGCTTCGGTGTTGCGAAAAATCCACGCCGAACTCAAGCTTCGAGCTCGTTTTCAAGTTACAGTACTTATAGCGCGGAAGATCAATTGCGGAAGATTCTTGACTTCGGGCAGACTAACGGACCAAATATTCAACATGAGCATGGGATTCTCGTTCGATACGAGTTGGGGCTTTAACACGCCGGAGCTAGTAAACTTTTTTTTTTTCGCATTCCCAGTCATAAGAAATCTCATATCCATCGGCAGACTTCAACGCCCGACAGCTAAAACACGATATTCTGCACACTACACAACTTCCCAGCAGCCTCGTGTCTCAGGAACGCCCGCATAATCTCGTCCCGGAGCGAAAGCCCTGCCTCGGTCGAGCTCGAAGACTTCCGCGTCTCCGGCGGTAGTAAAACAATGTGAACGCGACATCGCGCTGGGTTACTCCGCGCCAAACACCGCGCCCAATTTGTGCAGTTCGGGATACTGGTCGTTGGGAATCGGAGACTTGAATGCGATCGTGACGCTGCGCAGAACGATTGGGGTGCGAGAGTTTGCAAGCGGCGAAAGGAGGACGGTACTGTCGGAGGCAAAGTGCGTGTATAGAACGATGTCTTTGAGACGAAGATATTGGGTCAGGAACATTGGATCAGCTCTGTAGATCATCATTTACTACATGAACTGGCTGGCGGGAGCGAGAAATACGTGCATGAAGCGAGAGCTTGCGTAGAGTGTTGCGAGTAAGATACAACAGACGCTCTGCGGTCATGTTGCCACTCGGGGCCAACGGAGAGTTCCTCCAGCACGGATGTATCAATCGCCACCAGCATTTCCACATCCCCCTCCATCTATTCATGGTCCATCGAGACCGCATGAACGTCCGCGATTGCAACGGCATGCTCTGGTACGAGGGACGGGGGGTGAAAAGAGAAGGGAGGGACGACGACGTATGTAGGGGGGAGGATGGCAGGGAAACAGAGGGTTAACTTATAGTCGCAGGTCCAAAAGGTATGTGGTACTGTACGGGGCAGGCGTCAGGAAGACTGAGGTAGTAACGGCGTCATGTAGCGAGAGACGGAGAAAGGAGGAAGATATGGAGGAGAGCAACCATAAAGGCGAGGCATGGAGGAAAGTGAGATAGTGTAAAGCAGTCTCTGCCAGTGCGTTGCGTCCCCGATGTCGAATAGCGGCTTCCTTCTCAATCTCCCGTGTCGACTGGGTACCCTTCGCCCTTCCCTCGCCCCTCCTGCCATCCTGCCCGCGGACCTGCCCTCCTGCCGGACCCTCCTACCGGACCGCCCGCTTCACCTCCTTGACGTTACCGTCTGGCTCCTCGCGCTGCCAGCTTCATTCGACTGGCCACCCGTAGCAGCAACGGATGGACGGGAAGACGCTGGGCTTCCGACTCACACTGGCATACAGAGGGAACAATCGAGGCGTTGGTGGACAGGGATAGTGTCGCGGAAGGGCGGAGGCGATGTCTGGATGACGTCCGAGCCCGGTGCGTCTAGCCACCATTCGCCGGCACACCAGTCCTTGACAGAGCCTCGGGTGGTCTGTAGCATCGTCGGCGGCCTATCCAAGCCGCCGCCGCAACGCGTTGTCGCTGGGCGACTGAATTCTTTGAGGAAGGAGAGGACTGCGAATGCGTCAGTATCAGCAGACCCTAAAGACCAATGGCACGCACCGTCTACCTCCCTCCCTACCTCGTCGTCCTACTCCATCGAGTGCCAAGCTTCCGAAGGCAAACAGGGAACGGGTTTGCGAGACCTCGGATCGCCACTCGACTCTTCCTCTGCTTCGTCGTCCTCGTCTTCCCGCATTAACCGTTCCTCGATGGGCAGTCGTCGTCGTCTTCGCGCTCGGTGTATGGATGGTGTCGCGGTCACAGTCTTCTTCGGCCATTGTGGAGCCCGCTTTACCGGACTCGCGTCCGGTCTCATCGCTGCCGAGGGTGAAGGATACGCAGTCGCTGGGGAGGGTTGCGACGAGGGTGCCTTCTAGTCTAGTCGTCTGCGAATGAGCATGGAAAGCAGGAACGGAGGGTGAGGGCGACGTACGGCGAGGACACAGGAGGGTAAGGATGGCGAGTGGGGTATACGAGGACGTTGCTGGCAAACACGCTGTGGCGAAGAGAACGGGCGCTGGAGGAGGGTCGTGGTGTCGACAGTACCGAATGGAGGTGTATAGTGTTATGGCGACGATCTTGCAGACGAAGTTGCCGTTGGCGGGGAGGAAGGAAACTTGTCGTCGAAAGAGGGGATGGCGACGAGGCTAGGCAGAGAAGCAACGCGCAAGCCGAGTGCACCTCAGGCTCGTCCTCCGCGTGTCCCTGTTCGAGGTACTCGGGAACTGGGGACCGTGGGTGGACCGTGGGTCGAATGCATTATCATGCAGGACGGGTATGCGTTCGTCCTATACTTCTGGCCGTCATCCACCAACTCCAAGCTGGTCGTCGAGCAGCGCTTGACGCAGCCTGGATATCGCACAACCCCGAGTCCTTCGTCGAGAGCCGCCTTGCTGAAGAGGCAACGTTTCGGAGAGGTGGTATGGGTAGGCGATGTGAGGCGGGTAGTGACGTGTCGTTCGTCGGAAGGGAGAGAAGGGATTGCGATACGCCAGTCCAGCGGAGCGGGGAGCGACTATACAAAGTCGCATAGACCTTCGGCAAACGATGACTCGTTGTGGGCAGATGTGTAGAGAGTAGGAGGTACGCCCGTCATCTGGACACCGACTGCTTGGAGAGCGGAATGGCGCGCAAAACGCAAGCGGACGGGTTTGGGAACGACTTGCCGCTCGAGAAGACGTTCTACGACACAGCGAACATCAGCCTAGCTTCAAGGAAGAGGGTGAAGAGGACGCACATGCTCCAGGTTCCTTCCTCCGCGGTCTCGCACAATCATGCCCCGTCGTAACCACAACACCGAACGTCCGATGAGCCTCCCTCCATGCCATGGCCTTCGCAGCTCGCCTCCATAGTGCTCATCGAAATGCTGGTGGGTTTCTGCTGGATCTTCGTCGACGATGGGGGTTCTTCGACGGAACCGGACGGGAAGGCGGCCAAGGAGAAGGATATATTGGTCGAGGAGAAGACGAGACTGAGGTGTTTGGAAGCGGTATGGCGCAGAAGAGGACCGAGTCGTCGCGGTCGTGGTGGCAAAAGACAAGCTGAAGCTTGCGATCAACCGTGACGACACTTGCTCACGACCACTTCGGTGTACGGCAACGACGTCCAAGCAACGTCCAACCTCAAGCTATGGCTACGACGTCTGCCCAACACAGGTCTTTCGATGCATCGCATTCAATTTCCGCTCTGCAGCTGAGCCCGTCTTTTACGTTCTTCAAGACCGATTCACTGGCAAGACTCGGTCCTTCGGTCGTCTGTAGCTTCTCTGGCGTTCCTAGCCCGCATACAACCCTCGTTCCGCTGGTTACTGGCCTTTACGACCTTACGGCTCCCCTCACTCGGTCAAGTCTTGAATGCGGTATGCCAAAGATGTCTCCGGCCGAGTCCGACGGCACGTCCATTGAAATTCTAATCCTGTCCGTCTGTGGCGCGCGCGAAGACACGGCCACGCTGACAATCGCCGCAGGCACCAGTCACGGCATATATGAGGCCAATGACACGGACGATCCGTCCTCATGTCTACTTCCACCCCCCAGCCCACCGTCTCCATGCCTGTGCCACAAATCCAGGTCTCCGCCGCAACGCCTCCCACCGACGGCACCGACGACATCCAGACGGCGTACACGGCAGCCTTTCATGCCCGCGGCCTCTCAATGCAGGAAAATCAGCTGGACAAATCCGGTGCGTTGATCTGCGAACTCTCTCTTGTTGCGCATTCTGATTTTCTCGATCTCAGAGGAGACCTTATCTGCCCCCATCAAGCGTGCCGACGACGCCTACGAGCAGATGAAATCCTTCTATGCCGCCCATGCCTCTGCGTTTAATAGTGCAGGAAGCGCCCTCGTGTCGGCGGCTCATCTGGATCCAAAGGCTATCGAGAACAACCTCAACCGATTCGCTGACACGTCCAAGGTCATTATGAAGGGCCTGGATATTCTCGGCACGCTGCACCCCTTCGTCGGTGGTGAGTTGTTTCCGCCAGTGACGACGGTGCCCATCTGACTTCCGCTCCAGTTGCCGCTCTGGCGTTCAAGGGCGTAATCGCGCTTGATCTTGCGCGGCGTCAAAATAACAAGAAAGTCATCGCGATCCAAGTTCAGATGCAAGACATGACAGTGGTACTATTCCAGTGCGTGTTCGGCGTTAGTCCCGAAACTTGACAAAACGGGGTTTGTCGCAGGTTGCGCGATATCCGCGATCCAGAGGACATAGGGCCTGACGGTACCAAGCTGGCTGCTCGCCTCCGTGGAATTATTGTATCCATTGCGAACAGCATCACCGAGTGCGGCACTGCGTGCGATATCTACTTGAAGAAAGGCTTCCTCTGTTCGTCATTTTTCATCTGTGACTACGACTACCATACATTGACGACTGCTTGTCCTCAGCCAAAACACTCAAATCCAAAATCTACGAGGATCAGCTCACCGCCTACGTCCAGATGTTCGACGATAACAAGAAGAAGCTCGAATTTGACCTCGCGGTACATACTGCGCGCGGAGTGGACGAAGCCAACCAGAAACTCGATAACCAGAACGCGAATCTTAACCTCATCCTTGTTCGCATGGAAGAACTCTTTCGCAAGCTCGACACGAGCCGCGAGCGAGACGCACGTGCATTTATCGAGACCAACAAGGGCGCACAGGCATGTGTGGATAACGAGGCCACGCTATCGAAGCTCCTAGCCATGGGCGGCGAGAAGCTCGACGGGTATGATCCCGCACAGCCCGGAAAGGCGGACCTGGCGGGTGCTCAGAAGATGTTGTCCAAGGAGTTGGCGGAGGACGTCAACGAGGTTGTGATGCGCAGTATGGATGGCTTTGCTCGCAAGATGAAGATGCAAGGCGAGGAGCTCGCGGAGACGATAATCAACGCCTTATCGGACAAATCGACCAAGCAAATTCGGGACCCGGTGAGCTTTCCAAAGAAATTGTTTAATCCCTCGTGAGGCTGAGATGGCGCAGGACTTGAAAGTACTCTGGGAGCAGCAAGGCTGGAAGGCGAGCGTTGAAGTGCGCAACTTTGTCCTCGCGCTCAACGATTACTACGCCGATAAATTTGATACGGCTGAAGACGCCAGAGACGCTACCTCTGAGGCGGGCACCCGACCACCCTCGCCTACTTCACCGGTCCATGATCTCCCCGCCGCCGCCGACGATCGGTGGACTCTCACATATATCAACGCCGCACACATTCAGCCCATCTCCGAGGCTGTGGACGACGATGGATCTGGCTTTGTCAGCAGCAAGGAAGCCAACCTGTTTGCAGCTCAAAGGTCCGAAAAATGGAGGTGTGTATTCTCCGCCCCATTTTCGCTCGCACTTATTTCTTTAGTCTCCCGCAATGGACCGCGTTCTGGGCGGCGGGTTGGCATCCGATTGTAACCTGGTACAAAAATCGGATCTACAAGCTACTCCAGGCTATGAACAACCTCGTTCGGCAGGTGCTCCCGACGAACAGGAACTACGCAGAGTCATACTATGGCCAAAGCACCATCGACCAAATCGAGCTCCTCCTCCGCTCTACACACTCTGCATCAGACACGGTCCTGAGTGATCCGAATTTGGTTCGTTTGGTGCAGGAATTCAAGGAAGCAGAAGAAGTCAAGCTCAAAGCCAGGCTGGAGACTCTCCTTTATCAGGTGGATGATTCGACGGCAATTGCGCTTTTAACTCGTCGTCGTCGCATCGAGCGGGTATGTCTTTGTTCACTTCCTCTGTCCCGCCTAAATGTATTGTCAGTATGTCTATCCGCTACTGTACCTCCTCCTGCAACGCCACTACGATATTCTCCGTCTTGCGTGCATACACACTCTTGAGGAGGCCGAGTTTCTGAGCATGGCCACCTCGTTGGCTACGGTTTTTACCGCCATTGACGATCGCATAAAAGTCTTGGAAGGCAAGGTGCTCACCGCACACCATGCATCTCACTCAATGCTGTTCCAGCCGTCTTCAAATCTAATTCCGTCGATGTCAAGGAGCGGTTGGGTTACTGTTCTTTTGGAATGGTCCGTATAGTCGTTCTCGTCTATTTTTCCTCCCAGCTCGTTTTTCACCTATCCTACAGTTCCAAATGCTCCACAATCACCCTTCCGCCCAGAGGGCCGGAAGCAACACAATAATAACCTTCATTGGGGAGGACGGATATGGATGGGACAAAGATGTATCACCCGATACCGGAGAGGACACCGGGACGACCTCCATCCAACAAATCCCTAAGGCAATTCTGCGGCATGGGCAGTTCCGCTTACCAGATCGGTTCTCCGAGTTTGAGAAACGATTCCTGCTGCCGACTCCCCCGATTGACACAGCGACAACTAGCGCAAGTGGAATTAATGGGTCCTGGACGTGCTTGGTTTCTGGACACTCCGACGTCCCACCCGCACTTCTTACCCTCGTATTTGCTGTCTCGGGCGACGAACTCACAGTCGGCGTGGAATTTCTGCAGCATGTTGCTCAGGTGCCCGGAACAATGAACAGCGAACACCAATTTACCTTCACGATGTGGAACACCCCGTATGTTGCGGTGTACGACTCAGCCACGGAGACCATTCAGGCGACTCCACGGATCGAGAGCAAGACAGGCGATAGAGATGGCTCGCACGAGGAGGTGGTCGAGGAGGTCGACGGTATAATGGGGTCTTTCGCTCTGAGCACGCTCCGTCGAACTCCGCCAGCGGCACATCGTCATCTTTACACACCAGCCGAACTCAAGGCCGATCCCGTCAACGCGCGCTGGAACTTTGCTTTGGCCGCCATTCGCGCGGATGTGAAACGAAAAAATTGTTCTGCGGAGTACCTTCGTTCTCGGAATGCAGAGCGAAAGCGATGGGTTGAACTCACGGTGCTGGAGAGGAAGGTGGCGCGGAACTTCAAACCAGCCACAGCGCTGACCACCGAAGAGAAGGACGAACTCGTCAGCTTATGGCCAATATCCCGCCCCGCGATATCCGGTTCTACGATGCATTGGCTAATTTTGAACTGAACAAAACAATCATCCTGCAGTAAGTTTCAGCCTTCACAACTACGCCCACAATAACAACGGTGTCTAGCTACGCAAATTGCAGTGGATGCGGCGGAGACATCCACCGCGAGCGAGTGATGTGCCTCGAGTGCATGAGGGACGACAAGTTGAACCGCCGCGTCGATATGTGTTCAGATTGCTTTGAGAAGACGGTTTAAATGGGAAGTGTTCGTCCATGAACCACGACATGTCCAGGTGAAGGCCTATCGCCGCATCCACCACGGCGACATGTCCTGGATGGTACTCGAAGGGCGCGAGATCGCGAAACGTGTCAAGAAGTGGTTTACGGAGGACAAAGCTCTCGCGACAACTGCGCCTGCCAGTGATCCATCAAAGGAAGGTTTAACCAACGACATCGATGTCTCTGCGAAGGCGACCGAGGCCCCCACATGCTCATACTGTGAGGAGAAAATCGCGCTCCCGTGCTTCGTTTGCGTCGTTTGCGGTATGCACCTTCCATTGACTGGACGTGTAACTTGGCTGATTATGCTCCTGTAGCGCCTGACGCGTATATTTGCATTGAATGCAACAAAAAGCATGCTGCCGAATGATCCAAAATATTCCCGCAGCACCGACTATCTCATCCACTGGTCTATATCTTCGACACCAAGCCAATGATCCTTCAAAAGACACCGAGCGCCGAAGATGCTACTGCGACGGTGGAGGTGCAGTTGAAGAACATGGGGAACAAATTTGAGGCCCTCGATACGCGGCTGGAGGCGGTGGATACGAGGCTGGAGGCGGTGGATACGAGGCTGGAGGCGGTGGATACGAGGCTGGAGGCGGTGGATACGAGGCTGGAGGCGGTGGATACGAGGCTGGAGGCGGTGGATACGAGGCTGGAGGCGGTGGAGGTGCTCTTGAATAATGTGTTGAAGCAGCTGACTGGGGAAGCCGGCGAGGCCAAGGGGGAGTAAGACATTGACACCTGTAGCGAATTTTTGAAACACAGCGGTTGATTTGTGTACAAAGTCTCCAGAAAAGCGAGGCCATCACATCAGGTCGTCTCTGGAAGGGGCAGACGATCTCGGGCTTCGCTTCATTTTGCGCGCGCATTGTTCACGGCGCAGGGATGGGGGATTTCGACGGCGGGCTCAACTGGGCTCAAGTTGAATCTGGACATGTTTCGCACCATGACGGATGTCGACCAGCGTATGAGCCTCCTCCAACGCATTATCGACAATGCGGTCGACCGGAAACGCCCTGCGTTGATCATGACCTGGGCGGGGCTTTATCTGGCCTTTGCGTGCAAAAGCAACTTCCAGCAAAAGAAGCTTTTTGCGTTGCGAAGATGGCGGATGTGTTCGTTGCAGAGGAAAAGGACGACGAGAGTTGCGCTGGCGGTGTACCAGATGCCAGATGGTGTTGGGAGCATTTACGGCGATGGAGCGTTTTGTGCGCGCGGAGAGTGTTTGGTCCGGATTGGAGATATACAGAAGCGCAGAGGAAGGATGGAAGATGTGAGAAGGGTCTGGGAGGCGGCCGTTGAGCCGTTTGAGAAGTCGCTGTAGCGCAAGCAGCCTGCAGGTGGTAGAGACTAAGACTAAGTACCGTAGAGTGCCACTGGCAGGAGAGACTGGCACTATGGAGTTCAACAAAAGTCGATTCGCCGATATATTGAGTTAGATATTAGGTTCCCGGTCATAAACGAGGTCTTACTTGTTTTTGGTGCGTTGGGCAGAGGAAAGCGTCGTGGCATTCCCATCATCACGCGTCACACCTCCGTCTTTCGCCCACCATGGCTACCGACGTCGAAAGCGCTCCCGTCGACCGAATCCACCACTTCCCGCCGTTCCCCGCCGTCCCAGCGGGCGTTCACATCATCCCTTTTGCCGAATTCCAGGAGTACGGCACCAAGATCTTTGGCGCAGACGGTATCGAGCGCGACGGGCTCGGGATCCCGACCATCATCCTGCCCAATCGGACCAAGGGTGCTGGAGGCGGAAAGAAGAAGAAGAAGAAGGGAGGGAAGTTGGCTGCCGCTGGGCCGGGAACGGGAGCGCTGGGAGAGTGGTGGGAGCGCTGGGAGAAGTACGGTGACCATCCGAGGTATCGAAACCAGTACGAAAGGTGTGTCTGTGTCTGTGTTCTGCGTCTGTGTGGTGGCATTAAACCTCTCGTTAGCTTCATCTCGCCTCCCAACCAGCTACATCTTGCTTGCGACGACTTCGACAAGTGTGTTTTTTGCGCACTTACCTGCGCTCGTCTCACCCATTCCACAGACACTACGATATCACCCCGCTGCAGTCTAGCCCACACAAGTATCTGAAGGACCTATTCGACGCGGTACGCCTCTTTCTCTCTTTTTCAAAAACCCGTCTCATCGATCGATGCCAGCTCCAAAGATTCGTCGGTGCGTCCGACGGCAAATCCAACCAGAAGCTCGGTCGTGGGCCCGATCTCGACGTGGAGGAACCCATATCTGATGACGAGGACATGGCGCTGGAAGACGGGGCAGTCGGCGTCCCAAACGACGACCTGCCGCCGGCCGTCGCTGAGATTCAAGCGATTCCGCCAGAGGACGACGAGCTCGACACGACCCCCGGTCTTCTCAAGGCGCAGCGCTTCCTCGACGACCCCGAACGCGCCGTCAAGATCTTCCTGTCGTCTTTCATGCACGAAAAAGGGCTCGTATAGTGCGCTTGTCTCATCCTGACAGAGACTAATGCTCATTCAGCTTTCTAGGGAACACCGCAAGCTCACCGCCGCTCCCCGCCTCATCCGCTTCTTCCTGCATTTCCTCGCACGTACGGGCGTCATCCCCAAAAGCGACGAATCCAATGCCCTCAAAGTCGTCGAGCAAGCCGCGTTAGACCTCCCAGCGACGCTCAGCATCTCTACCGCCCTTCCGGAAGCGTTCGCGGAGGCCTGCGAGCACGCCTAGGGTCGAGCGTACAGCTTGACCGTGAATCTGGACCTGGAGCCGGAACGTCCGACGAAGCGCGCGAGGACGGAGGGAGACGGTGTCGAGGCGACGAGCAATCCTGGGTCGGACGCGGTACAGCTGCCTGACGGTGTACAGCTCGTCACGGAGGCGATTACTCCCGATGTCGACGGCGGCGGATGGGGTGGCTCGGCCGGGTGGGGCGACGGAGAGCCGACTATCGCTGATCCCGCTGGATGGGGTGACGCAGAGCCGACTACCGCTGACGCTGGATGGGGTGATCCTCCCGCCGACTCTTCTCCGAGCTCCGTCCCTCTCGAGCCACGGTGGGCCCAGCCACCAAAGACACTCGAGTCTCTCCTGGGGAGCACCCGCGCGGAAGTTGTGGAACGCAGCATGCGAGGAGGGCTCGTCGAGCAGAGCATGCGTCGCATCGTCAACGTCAATGCGAAACCCGACGGTACCTTGGCGCATGTAGTCCTCGCTCCGTGGCTCCACTGGAAGCCGCAGGTAGACCGTGCCGACGACCAGGACACCGCCCCGCATATCGTCTCCCCATCGCCGTCGGGTCTCCCGCACGACATGCTCACAGACGAAATCACGCTGCTCGTCGCTCCTGCAGCAGCGGACGCAATCATGCCTCACGTCGGGATGGGTATTTGGGGGACGTGGGTGCGGCTCGAGCTGGTCGATGGGGTCGATGGGGTCGATGGGGTGAAGGAAGAAGAGGTGGTGGGCAAGTGGTACCTCCAGGATGTGTCGATGGTCATTCCGAGCTACTGGCTGGTGTAGGTGATGCGGGCGGGTGCTGGGAGAAGTCGGCAGGGAAGGCGCGGGAAAAACAAGCTCCAAGTTCTTAAATCTATCTACCGGAATCTTTACCGCAACTACTATGGCTGTATCATACTTGAACTGTACGTTCTTTACCATGTATCTACCTGCCTTGAATACCGAAACATTGTACAGTTTGCTTGTTGTGTGTGCAATATGACTCGGAGTGGGTAAGCACCCACACGGTGAGTCACGACCCGTGACGCACTGGCCTTGCTCTTAACCACGACCGACGACTGCTCACAATCGCAGCCCTGTGCGACAGCTCCCATGTCTAGTCCTAGCCCAGCCGACGAAGACCGCCTCACCGCTCTGACAACGGCTCTCAGACTCGCGCAAGACCAGATCGCTGAGCTGCAGGCTGACTCGGTGCGGATCTACATCCTTTTCGATTGTCGAATCAACGGAATCCTAGGCTGCTTCTCGGGTAACTCAAGCCCTAGTGAGCCCTAACGCGTTTTCTCGTTGGCTCCATCCTCATTCGCTATTCGCAGACGAAGAGCGACATCCGCGAAGCCGCGCCGCTGGACGTTGCACATGGCGTGAAACGCGCAGTTAGTGTTCTATAACTTCTATTCTTCCTACTCCTTTGACATACGACTCGTTCCAGACCCTCGAGAAGCAGCTCGGGGTCATCCGCGAGAAGGAAGCCGCGGTGGATGCTGCGCGGAAGGCCATTGAGAGGAAAATCGATTGTATGGCGACTAAATTCGAGGTGTGCCATCCTGACCGGTCCATCGGGAGAGTGCTTATCTGACCGCGGCGATGTAGACTCTCATCCGCACTTCCCTCGACGAGTTCAACGCCCTCAGGACCGAACGCGATAACGCGATCCGGGAGAAGGATTCCCTCCAGGGTGTACGCTTCCGCGTTCAAATAGAGAAATCCCAACTGACCAGATTGACAAAAGGCCTCGGATGTACTCGAGCGCGAGATTGCTGGGTTAACGCAGGCGTGTATATCTGCGAATTCAACTAAACGGTAGATTGATTGAGCAATCGAAGGGACAGCCGATTTCCCCAGACGTCAACAACCTTTCCCTTGTCGACCAACTACAGCGCGAAAACGCCGCACTCAAAAGCCGGAATTGGGAACTGGAAACGTATATCGCTCATGTGAGCCACTGGCACTATTACCAGAATCAGCTGCAGCAGGGACAAGTCCAGGTGTGTGTTGGAATTTATTTCTGGGTCAACGAAGCTTAGAATTTGAACCTTCCTTTCCAGCACGTTACGCCTGTTGTGAATGGATCTAGAGAAAACAACAATGCAGCACCATGCACGGAATGCGGCGCCGACCAGACCCCCAGATGGCGTCGTTCCGTAACGGGCAAACGGCTTTGTAACGCGTGTGGGCTGCGTGCGCGGAACAATGTGTGGAGCGATAAGCCTGACGATGAGCAAGACCGGGACTCAAGTTTACAGGCGGAGGCACCACCAACGCAGAAAGTGGACGAGGACGAGCCGCCTCTGAAGAAGCAAAAGCAGAGTCCGAGTCTTGATCATGAAGCACCCATTGGCACGCCGGATGGAGGCTCCGCCCAGGTCAACGCAAGTTCCCTCTCGATCTCGGCGGCGGCAACGAGTTCTCCCTCGGCGGCGGCATCACTCCCACTTCCACCAGTCGCCTCAGTCCGACTCTGCACGCAGTGCGGGACGTGCCAAACATCCCATTGGCGTCGTTCGCTGACGGGCATGCGATTGTGTAATCCGTGTGGGCTCGCTGCTCGGAGGTGATCATGAAGCAGCGTCGAGGGACCGATTGGATGAAGAATTAACAAGTTGGTTGTAGCTTTATACATTTGGATTGATCAGTTTCTTGAAATTGAGGCACGTAGCTTATCCTCCGCCGTGGGCCTAGGACCGCGATGATGCTTGAGTTCTTTGACTTGCGATTCCGAAGAAAACTTTGGGAGACATTTACAGCGATCTATTAACGCAGATACATACATTGGAATTGAGCCCTCGCTCGGCGCAAATGCCGAGCAGGCACTTATCAGAAGGCCGGCGGCGTCTTGATCTCCCAGCCCTTACCGACCCACTCCTCCTCTAGCGCGACCAACGCGTCTATCGTATCGAGCGTGGTCTACAACCCAATCAGCGCAAATCCACAACCAACACGACATACATACCTTCTCCGTACTCGTGAAATCCCCAGTCTTCATCCCCAATACCTGCTCAAGACGGACCCAATCGAGGGGGAGCACGTCAAACTCCTGCGGTTCGGGCGTCTTACGAATGAGACGGTTCTTGAGCTGTGGACGGTGCGCCGCGATGTAGTCGACTGTTTGCTGGAAGGGCCAGCCGGTCGGGGCGGAGAAGATGAGCCGTTTGCGGCCGACCTAGCGTTCCGTTCCGTGTTTATCAGCATTGGAAGGAGCGAGGGGAGGGAGAAAAACATACCTCGGAAGTCGGTGGACTATTCAAAGCGCGTATATGTGCCTCTGCGACATCCCGGACGTCGATGTAGCGCGTACGCAGTGGGAAGACACCGTCGGCGAAGAGGAAGTTGTACAGCAGGAGGTTGGTCGATATGCCAGTGAAATCGCCTGGGGCAGGGTGGGCTGCGTGCGGTGCAAAGGGGCCGTAGAAGAATGTCGGGTTGACTGTACAATACGCGTTTGAGAATGAATTGACGGTGGGTTGTGAGGGTGTACGCACGCGTGGTAACCTCGACATGCGGGTGCTTATCCGCCCACTCCCAGAGCGCCAGTTCCGCGTATTTCTTGGAGGTTTGGTAGGTCACGAATCCGTTGTTGGCTGTTAACGCCGCTTCACGCGTTATCGGATTCCAATCTGTCTTCGATTCAGCCTCGGAATTCAAGCGAATCTAACGAACCTTTGTCCGTGAAGCTACCGCTTGGGTTGGCCACCGAAGCGATGGAGCTCGTCACCACCAGCCGACGCACACCCGCCTTCTCACCCTGGATAAGGACATTGAGCGTCCCCTCGACAGCGACCTTCAACAGCTCCTCGGGGGTGGCGTTTCCGGGCAAAGGCGAGGCGAGATGCATGATGGCGTCTACGCCTACCAACGCTTCAGGAAACTGGTCGTGTACGATGTCGGTGATCTTGACGACGTCGAAACGGTCGGAGCTGTAGCCTGCACTCGCGTAGGTCGCCTTGAGGGTGTCGGCTTTCGCTCCTCGGGCAGCGCTGAGAACAGGGTCAGAGTTTGATGAGGAGAACGGGAAGACATACGCTCGAACGCGATAGCCTTTCTCGAGAAGACGGTAGACGACGTGGGCGCCGAGGAAGCCAGAGGCACCGGTGACCTGTGGCGAATGAGGGTTCGTTCGAACTTGAAGACGGCTGAGAAACGCACAAATACGAGCTCAGACGACATCGGGGACCAGAGGGAAGAGCGTCAGCTTTTATCAAGGCATCGGTCTTGCTGATTCATGAGGTGATGCTGAGTGATCACCGGTTCGGATCACCGGCGGCCGTCTCCGATCTGGTCGCACGCTCTCTTGCCTCTCTCCGTCATCCTGTGCGCGTTCCAATGGGTCAAATATCAATCCAAGACTTGCCGCCCGAGATCCTGGCGACAATCCTCATCCGCCTGCATCCCAGAGAGCTCGTTTCCTGCCACCTGGTACACCAGCGGCGTTATCGCAAGGAATTCCACAAGTTAACCTCCATCGATGAAGGTTTCGCGTTTTTGGAACGACCTCGTTCAGAGCTCTCCCGATATCCAATACTCAATCGAGCTCTGGAGGGACGGCTTGCTCCGTGGCGACCCTGGGACACTCACTCCGGCGGAATGCCTCACCCGACTACACGCCCGTCGCAACGCGTGGCGCGAGCTCAAATGGAGCTCCAAGAGCGTCGTTGGAATGCTGTCGCTCGAGGACTGTCGTGCATACGAGCTCGTCGGGGGCGTCTTCGCATTGCAAGAAAACAACATGACCTTCGACGTGCTCTCGTTGCCTCGTCTCGCAGAGGTGGACGATCCGAACGAGGCGATAGTCACTAGCAGCCTCCACGTGCCGATGAGTGCTTTCGAGGACTTTGCGATCGATCCAGGACAGGATCTACTCGCAGTGCTGTATATTCCGTCTGAGAACGAAGGCATTCTGGCGTTACGAAGACTATCCACGCCCGAAACGGCCCATCCCTCAGCCCAGGTGCGGGAGATCTCTTTTAGCTGTAGTCTCGCGGACACAACCGTCCTCGCCATGCAAATCCTCGACGGCATCGTCACCGTCCACCTCCACTCTGCGTCTCGCCTCCTGGTCTTCGACTGGTGCAAGGGCGTTCTGGTCTTGATGCTCGAATTCAAAGACGACGACGAATACTACAAACTTCACGTCGTCGACTGCCACTTCCTCTCTCCCCGGCTGTTCCTCCTGGCTTGTCGAAACTCCGGCGACGCACGCTTCCAGCACGGGCAGCTACAGCTGTACACCCTCTCCGACGACCTCTATCCGGAGGTGACGGTGACCCACATCGCATCTCTAGAGCTGCCAGAGCTAGCGATACCGAATCCGATCCACTCTCGCCTGGTCTCCATGGCCATCATGGCGGGTCCATACACCGCGTATCCGACACCAGGCGCGCCGTACTACCAGGCCAACGACCGTCGGATCGTGACGTTAGTGATGCACTACGACCCGGGCGATTGGGTGCGTCTCGTCGTTCATATCCGAACTCTCCTGGCGCTGGTGGACGAATACCGCGGTGGAGAAGTGATTGCACGAAAGTGGGAACAGTGGGGTCCCCAGCAGACAAGAATGTTGCGTAGCATGAGACATTTGTTGCCGAGGTACGACTCTTTTCTCTATCCGAAGCGCCAGTGCTGAGAATTCTCTGTAAGACACGTTCACGGCGAATGGATAGCACTACCGACGCCGTCCTCGCGGTACGTCCGACTACTCGATTTCAACGTCCACCTTCCTCTCGAGACGCACCAAAACGATCTTGACGCTGTACACGAGCACCCGTCTGGCCTCGACCCCGGCTCTGCATCCGAATTCTCCTCAGCCTCGGACTCGATACTCACAACCATCATCTCCACCGCCGATGCGAGCCCAGATGGGTTCACCCCGCTACAAGACAGCGACACTCACACCGACGTCAACATCCTACACATTGCGCCCAGCGAGCTTCAAATACCGATCTTCGTTACCACGGCTCACGATGATTCCCAGCCCATCGCCACGGTCAACCCGGACGATGACGCGGACGCGAGGCAGCTCGAACAGCCTGAGCCTCGATCGATGCTGCTCGGGTTATTCAAGCACCCCGTACGTACGACGCTCCCGTACCGAGAAGTCCAACGCGCGATAGACTCCAACGGCCCTACTACTGATGCCGAACTCGAAGCGACGGAGGTGTACGATTTGTTCTTGTTGGATGAGGGACATGTTATTGCTGTGGATACCGCTGTGAGTTGTGTTCTGTGGTGCAGTATAGGCTGATTGACCCTGAGCAGAATGCGGATTACGAGATGGTGGTATTTCGGATGAGTTGAGGCGTCGGTTTCGTCTCAAGCGACGGGTCAGCGAACAGCTCGCGAGGGTCAAATTCAAGCAGGGATCCGAGGTCTATATGCCACGCTAAACTATTTTCCCGTCGAAGCTTGTGTCGTCCTGCTGTATGTGTGGGTTACTATCACCTCTATAATAACTGTGTCCGCCCTAGCACATCGCGGATGCGAGCAAACTGACGCTGTACTGCATGGGATACACTCCCCGTCACGCCAGCAGTCCAAGAGGCTTCTGCGCTTTTCGGCATCGCTAGCGCTGTAGTCGCAGGCATTTACTCGCTGTCGTCTCGCCTGCGCTATAAAGGCAGCCCGTCCTCCCCCAGTTCTGCAGAGGAAACCCAAAGCACCCATTTCCCCGAACCGAAATCATGAAACTCGCAGTCATCGTATCCCTCATGGCAGTCGTCGGTAGTGCCGTCGCCAGCAGCTGCGCCGCGGGACAAGTGTATACATATCCTGCATTGGTCGCACAAGGTTGTCATTCCCTCGACGTTCCCTTTCGCAGGTTGCTGATTGGCATTTTGCAGATCCCGGCTACAAACAGATCGCGGCCGAGTGCGCCGTCGAGGCGTACAAGGACAAATTCAACGCGGCCCAGGTTGCGACGTCGGTCTATAAATGCACTGAGTATACGCCAGTCCGTCGTGGTCGTCGGACGGCATTGGCTCCCGTCACCTGCGGGCAGGACTGCAAGACCCTCAACCTCTTGGATGGCCTTCTTTGTTTGGACCTCAACCTGAACCTGTGAAACCTTAAGCTGAAATGGATGCGCGGTGAGTAGTATTTCCCGACGTATGGTCCTCCTACTAACCTTGAACCGCTAGGTGTTAAAATACTAGCCTTCTTTGGACTTTCCATCCGTAGCCCATCCTTATCTTGAAAAATCCGAACACTGTGTTCAGCGCTGTCATGGTCAGGCTATCAGAGTTGGTACATTATAAAAACTTTTAGATAAAGTAGCGACCAGGATGCTGTCCTCGGCAATAGCCGGTCGGCTTTCGGCCCCATCGGCTTGGCGTGACGCTGATTTGTCACTCGCCTCTTCTCTCTTCCTCCCGTCGTTCCAGTTCCAACGGCTCGGTCTTGCGCCGTGGCAGCCGATCATGTTGAAGGTCCAGACAACTCGAAAGCTCGCCAGCGCCAGCTGTAGCCTCTCTTTGGTCCCGAGAACTTGAATATCCGATACTCTGTGGCCGCCTCTGCGTCGTCTAGCTCTCTCTCTCTGGACCTGGAGCTCCAGCCCAAGTACCGGAGGCTACGTCGAAGCGACTTGGATGCTCAATTCCCGATTCCTGTCTAGTCCCGCTCAAGTGTCAACGCGGGCCATCCCAGATGCGGTACAAGACATCTTGTACTCGCTTGAAACGCCACATACGGTAGCTATCGCTGCTCTAATCTTGATCAGGCTGGTCGACGACTCGGACAGTCCTCGTCCTAGCCGTCTTCGCTTCGGCTGGTCCAGGCGGGCAGCCCTTTTCTTGGGGCATCCTTGCTCTACCGCAGTCCTTTACGACGCCTTCCTCCCCGACAGGTTTATTCCGTCTGTGTGCTCTCGGGGACTCAGCTCGTTCATACACCCAAACATAAGCTGGTAGTGATAACACTCCACTGGTGGCGTCTAGTTCTTGGAACCTCTGTTCGGTCGGCCTCCAGGGTATATAAACTGCAGCGAACCTGGGTTCCAAGGGGCAGTCATCTCAATGCGTCTCCGGCGAAACTCTGGATCCCAGCCAATGCCGCCGTCGTCTTGCACCAACCGCAAACCTCCTCCCACAATCAGCTTCCATGAACTCCCTGAATGGGCGCAGGACAACGAATGGATCGTCGGTGGCTACCGTAGAATCCAACATCGCTGGGACGGCTGCTTAGAGTCTGTCTTCGGGTGTAAGAACTCTATTCTTCTGCGACTTTGCGCAATCTTAACGAGACCTTTCCAGACCTGCACAACGAGACTGGTGAGCCTGAGCAATTGCCAGTGTACAGTCCGAAATTCATCCCTGAACCGCAGTGAACATCCACAGTCATCTCGCGGGGGCACTCCTGTTCGCATACTTCCTGGCCACCTTCCCGGAAGTTCATATGGCGCAGTACCCGACCACCTGGCTAGACTTCACGATGCTCGGCCTCTTTCTTACCTCCGCGATCTTTTGCCTAATGTCGAGCGCGACATTACATGCTGTCGCGTGCCATTCCCAAGAGGTATGTATGCAACAACCCGAGTGCGCACAAGTCCTTTGTAACGCGTAGCCAGGTTGCCGCTCAATGCACTGCGCTTGATTACTCGGGAATAATACTCCTCATAGTTGGTAAGGAGGCTCCCAAATTAGTTCCCCTCTTTCAAAGCTGAATCTTCGACCTAGGATCTTTCTATCCTACCCTTCATTTTCAATTTATCTGCCATCCGCACGAGAAACTAGTCAGCTTGGCTCTGTTGACCGCCGTCGCCCTTGGTTTGTCGAGTTCCAATTTCATGTCCGATCTCCTTGAACTCGTCGTTTCCAGGCGCGGCGTATACCGTTCTGAATCCAGCGTACTCGAAATCAACACACCGCGGGACCCGCACTAGCGTCTTCATCGGATTAGGTCTCTCGGGCGTTATACCCACCATTTATTGCATGCTCCGTGAAGGTCTTCAAAAGGTCTTCGTAGATCAAGGATATGGCTGGATGGTTCTCGGCGCGTTCTTCTATATTGGCGGGGGATTGCTTTAGTGCGTTCGTTTCAATCAAGTGGTCTCCGAGTCATTCAATGCGTCATTCAACAGCGCAAATCGGATTCCGGAACGCTTTGCACCCGGCAAGTTCGACTACTTCTTCGCATCGCATCAGATAATGCACGTCTGTGTGCTCGCGGCGGTTGGTTCTCATTATACTGGCATTTTGACGGCTCTGAAGTATTCGTACTCCGATCCGAATTTGTGTACAGCCATTAGTAGCTGAAAAGGACTCGGTGGCTATCAACGTAGTCTTTGAGTCCGTTTAGAGGCGTCTTCAAAGGCCCATAGATTGTACACCAATATACTAATTCACATGCCGAAGACCTCGGAATCGGAACGGCCCGGAATATGTCGGAAACAGCCGGTCGGTCTCCCGGGCCGGTGCTTCCCACGTCACCTCCAGCTCCTCCGCAACCTCCAGCTCCTCCGCTCCGTCTATGGTCGTACGCTGTGGCTGCGAGTTATCGCCCCTGACAATTTGGAAGCTCGCCGCGCTACCGCCGTCACGGTGTTATGTATCTGCGAAGACGTCGAGGGAATGCCTATTTTTGCTATTCGGCTCCGTGTGAAGCCACGCAGGCTTCGCTCTCTCCTCACACGGTGCGGCCATCATGCTCTCTTTCTTTACCGCCAGCCTGTTGCTCATCGCCCTCTCTATAGCGTCAGCGCAAGACCTGAGGGTCCCGTCGAATCCGAGTCATACAAAAGCTCCTTCGCGCGCAAAGCACCGTTTGTCGTGCAGATGCTACCCTGGTGACGCTTGCTGGCCCACGACGATAGAGTGGTCGAGCCTCAACACCACCGTCGGCGGTCGACTTGTGGCTACCGTTCCCCTCGCAGCCGCCTGCCATGACGATCCGTGGGCGACATACGACCAGGCTGCCTGCACAGCTCTGCAGAATTCATGGCTCGACCCGGAGACGCAGTGAGTATTCGATGAAGCTAGAGCTGTTGACCCGATATCTAACCACTGTTCGAAGCTATCCGTCGTCTTCTTCGGTCATGGCTCCCTTCTTCGCCAACCAGAGCTGCGATCCCTTCCTTCCAGAGTCGGCGCAGTGCGTCATTGGCACGTACGTTCAATATGCGAGTGAGTACCAGGAATAAGTCGTCGTCTGTCATCGCTGACCTCGTCTGAAGTCAACGTGAGCAGCGCAGATGATGTGTCTGCGGGTATCCGGTTCGCTGCCAAGTACAACATTCGTCTTGTCGTCCGCAATACCGGCCATGAGTATGCTTTCCGAGCAGCGTAGTGATTTACTGACCTGATTCACAGCTATAATGGCAAGAGCACCGGATCTGGCGCTCTCGGACTGTGGATGCACCACCTCAAAGATATCTCCATCCTTGACTGGTCTGATTCCCATTACACCGGCAAGGCCATCAAGCTCGGTGCTGGCGTTCAAGGCTTCGAGGCTTACGCCGCAGCTGATGCCGCCGGTCTACAAGTTGTCGGCGGGGAATGTCCTACGGTTGGTATTGCAGGAGGTTACACGCAGGGCGGGGGACATTCTGCGCTTGCCTCGAAGCACGGTCTTGCCGCCGATCAGACCCTGGAGTGGGAGGTCGTCACTGGCACTGGCGAGTACCTGGTTACCAACCGCCAGAACAACTCCGATCTCTACTGGGCCCTCTCCGGCGGTGGCGGCGGTACGTACGGAGTCGTCGTTTCCATGACCTCCAAGGCACATCCCGACACCGCGACCTCGGCCATGAACTTGACCATGTTTGCGTCCCACACTACGCAGGATGCCTACTACGAGGTCATCGAGTACTTTCACTCGACCCTGCCGAACATCGTCGATTCCGGCGCTACGGTTGTCTGGTTCTTCACGAACGCTTCTTTCGCCATCTCCCCGATCACGGCACCAGACGTCCCCGTCGCCGTCCTCCAGACTCACCTCGCTCCATTCGAGACCAAGCTCAACGCGCTCAATATCCCCTTCACCAGTCAATACGCGCAATTCGACAGCTACCTCGACGCCTTCAATGCGATGTTCAGCCCGATTCAAGTCGGCATCGCGCAGTACGGTGGCCGTCTGATCCCCCGCTCAGTCGTCGAGAATCACAACACCGCCCTCACACAAGCCTACCGGGACATCAACAACCTCGGCGGTCAAATCATCGGCGTCGGCCTAAACGTCTCCAATGCCGACGTCTACAACGCAGTCAACCCCGGCTGGAGAGACACCCTCATCCACACCGTCATCGCGACACCATGGAGCTTCGAGGCTCCTTGGAGCGAGATTCTTGCTAAGCAGCTGCTAATGACCGACGAGATGCTGCCGAAGCTCGCGGCGCTGACGCCCAATGGGTCGGCGTACCTGAACGAGGCGGATTTCAGACAGCCGGACTGGAAGTCTGTCTTCTACGGCGTCAATTACGACGACTTGCTGGCGGTCAAGAACAGGTACGATCCCAACCATATTTTCTATGGTGTCACTGCGGTGGGCTCGGATTACTGGATCGTTGAGGACGATGGCATGGGCAGGATGTGTGTAGCATGAGCAGGCCAAACAAAAGGAGGTACTACTACTATACGTTGAAGTATCGTTTGTTTTGGTTCTCACATCGACGCAGTAATTCCTCCCTGCTCTTCGAGCTTTACCCACTCTGGATGAGCAATCAACTCCTTCCACCACCGTGTAACATTGGGACGTTTAACGTCCGTCATGGCATGAATGCCGCCGTAACGTGCGAGGAGCGGCGCATGGCTGAGGTGGAAGATGTCGACAAGAGATAATTCCTGAATGCGGTGAGCGCCGTCGTCGAACGGAGGAAAACGTACGTTTCCAGAAATGTACTTCTGTTTCCCTAGGATAACCTCGTACACGTCCAACTTCGTCTCGAGTTGTGTGATTGCTTCAGTGAGGAGAGCTGGGTCGGTTTGTTGTCCATAGTGACTAGACGCTCAGTTCGATGAACGGATGGGAGGAAAAACCTGAACACATACGGCTTGAACACCAATTCGTCAACAACTTTGTACACCGCTGGGTAGAAGTTGCACATCTCCACAGACATCGCTTGATCGAACAGCGCTTGTCCACGCACGTCTCCAGGGTCCGGAGCGAGTTTGCCGCCTTGACCGGGGTACTTGTTCTGGAGATAGCGGCATATCGCACGGGACTCGTAAAGAATGAACCCTTCGTCGTCCTGCGCGTATGTAAATCAGTGCAAAAACTTCGATTTTCAATCTACTACTTAGTACTCACGATAACGGGAACCTGCCCAAACGGCTGCATCGCGAGCAGCTCGGGTGCTTTCGGTGCGATGGCCGACACTTGCGTCAAGATGTGTTCGAACGGGATTTGCTTCGCAGCGAGAACGACGGCGACGAGGACCCCGCCACCGCCGACTTGGTTATTGGCGTAGAGCTTGAGGACCATGATGGGTTAAATGGCTGTTGTACAGAGCAGCCAGCATTTATACGCCTCGTTCTGATAGAATCACGGATGCGACGGGCGTTGAATCTGCGGAAATACACCGATGAGTAATTGCGCGCTGGTAAGCGTGACTGCGTGACTGATACATCTTGCTTCTGTCTCTCATGTGGTTGGTATGCAGTCTCTACGGGACTGTCGTGCGTACGAGCTCAGTGGGGGTATTCTTGCGCGACCTTCGACGTGCTCTCACTGCCGCGTCTCGCACAGGTGGACCATCCGAACGAGGGCCTCCACTTTCCTATGATGGCTTTCGACGATTTTGCGATCGATGCGAGGCAGGATCTACTCGCAGTACTGTAGATTCCGTCTGAGAACGAAGGTGTTCTGGCCCTACGAAGACTATCCACGCCGGCAACCGCCCATCCCGCCCAGCTCTAGGAGATTTATTTCTGGCTTTATTCTCGCGGACACAACCGATGCAAATGCTCGCGTCGCTATCTACCACGATTCTGCATCTCGGCTCCTGGTCTTCGACTGGCGCATGGGCGTTCTGGTGTTGATACGACCATTCCAAGACGACGACGACGACTGCCGCTTCCTCTCTCCGCGGCTATTCCTCTGGGTTTAAATGTGTCGAAACTCCGGCGTCGCTTCCGGCTTCCGGCTTCCGCCACCGGCAGCTGCAGCTGTACACCCTCTCAGACGGCGTCTTCAGAGCTAACCCTGTTGGCGATACCGACCCTAATCCATTCTCGCCTGGTCTCCATGGCCATCATGGCGGGTCCGTACGGGGCATATTCCACGCCAGGCGCGCCGTACTACCAGTCCAACGACCGTCGGATCGTGGCGTCGGTAATGCGCTACGGTTTATTCAAGCACCCTGTACGCACGACGCTGCCGTATAGAGAGAGATTCAACGCGTGATAAGCTCTCCTCATGAGCTGGCGGAGTACGATTTGTTTTTGTTGGATGGTTGCTGCGAATACCGCTGTGAGGTCGGTTCTGTTCCACCGTTTAGACGCTTATCCACCCTGGTCAAGAATGCAGAGTACGAGCTGGTGGTATTCCGGATGCTTCGGCTTCATCTCAAGCGCACCGAACAGCTCGCGGTGGGCAATTCAAACAAGGATCTTACCATTATGATGAGTTCTACAGGTGGCGATAAACTAGCTTCCGCCGAATCATTCGGAAGCCTGTATCATCGGGTCGGAAGCCTGTATCATCGTTCTGTATGGTGGACGATCTCCTATAATGAACTGGTTCCACCCCAGCACGTCGCGGATGCGAGCAAACTGGCCTCCATTCCACCTCCATTCTATGCTAATTCCTAGAGACTCTAGCCCTCCTGCGCTTTTCGTAGCCATCGAGTCACAGATATCTACTCCATGCCGACCTATTAAAGACAGCGCGTCGTCCTCGATTCTACAGAGGAAACCGCACATTTCCCCAGCTCACCCAACCAAATCCAACAATGAAACCAGCAGTCATCGTGTCGCTCATGGCAGTCGTCGGCCGCGCCATCGCCGGCAACTGCGTGCCCGGACAAGTGTACCCGTATCTTTTATTGCTCGACTTAGGTTGGGATTCAAGTCTTCCTCCACGGTCCCTTTGCCGTTTGCTGATTGGCATTTGTGCAGACCCCGCGTACGCGGCGGAAATGGAAGCGTGCTTCCTGCGGACCCATAGTCTGCCGTACGCCAAGGCCCAGATCGCGGAATGGCTCTATCAATGTTTGCCGTCGGGGCGGTTCAATCCCGCGACAAAATTTGGTCTCGTCAGTTGCGCGCCTCCCTGCCACACCCTCGAGGTTGGCGCGCTCGGCGCGAATCTTGTTTGTTTGGACTTGAACCTGAACTTGGGAGGCTTGCAGTTGTGATAGCCTAGTGAGTTATATTTCCCCGCAGTATGGTCCTCTTTACTGACCTTGAATCGCTAGATATCAATACATAGTAGACTTGTCTGCTTAGAGTCCTCTGTCGTTGCATTCTGTTTCTGAGAAAATCGAACTCGTTGTTCAACAAGCGTCGGGAGTCCACTGAAATCAGGGCTATTAGTCCCCGCAGGTTGAGGAATTCTGATTTGAAATTCAAAAGCAATATTGGGATAAAAAGCGTTGTTCTCTCAGTCATACCTCGTATACTATCATTATTCCCTTTACTCGTATTTTATCGTCTGAAATGCAGTGCAGGTCTAGGCCCGGCGATGTTCCGTGTCACTCGGACATCGGATGGTCGCCTCCGAACTCCGAACGTCTCCGAACGTATAATTTTTTGGCTGTTCAGCGTTGAAAACTCTCAGTCTCGCAACTCAAGCTAAGTTACATGTTCAAGGAACTTTTGTGGGAGCGGAGCGACCACCTCTCTTGTAGAGGTGACCGCGGAAGCGCCAAGACGCGTGACTGACGCATCTTGCTTCTGTCTCTCATCATCTTCTCGCAATATGGACCGAAAATCGATTCAAGACTTTGCACCTGAAATCCTGGCGCTGGTTCTTACCAACCTGCATCCCCGGGATATCATTTCAGCCCAGTTGGTACGCGTTTTTATCCCAGTCAGAGAGAAATCGATAATTCATGAAGGTCTCGCGACTTTGGAACGATTTGGTCAAGAATTCTGCGGATATACAGTACATCGTGGAGCTCTGGCGCGACGGCCTCACTCGTGGCAACGACGGCGGCCTCACATCTGCGGAATGTCTTGCGCGACTATACGCACGACGCGAGGCATGGCGGAACTTCAAGTGGAGCTCTAAAAGCCCCGTTCAGGTGCAGTCGCTCGGAATCTGCCGTGCGTATTCGCTTGTTGGGGGTGTTTTTGCTCTGCGAGGGAGCTCGGACGAGGATAGCCTCGATGTTCTCCCGCTCGCCCGTTTCCGCGATGGTGCTGATCCTAATGAAGCCAAGACGACTACCGCGCTGGGCATCCCGACGGAGAGATTCCAGGGTCTGGCGCTTGACCCTGGGCAGGATCTTCTTGTGATCCCACACATTTTGAGCGCCAGCCAGGGGGCTCTCGACCTTCGGAGACTATCTGCGCCGGACGCAGCCCATCCCTCCGCCGAGTTGGAGATGATTCAATTCGAATGGAATTCGACCTTTGACGGAGCCCACCTGGTAGCCATGCAAATCACCCACGACGTAGTCACTCTCTATCTCAGAGACGTTTCCCAGCTGTTGATCTTCGACTGGCGCAGGGGCGTCCTGGTGCTCTCTTTGGTGCGTCATCTTGCACTTCATCATGGTCGAAGAAGAAGATGAAAACTCGTTGCAGTTATTCGACGAAGACAAGGAATACCGCAGTTTGGGGGTCGTCGATTATCATTTCCTCTCTCCACGATCCTTTATCCTCGCCTGTCGGTACTCCGGCGATGGACGATTCGTCGGTCACGGAAGCATCCAACTGTACACGCTCCCTGAGCAATTAGATTCCTCGGCGCTTATCACGCATGTTGCCAGCCTCGACCTCCCGCGGGTCAATGCGCAGTGCCCCATCGTGACTATGGATATCCTCGCCGGCCCTTTCATCTCCTGCGCGACTCCAGAGCTGGACAAACCGTTTTACCAGGCAAACGACCGGCGCATCGTGTCGTTTCTGGTCCTATATGCGCGAACGAATCGCTTTCGTCTCGTCATGCATATCCGGACGTTCCAGTCTTTGGTCGAACAGCACCGTGGCGAAGCAATCACAATCACGAAGACCTGCAGCTGGGAAGAGTGGGGTCCGTCTCAGACGCGCATGTTTCCGGGATTCGCATTCGCGCATTCGAGTTTCTGGCCTAGGTGTGTGTATCCTCTCCGCTCCTTTCTTTCGAGAAACTGAGAGGGAATTTCTGTCAATGCGGACACGTTCACGGGGAATGGATCGCGCTGCCATCTTCGTGGTCGGGATGCTGCATGCGGCTGTTGGACTTTAACGTTTCCCCCTCGGTAGATCCTCGTTCCGGTGACGACCAAGGCGATATCCTGCACACCGCCCCTAGCGAGGTACAACTCATCGTAGATGGGCACCTCCCCAATCCCAATCCCAATCCCGCCGATCCAAACTCGACGCTGGCATTCGGATTCCACCTATTCAAGGACCCGGTCCGTACATCCTTGCCCTACCGAGAGATCCAGCGCGTAATCGACCCGGGGCCGGGCGAGTACTACGACGAAGACGACGATCTTGGTCCGGAGTATGTATTCTTACTGGACGAGGATCATGTTATCGCGGTGGATACTGTGAGTTTGTTTTCTTTTTGGGATTGTGGGATGCTGATTCGACGATGATATGTAGAATTGGGACTCTGAGATGGTCGTATTCAGAATGTCCTGAGCGCGGTTGGTTCGAAGGAGAGGAGATTAGATCCGCGTATTCCGTGTGCAATGTGCTCTCGGAGTCGATTCATCCGCTTCAAGAATGAGAACCAAGAGCAATGGGGTCAGCACCGGCATGCTCTTGCAGTGTATCCATCACCTTGCGAAATATTGGAAGGATCCCGAGCGTGGAACAGGAACAGGGACTACTTTATAGGCACAGAACCGCCAACGCGGACAAAGTTCACCAAGCAAGAAGATTCAACCGCGCTGTTCACTGGCAACAACTCACCGAGCGCGCGCGCTTACGTGGGGTGAATCTGTCGAGTGTTATTGGTATGATTTTCGAGGATGCTGAGTTGCTCAGTTGGCGAGTTCCCGCTGCTCTGTGGGCGTAAATCTCCCTGTCCCTGCTTGACCGGCCGACTCGACGCCGGCGCGACAACCGCATGGGAAGGAGCGTTACATGTTTCCGAATCCGAGTCGGTGCTCCACCAACTCCGTGCGCACTCCGGAGGCACACTTCCCGGCCTTGGAGACCGTTGCTCAGGCCAACTCCGACTAGCCCGACAAATGCTAAAATGATAATCCTCAGGCCCCATCGCGCAGTCAATCAACGGCCGAAGAAGTTTGAAACGCAGATCCCTTCGCAAATCCCTTCCGTTTCTCCGGCAAAGACGCGTCATGGGGTTCGCGTCGGCGGCAGACGACGCGCGCTACTCCGCTCGGTATTCTCCACCTGCATTGTACGAACGAACGAATAAACGAGTTGGAACTATAGGCTACAAGGTGGTTTGGTGCAAAGTACATTATCTAACTGCGATTCTTTGCTTCGGAAATTGTTCACAGTACTGGGTAATAGCGTAGGTATATGTGTGGTAAAGAAGCTCGAGCTCGAACGGAGGAAAACGTTAAAACGAAAGAAAAGAGTCGAAGGGCACACCGGATACCTCGACTAATATGGTCGCGTGCCAGGCTGGTGCTGGTACCGCGATGAACCAGAGGATGAGAGCGCCTGCGCTATCGAGGAACCGGACCCGTCGCCAGAGCCAGTGCCAGTGGGTAGGGACCCGCGACGAAAAGCCACTGCACGACTGTGATCATACTGGGAAAGCGACGTCGAGTGTAGCGGACGATGGAGCATCGAAGCCTGCGGCGGCGGGGCCGGGGAAGAGCCAGAGCGCGACGGTCGAGGGGTGTGGATAAAGCCGGAGGAGGGCGAGGGCGGGGAATACGAAGTGCCAGTGCTAGCTCCGGCGAGGGATGCAGAACGCGCGCGTAACTGCGGGTCGTGGTCGGGATTTCGAAAAGATGGAGAGTAGGATGAGGAGACAGCTTCCCAGCGCTGCTCGACACCAGTATGCCATGTCTGCGCGTGTTGGCCGCCGGTGTCGTACGCCGGGAAGTTGTTGCTGTCGTTGGGGTAATAGTACCCCGACCCAGTCGAGTATTGCGTCGAATGCGAATGCGAATGCGAGGGGTAATGGTAGTGGAGCGACGACCCCAAACTCGAGGCGGATGCGGGGGACGCCGACGAATTCGAAGTGGGCGAGGAGAAATACAGCGCGGATGAGGACGATGAAGCAGAGGCGGGGGATGCAGAAGAAGGGGAAGCGAT
The DNA here is from genome assembly GCA_029282125.1 of Mycena amicta. NCBI lineage: Eukaryota > Fungi > Basidiomycota > Agaricomycetes > Agaricales > Mycenaceae > Mycena > Mycena amicta. Next base: position 494,939 of record JARIHP010000040.1, on the reverse strand, counting down.
GGCGAATGGTCGGGCGTTGTAGCCAGGTGTCGGCGTGGGCGTCGGTGTCGGGGTCGATGTGCTCATGTCGTGCAATTCCAGCCCAAGCGACACCATACTGAGCGGCCGCTCTCGTCCATGCTCAGGATAGCGCAACCGCGGCTGGGACTGGGAATGATATTGTAGGACATCGGCACCGTCGTCTTCGAGCTTGAGCGGAATGGGAGTCATCGTCGTTGATGGTGGTGAGAACGAGCCCGACTCGTACTTGGGCGGCCGTACATCGGGCGAGGACAGAGAGCTGGCGCTGCGACTGCTTCCGGGGCTCCCACTCGAGGACGGAGAGGCCGGGTTGAACGTGGGTGTCGGTGTGCCAGTGGTTGTCGTCAATGGCATATGCATCGTGTTGGTGGCGTCCACCGTGGCCACGCGCTGTACACGCGTCCTCCGTCGTTTCTTGTACGGTGCGATACGTCGGAGCTCTTCAGGATCGCGAATATCGAAATGCAGGCGGTAGCTATGTGTTCGTTCAGCGAGTGGCGAGGACAGAGAGGAGCAGGGGGGGCAAAAAAAAGAAGGGAAGGGGAAAGCAGAACGCGAAAACTCACTGCTGCCTCAGATTATCCTTCCTCGAACACCGCGTCGTACACCCCGGAAACGAGCACACAAAGTTCATCTCGCCGGTATGCACACGGACATGCCTCGAGAGGTGGCCACTCGTCGAGAACGCCTTGGAGCAGTAGCTGCAGATGTGCGACCTGCCGGCGATATTGCTTGAGCCAGGACCATCGGGGTGGGAGCGGGGGCGGGAGGGGCTGGTGGTCGTGGTGGTGGCTCCTCGAGAAGCAGGCATGGAGATCAAAGTCGGCTATCGGGCGGCGCAAATCTTTGTAACGACATAAATATAAGACCGACGCTCACCGGCATCGCATCGGAAAAAACGGCTCAGGTTTGACCCCGTTTGCATTTTATGAAATGAAATGCCTCCGTAGTTCTTGTCGCGAGCGTTTCATTGAGCTGCAACCTCGATCAAAAAAAAAAAGGGCTGGTACAGGCTGGTACGCGTGATTGTGTGCGCACGCTTTCACGCCAAAGTTGGTAGGACTACTGCCGTAGAGATAATCCTTGACCGTGTGCAGGCTTGGAAAAAAACTCACGTTCGGCGTGCCTTCTCCACCGGGTAACACCCCTGTATGTCGGATGTCGAGCTGACACTTGGCTCGTGGGTTGGTGGGGGCGTGGGAGTCGCACCAGGCACACGCATTGCTGGTGTCGTGGTTTCTTGGCACGACGCAGGTCGCGTCGTGTTAACGTTTTCGCTTACAGGCTGATCTTGCACATCCAGGGTAATTCAATAGATTGTTTAACGAAACCGCAAATCTACCTCAGAGCAGCCAAACCACATCCATTCTGCCCAGTACTTGCTTTTTTCTCTCCAAGATCCACCTCGTCGGCTGAGCAGCTTGATTTCTCCTGCGCTATCTAGTTGCATATCAGAACCGACACGGAGGGAAGCACTTGAGAGAAAGACGCACCGAAGGAGGTCGTCCACCGTAACCCACCGCCCACCATGCGACATGACCCTCTCTAGCAATCATCACCACCCGCTCATGATCAGCCCGCGCGAGCGCCCCCCCCTATCCGCCTTGCTCCATCTCCGTCCGCACGTCCGCACCATCTGCCTGCCCATCCTCGACGGTGCACCACACCCCCGAACGAGGCTGGAATGTGAGGATGAAGGGTTACGAAACTGGGTCGTGAACGCCAACGTGTCCATGTCCCGAGTCAAGGTCGATAATGTGCTGCGGGGGCTGCGATATCATACTGCGTAGCATCGGGCTCCTCCCCCCCCTGATCATGACTCATGATCCCCCCCACTTCAATTTACTCTGCCTCGAGTGGGCGGCGGCGAACGAGATACAGACGATCCGGGTTGTGAGCGGGATAGAGATGCCGTGGATTGGTTTGGATTGGGCCGGTGCTAGTCTGGGGAGAGTGTGCGTCGTCATGGTCGCCAACCGCCGCCGTCGTTTCTACCGTCGTCCATCCGCATATCCGTCCATGTTTGACCTCTGCACGTTTCGATCTCCGCCCGAGCCCGATCCCGAGTCCGATCGCGCACATTGCGCATGCGAGACGTCGACGTCGACGTCGAGGGTGCCCACCAAGTCGGCGTCTTCATCGTCTTCCCTGCCGGTGGGGTAGTACGTCGTCGTCGTCCCCCCGACACTCTTGTGGCCATCCGAGATGAAAAGGACGAGCTCTCTAGCCACTGCCCCCCGAGTCCCGACGCCGAAGCGGATGATGTGCGGTCGACCTCGGTGGTGCTCGCAGAGAACGAAGGGTTGGTCTGCGTGTGCCGGGTCTCGAGCTCCGGACGGAGGAAGACTTTGCGGTATTTTGGCAGCTCGAGCGACGGAGGCGGAGGGGAGGGGGATACGGGGCGCAGGAACGGACTAGTATTGTCGCTGGAGGCAGCAACGACCTGCTTCGTCCGCGTAGTCGAGCGAGAGCGTTCGGGGTCCACATCCACGTCCTCGTCGTAGCCCTCATCATCCCCCCGGCTCCCTTTTTCATCGGCATTCTCGTCATCCTCCCCAGTCCCGCTCTTCCCGGCTTTGCTCCCCCCTCGCTCAGATGGGGGCGTTTGCACCTGGACTTGGGTCTACCACTGAGCGTAGACATCCCGCAGGTGCCAACGCTGTTGTCGAGAGCGGCCTGTTAGATGATAGTTGGGTCAGCGTTTGGCCTGAAGAGGTGGAATCGCAGAAGAGGAAGGGAGGAAAGAAGGCGAAGACAGCGAATGCCCAAAGGAAAGGAAGGAGGCGGTAGCGAAGGGCATATGGGACGGCACTGAGCGAAAGAAGGATAGAAAGGGGAGAATCTGAGCGAGATGGGGATGTAGGGTTAACGAGATGTGAAAAAAACCGCACCTTCAGCACCTGCCCCAGCCCGCCTCATCGGAGCGCGAATATCGTGCCTTCTTGCGGGGAGACATCCAGGTCGTCGGCATCGACAACCTGTAGGACCGGCTGAGGAGGGATTGGGATGACCAAATGAGCGGACTAACCCGTCATTGGGTACCACCGAATCGCTGGCGTATCCGGGGCGGAAAGTGAGGGTGGTACAGAGGGTTGCCGTTCAGTGTCCATCAGGGCCAGCGCGTCTCCAGAACTGGCAGCGAACGCAGAGACGAGGCCGAGAAGGGCAGCTCGAATGGGATTTTAGGGTGGGGATGGGGTGCTAATGCGGACGTTAGCAGGAGCGAAGGGAGGGAACGAAGACGCGCCGTTTCAAAGCATGCGTATCCCTTTCCATGACGAGGCTCGCATCGACGTCGACGACGTCGGCCAGCGCGGGGAGGCCAGAGTGGCGCGGCCATAGTTGGTGGGGGGCAAGACATCTCCTGGTCGACGAATGCCTCGACTAGTGGCCTACGGCGAGCAGGAAGGGCTACAAGCGAGAACGCTGAGGTCTTGAGCGTGGAAGGAGTCCATTCGAATGGTTTACGACGCTACTGAAATGCTGTTGAGCCCGTTTCCGAGTCGTCGTCGACGGTAAGAGAAAACTCACCGGCACCCAGACTCGGACTCGGAGTAACTCGACTGTTGTCGCGTTCCTTCCGGCGGAGCTACAGAGAGGCACCGAGGCCCAAGGCCGCTGTCGCCTTCGTGGCAGACGTCCTCCAGGCTGAATGAAATCCACTGAGCCCGGCTTGTCAAAGGTCGAAGCGGAGAAAAACACACCTTCGCGCAGCCTTAACCCGTCGCTCGCCGTGCGTCCTTCGCTTCTACCGTGAATACGGTCAGAGATCCGTCCATAGAGGTGCGGGAGTGTTATGAGGGGTCGGTAGCTGCATATTCGTGCGGCGAACGGGAATGTAACGCCAGACACCATGTGGATGGAGCTTCCAAGCAGGGAAGAACGTCGTCGTGGAAGCGTGGATCTCGCTCATCGTCGCGGAGGCTCCGAGCATCGTGGCGGAGCATAGCAGTGGTGGTGGTCGCGGTCAAGGTCGAAGATCAGTGACAGTAACTACTCTTCATCCTTGATCAAGCTCTCAAACTCGATATTCTTACTGAGAGGTGCGTAGACCGTGTCGTACTAGTACAGGGCTGGTGTTGTAGCTTTCGCGTCCATGTCTGAATCGTCCGTATACAGTGACTCTTCACCCTCACCCAGGCAATCTCCGACTCCCGGTATTCGGCGTTCCAGCTCACTCGCAAGAACCGCCTCCATATCCCTGCCCACCCTTTGCCACTTGACCTGACCTGCTATCCTGTCTTGTATCTCGTTCTGCCTCTGTTGCCATCTGGAGCTGCCAGTGTCGTCTGGTCGACGATGAAGATTGAAGAAGCTTCAAGCACGGTCTGAGGTACGTCTCTCCTTCTCCTCCGGTAGCACCTGCAAAGATTCATTAGGTCGGTCGCGTGCTTAGACGAGTCGCTGGACCACCGAAAGTGGATTACCCGCTGGAACCGCCCCTGGCGAAGGAGGTCATCACGGGCGACCCAAGGCTACCGAGCGGACGATATTGGAGCTTGCAGCGCTGAACGACGAGGCGATGGTGGTCACGTCAGAGCGCCAGCAATGTCTAGGGAGTGGTACGTTCTCCACCTTCACATCTTCTACGGATGCTGATCTCTTTTAGGATAGAACCCATATACGAACGCATCTCTCTCTCCTCTTGACGGACTGCAAGACGCAGTACTGCTCGTCTCATCAACGTCTCCGGAGGAGGGTTTCGCCTCCGGTCGGCGGCTGTATGTGCATTTGCGGCCGGTGACGGACGCGACCCGGGATGCTTAGTCCAGGAGGGTGTTTGATGATGCTGAGAGAGGGCGAAGAATCGGAGTGGTTGATTGCGGGCGCAGTATCGGAAGAGTTCCAACGCCGACGTGCTAACGGTCCAAACTCCCCCGCTTGGACAGGCGTTTTCCCTTTGCGAGATGGTCATGGTACTAGTTGTTGCGACGCCGGCACTCGATCTGTTCAAAATAGTTCGGTAAGGCCCGTTCTTCAATCGTGCTTCATGTCTGCCACTTCCTACAGCTAGTGGTCCTTTCTTTCTTTCTTTTGCGCAAAAATTTGTATCACCTCAAAGGACTTCTTCGAGCAAAACACGAGCTTGAAGTCCCCAATGTCGTCAACAATTGCCTCGCCTAATCGCTCGTCAGCTTCGGCATCTCTCTGTGTACGGGCTCACCCGTGCTTCCTGTCTCTGCCTTCTACTGTTGGGACGTTCAATCTGTTCAAAATACTCTGTGCAAGCCCATTCTTCAATCGTTCCTCGTGTCAGCAAGTTCCACACGAAATGATTTCCAACGGTATAAAAACTCAGCTACGAGCAAACCAACTCCTCAGAATCCCTCCAACTCGAAGTGTTTTCGCCAAACAACAAGCAAATGTCTCTTTTCACCACCACCCTTGTCCTGGCCACCTGCTTTGGCGATTCGAACGGCGACGCCTTCGATGATCTCCAGGCCGGTATGTTGCTTTCAATGCCTTAGCGATTGGTAGTATCTTACCGTCGACGCCTGCACAGTCCAGGGCACGACTGCCATCCTGTCCGACGTCGCGCGCGCCGTTCAGGATATCAGAGTTATGCACAGCAACAACACAGTTCGTTCAACTTCCTGCTAGAAACTGTATTTATGAACCTCGCCGCGTTTCTCAGGTCGACGGCATCGCGATCACCTATGCCTCGTCCAAGCATGATGGCGCGCAGAATATGGTCGCCCACGGCACCACGAGCAAATGCACGGACCCTGCCCTCAGCAAGTCGGTCTTCACCATCGGTGGTTCGTTGCTAGTTGCATACATGCCGCACTCTCTGATCCTTGCACAAAACAGCCGCCGAGAGCGTCGTGACCATCTTCGGACGCACGGACAAGACCCAAAAGTATGGTCTGCGCATCACCTCGCTCAGCTTCAGCATCCTCAACCACAAGACGGGTAGCACCCGCACTGCCGGCGTAAGTTGTCTACAGCACTAACCGCTTGGATCCAAACTTTTCTAATTTTTGACGATTATATATAGCCCTTCGGCAGTACCGCCGGCACTACGTTCAGCGTCAACGTCACTGGCGAGTTCATTGCCCTCAGCGGTTTCGCGATCGACACCGACAAGAGCTGTGAGTCCGCCGAGCTTTTAATTAATATAGCTGTGAGTCCGCCGAGCTTTTAATTAATATCGCGTAGTGCTTATGAGAGGAATAGTGGCGCAGCTCGGCGACGAAGCTGGCGGTCTCTACGGCCTTGTGTTCGACACGACCAACTTCCACGTGAACGCGTGAATGCGTCGTAAACAATTTTGTGGAGAAGGATTACTAGGTCTGACTCGGAGGCGCGTATGATCATCTGATCATTATTTAGCCCGATGTTTTTGTTTGATTCAAGAATGTATGTGCTTCGCTTCCCGTTCAAAGAACCGGCGCAAATATGGAAACCGATTAACGCCGAGAGCCGTCTCCGGAGGTCCGAAAACACAGCGGACCGCACTTCGTAATCGCCTTCTCGTCACGGAGTTCCTTCAAATACTCGCAGGTTTTCCGCTCATCCATCCAAGAAAATATCCTCAGCGCTCATGCACGTAATCCTCACCGGCGCAACGGGCCTCGTCGGCACCAACGTCCTGCACACCTGCCTCGCCTCTCCTGCCATAACCAAACTCTCCATCCTCTCCCGACGCCCCTTCCAACTCCCCGCCTCGGACAACAACACGGAAATCATCATCCACAAAGACTACGAGTCGTACCCTCCCGCCCTCATCACCCAGCTGCAAGGCGCCGACGCGTGTATCTGGGCTTTGGGCGTCGGCCGCGGGGAGGTGGCCAAGGACGAGGAGTATATACGGATCATGCATGATTTTCCGGTCGCGGCTGCGAAGGCGTTTAGTACGCTTGGAGAGAGGATTAATTTCGTGTTCGTCTCGGGTGAGGGGTGGGTGTATAACTTTGTCCACGAGCGTGAACTGATACGACTGCAACAGCGCCGACCCAACCGAACAAGCTCGACGCCTGTACTACAAGATCAAAGGCCGCACCGAGAAGGACCTCCTCAGCCTGAACCCTTCTTCTTCCTCCGACTCGCCGCAATCGCCATATCCATCTCTGCGGGTATTCAACGTCCGCCCAGGCTACGTCGAACCCACGTCCTCCCAACGCAGCACGCTGCCTTTCTCCAAACGCCTCATTCACGGAATCGCGAGCCCGCTGTTCCGTGCGTTGCAGCCCGGGTTCGTCTCGCCTGCCGATGTGCTTGCGAAAGTGCTGGTGCAGCTGGCGACGGAGAATGGGGAACCGCTGCTATTGGGAGTGGACGACGGTGTTGAGGAAGGGGGGAGGACGGTGCGGTGTGTGGGCGTGAAGAAGTTGAGCGGGAATCAGTAATTTTCCGTTTATGCGACGCGACGCGTTTGCAGTTGCCATGTGATCGTGCATCGTGGCTTATCGCGAACCGCCATGATCTCAATTCGAACGGCGCTTCATGCTTCAATCTTCAAGGGCCCTCTGGCTCATGTCCTCGAGCTCGGACTTGACCTTGCTTCCTGACTACGTATCTCTTTCTCTTTCTCAGAATCTCATCCTCATTTTCGCCGCATCTGGTGGCGTCTTGCCTTTGAATTTCAAGATTTTCTAGGTTGAATACCTCATTCCTCACAGGCGCGAGATAACAGTAATGATCTCCCAGCAACCCTCCAATACATTCGCATCAAAGTCGGCGGCGCTTCTTGTCCAGAACTACCATCTCGGTCATCCTACCCTGGGCCGTCATGCCATTCTTCCTCTGGTCCGCTCCAAAGGCAACGTACCAGCCCGACGCCGAGAAGGATATCGATTCCGCCGTCGAGTCAGTCCACTGGCCGCACTGACAGTGGTCACCCTACACCAAAACCATCATCATCCTCTGCACCGCGAACCTCCTCCTCTCCGGCACCGCCCTCGTCGTCACCTTTCCGAGGTTATACGTACATCAGGTCGGGATAGGGCTTCGGATCGGGCTCGGTCTGTAGGGTGGGGACTCGGATGCATATGCGCAGGGTACAGGTGCGTTTTCTTCGTTTGTTGACTTGACTGCAACTGGTAAACTGCAGCGTCATGAAGCTCAAGTCGACACGACACGTACGTGCACCACTTTTCTTCCCCGTCCCTCCGTCACTCGCTCAGCAAATTCTCATACGATTCGCTGGCCAACCCAGCGCTTCTCTACCAAACCAGCGTACATTGCCTTCTGCCTTCCGAGTACAAGTCACTGCCCAATACCAATGCCCAATACCCAATACACTCTTCGTGATCGCGCATTCATACGGTATATAGTCGCGGTGGTGGTACATACAAATCCAAGATTCCTAGTATGCTATTACAGTACACTGTCTACAAGGTACGCTACGTACGTACGTAGTAAAAAAGAAAAGAATCCTAATCCGACTCATACAACTAACTAACTAACTAACTACAAAAATGCATAGATAATAAAAGGTACAGTATCAGGAGGGCAAACACACTATACATACAGTATGTCCGCGCTCCCGTTGCGAGGCACGAAGCGGGAACCACAAGCTCGACCCAATCATAAACTCATAAGTAGTCGTAGTCGTCTTCGCCCCCCCTCGGCACCGCTCCCTAACCGCCCTCCCTTACCCGAAGCTGCAATATCAATACAGCCCCAACGAGCCCATCCGCCTTGTCATACCCATCCCCATCCCCATCTCCGTCCCCATCCCCAGCGGCGGCCCATTAATCCCCGACTGCAATGTCGGCGACAACGTTCGCTGCTGCTGCTGCATCGAATTCGACTGCGCTTGCTGCATCGACTGCACTTGCACCCGATTCCAATGCGTCCACGGGTGATTCGGATGGACCCGTGGTGGGGAGGGTAAGCCGCCTGCGCCTGGGATGGTGTGTGCGCGGATATTCATATTCATATTCGCGGGAGTAGTCGTATTCGTCGCGGGGATAGTCGTAGCCCAAGACGCGGGGCCCCAAGACACGGGCGGTTGGGGCTGCATCGGCGGTGGCGGAGGTCGAAGCTGGGAAAGGGATTGCGAGTGGCTGATGGGTCGGCGGTGGGCTTGTTGCTGTTGCTGCTGGTGCGGGTGTTGCTGTGGATGTGGGTGTGGGTGTGATTGGGACGGAGGTGCGTGTGATTGGGACGCAGCAGGGTTAGGCGCAGGTGGTTGTAGGGATTGTAGCGAAGCAGTATACCAAGCCGGTGGTTCTGTCGCCAGAGCAGAAGACGCAGGCGGTTGTTGTTGAGAAGTGTACGGATTGACCCAAGGCACCGACGACTGCGAAAGCGCGGGAGCGGAAGACGCGGGGCCCAAATGTCGCTCTCGCGGCACTGGCATCTCCTCCCGTTCCCTCCGTTCCCGCTCCCCATCCCGTTCCCCACCCCCAACCCGCTCCCCATCCATATCCATCCCGCCAGACATGAACGACGCAATGCTGTACTGCAGCCCGGGAAGACCGTGTGGAGGCGGAGGACCCGGTGTCGAGCCCGCATCGACACGGACGTAGCTGACGTCTGAGGCGGCGGTGGATACATGGACACGGGCGGGTGTGTGTGTTCGTCTTCTCCGTTTGGTCTTCTTCTGCTTGTGCGAACGAGACCGAGACGCATACGTCCCCCACCGTCTTCGTTCCGCCTCTGCCTCCGCCTCCAACCACCCCTCGTCGTCCGTATCCGTATCCTCGTCGCTGTCCGAGTCGGTATCCGACCCAGACGACACATTCTCCCAGTCCTGCAACCCCTCCTTGGAACTCCGCCTCCGGAACGGCAGCCACGACGCCATCCGTCCGTTCCTCTGCTCCTTCTCTGCTGCACGACGGACGTCCGCTGCCCATCGGTCCGGCGACCGCTCAGGCTCGGGGTCCTCCCAGCCTGGGCCGGCGTATGTGGGAGAGGCATTGGCGTAGGTGTAGGGATAAGCGCCGTACGGCGAGTTTGACCACGTCGTCGTCTCCGTGTCTTTGTGTTTCTTCTTCTTGTGTTTCTTGGTCTTGGGCGACGCCTCTACTGCGATGGGCTGCTGCGGGGGGATGAACGGCGGGGGCGAGATTGTCGTGAAGGATTGGGGCGAATAGACGGGCTGTCCGTGCCCGTGTCCGTACATCTGTTGCGGCTGCTGTTGATAAGACGGGGGAGATCTAAGCGGTACCACACCGCCCATCCCGTCGTCCATAACGGCCTCGGGATCCCATCGATTGACCTCTGCCACAACCTCCACCATCCGCTTCCGCATCGTCGCGATGCGCTGGGCGTCGTACCCCGTGTACCCCATCGCCCACGCCTGGCCGAGCAGCCAGAGCTCGAGCCTTGCGGGGGTCCAGTGTATGTTCCGTGCGCGGATGCCGGAGCGGAGCAGAATGCAGATGTCTTCGCGGTCGGCGGCGTTGAAACGCACCATCTTGAGGGCGACGGTCCAGTAGGGCGTGACGCTGACTGGTTTGGTGGTCAGAGATTGGAAGGGGAGAGAACTGCGACGTACCGAGGTGAAGCAGACCATTCGGCGATGCATACACGGTCAACGAATCAGACACCTGCACAGACGCGGCGTGGATCGGATCGTACAGAGTCCCGGTAACAGGGCTATCATCACATAGTGAGTGGACAGAACAAGTTGGCGAGCGGGTCTTGACTCACTCTGTAGCCATCGGCAACGCGACGTCCGCATCGCTATTCATCCAATCCGCGCCCAACCCAAACTGCCGCGCCGTCTCAAGAATGCACTGCTTGAGCCTGTACGCGGCGTCGTGGACCCCATAGCAGGCCCATTCGGAGACGAAGGACCGGAGGATGTAGTCGATGTCGCGGGTCGTTGAGCGTTGGCGTTGGCGGGAGTGGGCGTCGGTCGCTGCTGCCAGCTGGGACAGCTCCGCGTTGAGCAGCATCACGGCCCCGCCGTGGATGACGAGTCGGATGGGCCGGCTGGGGTTGGCGCCGAACTGGACCGCGATGCAGGTCGAGAAGAAGTCGAGGACGCGGAGGAGAGCGTCACGGTCGAGCGGTCGGGTGTTTTTGGCGGGAATGCCACCGAAGGAGGAGGATGACGGCTGGGGCTGGGGCTGAGCCACTGGGTGTGCGTGTCCAAAGGCGGGAAAGCTCGCCATGGCCAGCTGGTGGTGGCTGGGGCTGGGGTTGGGGTGTGCGGCGAGAGCACTAAAGCCATACCAAGGCGGAGGAGACGAGGGCCATTGGGGAGGGAGAACCGACATGGGTGCGGGGCCGGAGCATGAACTGGTCCTTGGCGTTTATAACCCAAGGACAACTGGTAGTCGAGGAAACGTACCTTGTTGACCCTGGTCCGACGGCGACTCGTCCGATATACTGCTAGCACAGCACGAGCCTCGTGTTTGGGGCGTGGTGATGTGGCAGAGTGTGGAGGGTGAGTGGCAGCGAAGGCCGGCGCCGGACAGATACTATCTGTCAGACGGTCGTGGTAGGGATGCAAGGTGCAAGGGGCTCAAAGACACGGGTGGAGCAGCGGAGGCAAATGCCAAAAACGGGGTTGACGGCGTGATAACTCCCCAAAACGGGGTAAGCAATCAATTTAGAATTGATTATTTATATTCGATTCGCTCATAACGATACTCGTAGACCATCCACAAATGTACAAGCGCATATCCACGCATTTCGTCGCCTGACGCTGACGCCTGTGGCGTGCTTGATAGATACCAATGGAAGCTAGGGTGAGGTCAATCAAGGTAGCCTGAGAGAACTTGAGACCAACTGCGGTATACGGACCGTAATTAGGACAATAAAAGCCCGACCGACTTGGGATGGGGCTCGGGAGCGCGAGATATAGTCCACGAGCTGAACGTTCGATGAAAGACAGCATGGATGAAACGGAGAATAAAGTCCGAGCACTGCTGCACTGGCTGAGTGCTGAGTCTGGCAATGTCTGGCATGAGAAACTGTCGCACGACACAGCCGGGACCCACAGTCCGGCGTGATCCAGATATCTCCAGTTTGTACCTTGGAAATCAGCACCAGAAATCTTATCAACAGCTACATATGCCAGTCGTTCGCCCCTCTTCCGAGTCAACCAAGGCAGATGTTGAAATTCAGGCCCACCAAATTATCAGCGCCTACGGGGAATCAGGAAGCGTGCGCGCGTTCTAGGGGTTGATAAGAAGCTTCACGGGTGACGGGTCTACGGAGATTAACAAGATGCCAGTGAACAACTGGGCCCTGGCATTGGACGCGACGGACGGCGTTCACCGTTCACCCTTCACCGTAACGGTTCAACAGCAATTAGACGCTGGCCCGTCAAGACTCAATAAAATTCTTCTCCTTCTTGTAGCCGTATGGGAGCCACGAGGCAATGGTTAGGCGGGTGGATAGACTCCGAGAACACATGGTACACGGAATGCGCCGATCTAATCTCTAATCTCCTTACCTCCTCAGGACAAAGTTCTCAATACCACCATCTCAGAGTCCATATTCTACGTATTATCGAATCAGCATCCCACAACCCCAAAGAGCTTGAAAAAACTCACAGTATCCACCGCGATGACATGAAGGCTCCTCGTCCAGCAAGAATAAGAACAGAATTCATACTCCGCACCGAGACCGTCGTCGTCTTCGCCGAGTTCAGAGTGCTGTACTTGGGTGTCCGGGTACAAGACAAGCGCACATCCACGATCGTCGCCTGTGCTTGATAGCAAATGGAATGGAAGCTAGGCGAGGTCAATTGACACTGACAAGCCGTATACGGTCCTAAAGTCCGAGCGCTTCAGACTCGGAATCACTGGCATGAGAAACTGTCGCACGCACAGCCGGGACCCACAGGGATCAGATATACTGTAGATATCTCCACTGACCGAGCTTGAAAATCAGCACCAGAATCTTATCAACAACTACATATGCCAGTCTGAATGACTGAATCGTTCGCCCTCTTCAATCAATGCAGATGTTGAAATTCACCTGCAAGAATTTCAGCGCGGTATCAGCGCCTACGGGGAATCAGGAAGCGTTCCTAGGCCCAGGGGTTGATAAGAAGCTTCACGCAATACGGAGATGAACAACTGGCATTGGACGCGACGCACGGCGTTCACCGTTCACCGTTCACCGTTCAACGTTCAACCGTTCAACAGCAATTAGACGCTGGCCCGTCAATAACTCAATAAAATTCTTCTCCTTCTTGTAGCCGCGTGTGTGGGAGCCACGAGGCAATGGTTAGGCGGATGGAGGGACACGGAATGCGCCGATCTAATCTGCTTCGAATCACCCCGCTCGCCTCCTCCGGTTCAGGACATCCTAAATACGACCATCTCAGAGTCTGCATTTTATCATCGTCAAACCGCAAAGAGCTTGAAAAAAAAACTCACAGTATCCACCGCGACAAACATGAAGGCTCCTCGTCCAGCAAGAATAAGAATAGAATACATACTCCGCACCCAGATCGTTGTCGTCTTCGCCGAATTCAGAGTACCGTACTTGCGGGTACAAGACAAGCGCACATCCACGATCGTCGCCTGTGCTTGATAGTATTGGAGGTCAATCAGCGGTACCTTGACACTGACAAAGCCGTATACGGTCCTAAAGTCCGAGCGCTTCAGACTCGGAATCACTGGCATGATAAACTGTCGCACGCACAGCCGGGACCCACAGGGATCCGTGATCTAGATATACTGTAGATATCAGTTTATCCGCACAGGAACACTGACCGAGCTTGAAAATCAGCAACCAGGAATCTTATCAACAGCTCTCTTCAATCAATGCAGATGTTGAAATTCACTGGGCACCTGCAATCCCACCAAGAATTCGTCCCGTTATCAGCCTACGGGAATCAGGAAGTGGTCCAGGGGTGAATAAGAAGCTTCACGCACGACGCACGGAGATTAAGAGCTGAACCATTGGACGCGAAAGACGGCGTTCACCGTTCAACGTTCAACAGCAATAGACGCTGGCCATCCAGAAAATCTTCTTGTCCGCGTGTGTAGGAGCCGCGAGGTAACATTTCGCAGCGTTAGGATAGACTCCGAGAGCACAGTTTACACGGAATGCGCCGATCTAATCTCCTTCGCACCACCCCCGCTCGCCTCCTCCGGTCCAGGACATCCTAAATACCACCATTTTATAGTCCATATTCTACAATTATCATCGTCAAACGAGAATCAGCATCCCAACTAACCCCAAAGAAAAACTCACATTATCCACCGCGATGACATGATCTTCGTCCAGCAAGAAAATATAATCGTGGTTTTCGCCCGCGTCAGAGTCGATCACGCGCTGGATCTCCCGGTAGGGCAACGATGTACGGACCGGGTCCTTGAATAGGTGGAATCCGAATGCCAGCGTCGAGTCTGGATCGGCGGGATTGGGATTGGGGAGGTGGCCGTCTACGATGAGTTGTAGCTCGCTAGGGGCGGTATGCAGGATATCGCCTTGGTCATCACCGGAGCGAGCCATTGCGGAAACGTTAAAATCCAACAGCAGCATGCAGCACCCCGACCACGAAGATGGCAGCGCGATCCATTCCCCGTGAACGTGTCTGTCAATGCAGACTTCCCTGTCAGTTTCTCCAAAGAAAACGCGCGCAGAGGACACACCCAGCCCAGAAATTTGAATGCTCGAATCCCTGAAACATGCGCGTCTGAGACGGACCCCACTCTTCCCAGGTCTTCGTGATTGCTGCGCCACCGTGCTGTTCGACCAAAGACTGGACCGTCCGGATATGCATGACGAGACGAAAGCGATTCGTACGCGCGTATAGTATCAAGAACGACACGATGCGGCGGTCGTTGGACTGGTAAAACGGTTTGTCCGCCTCTGGAGTCGAGATGAAAGGGCCGGCAAGGATATCTATAGTTACGATGGGGCACGCCGCATTGACCCGCGGAAGGTCGAGGCTGGCAACATGCGTGATAACCGCCGAGGACTCTAAGTGTTCTGGGAGTGTGTACAGTTGGATGCTCCCATGCCCAAATCGTGCGTCGCCGGAGTACCGACAGGCGAGGATGAAGGATCGTGGAGAGAGGAAATGATAATTGACGACCCCCAAACCGCGGTATTGCTCGTCTTGATCGAATAACTGCACGAGTTTAATCTTCTTGGACACTCGGCACAGTGGAAGATGACGCACCAAAGAGAGTACCAGGACGCCCCTGCGCCAGTCGAAAATCAACAGCTGGGGAACGTGTCTGAGATAGACAGTGACTACGTCGCCGACGAGTTGGAAGGTCACCAGGTGAGCCCCGTGAAAGGTCGAATGCCATTCGAATTGAATCATATCCAACTGGGCGGAGGGATGGGGTGCGTCTGGCGCAGATAGTCTCCGAAGGTCGATAGCCCCCTGGCTGGCGCTCATGTGTAGAATGACAAGAAGATCCTGCCCAGGGTCAAGCGCCAGACCTTGGAATCTCTCCGTCGGGATTCCCAGTGCGCTCGTCGTCTTCGCTTCATTGGGATCAGCACCATCGCGGAGACGGGCGAGCGGGAGAACATCGAGCCTGTCCTCGTCCGAGCTCCCTCGCAGAGCGAAAACACCGCCGGCAAACGAATACGCGCGGCAGGTTTCGAGAGACTGCATCGCTACAGTGCTCTTAGAACTCCACTTGAAGTTCCGCCATGCCTCGCGTCGTGCGTATAGTCGCGCAAGAGATTCCGCAGATGTGAGGCCGCCGTCGTGGCCACGAATCAGGCCGTCGCGCCAGAGCTCCACGATGTACTGTATATCCGCAGAATTGTTCACCAAATCGTTCCAAAGTCGCGAGACCTTGAAGAAATTATCTTCTTGCTGACTCGGATAAAAACCCGTACCAGTTGGGCGGAAATGATATCCCGAGGATGCAGGTTGGTAAGAACGACGGCGAGGATCTCAGTTGCAAGGTCCTGGATCGATTTTCGGTCCATGTTGCGAGAAGATGATGAGAGACAGAAGCAAGATGCGTCAGTCACGCGTCTCGCTTACGCGGCCAACACATTTAATTTAATTTAATTTAAGTACAGTACAAGAGAGGTGTCCCACTGGCACAAAAGTTCCTTGAACATGTAACTTAGCTTGAGTTGCGAGACTGACAGTTTTTCAGCGCTGAACGACAAAGAATTATACGTTCGGAGACGTTCGGAGTTCGGACGCGACGATCCGATGTCCGAGTGGCACGGATCATCGCCGGGCCTAGACCTGCACGGCATTTCAGACCCGAGGAATATACGAGGCAATAATATACGAGGCAGTATACAATATATAGACTGAAAACGACTCTTTTTATTCCATTGCGCATGTTTCTCAATAAGCTCTGATGAATTTCTCAACTGCGGGGACTAATAAGTGGACTCCCGACGCGTGTTGAACAACGTGTTCGATTTTCTCAGAAAAAGACTGCAACGACAGATGACTCTAAGCAGACAAGTCTACTATGTATTGATATCTAGCGATTCAAGGTCAGTAACGAGGACCACAGCTTCGGGGGGAAAGATCACTCACTAGGCTATCACAACTGCAAGCCCCCCAAGCTCAGGCCCAAGTCCAAACAGACAAGATTTGCGCCCAGCGCGCCGACCTTGAGGGTGTTGCAGTTAGGCGCGCAACTGACGAGACCGAATCTTGTCGCAGGATCCCACGGAATGAACGGGGAACATTTGTAGAGCCATTCCGCGATCTGGGCCTTCTCGTACAGCGGACTATGGGTCCGCAGGAAGCACGCTTCCATCTCCGCTGCGTACCCGGGGTCTGCACAAATGCATAGTCAGCAAACGGTAAAGATGTGGAGGAAACTTGGATCCCAACCTAAGTCGAGCATCAAAAGATACGGGTACACTTGTCCGGGCACGCAGTTGCCGGCGATGGCGCGGCCGACGACGGCCATGAGCGATACGATGACTGCGAGTTTCATTATTGTTGAGTTTGGTTTGGTTGAGCTGGGGAAATGTGCGGTTTCCTCTGGAGGATTGAGGACGACGCGGCGTCTTTTAAGAGGTCGGTATGGAGTAGATATCTGTGACTCGATGGCTACGAAAATCGCAGGAGGGCTAGAGTCTCTTGGTTAGCATAGAATGGAGGTGAAATGGATCCCAGTTCGCTCGCCTCCGTGGCAAACCAGTTGAGTCCATACGATGATACAGGCTTCCGAATGATTCGGGAAGCTAGTTTGTGGCGGGCCGGAGAACTCAACATATTGATAAGATCCCTACTTGAATCAACCAGCGTGAGCTGTTCGGTGCGCTTGAGATGAAACCGAAGCATCCGGAATAAGTACCACTTCGTAATCTGCATTCTTGATCTGGGTGGATAGGCGTCTAAACAGTGGAACGGAACAGCTCAGAACTCACAGCGGTATTCGCAGCAATCATCCAATTAACAAAAACAAATCGTACTCCGCCAGCTCATGAGGAGAGTTTATCGCGCGTTGAATCTCTCTCTCTAAACGACAGCGTCGTGCGTGCACGGTTGAATAAACCGTAGCGAATCACGAACGTCACGATCCACGGTCTTTGAATTGGTAACACGGCGGGCCTGCTGGATACGGGGTGTACGGACCCGCCATGATGGCCGCGGAGACCAGGCGAGAATGGATCGGATTTGGTATCGCCAACAGGGTCAGCTCTATAGACGTGGTCTGAGAGGGTGGTCTGAGAGGGTGTACAGCTGCAGCTGCCGGTACGGGAAGCCGCGTCGCCGGAGTTTCGACAATCCAAGAGGAATAACCGCGGAGAGAGGAAGCGGCAGTCGACGTCGTCGTCGTATCAACACCAGAACACCCCATGCGCCAGTCGAAGACCAGGAGCCGAGACGCAGAGTAGTAGTGGTAGATAGCGACACGAGGATTGCATCGGTTGTGTCCGCGAGAATAAAGCCAGCAAGAAATCTCCTAGAGCTGGGCGGAGGGATGGGCTATTGCTGGTGTGGATAGTCTTCGTAGGGCCAGAAAACCTTCGTTGTGAGACGGAATCGACAGTATTTCGAGTAGATCCTGCCTCGCATCGATCCCAAAGTACTGGCATCATAGGAAGCTGGAGGCCCACGTTGAACGTTCGGATCGTCCACCTGTGCGAGAAGCAAGAGCACGTCCAAGGTCGCGCAAGAATACCCCACCGAGCTCGCCCGCACGACAGTCCCGTAGAGACTGCATACCAGCCACATGAGAGACAGAAGCAAGATGTAAGTATCAGTCACGCAGTCACACTTACCAGTGCGCAATTACTCATCGGTGTATTTCCGCAGATTCAGCATCCGTGATTCTATCAGAACGAGGCGTATAAATGCTGGCTGCTCTGTGCAACAGCCTTCAACCCATCATGGTCCTCAAGCTCTACACCAATAACCAAGTCGGCGGTGGCGGGGTCCTCGTCGCCGTCGTTCTCGCTGCGAAGCAAATCCCGTTCCAACATATCCTGACGGCTGTCTCGGCCATCGCACCGAAAACACCCGAGCTGCTCGCGATGCAGCCGTTTGGGCAGGTTCCCGTTATCGTGAGTACTAAGTAGTAGATTGAAAATCGAAGTTTTTGCACTGATTTACATACGCGCAGGACGACGAAGGGTTCATTCTTTACGAGTCCCGTGCGATATGCCGCTATCTCCAGAACAAGTACCCCCGGTCAAGGCGGCAAACTCGCTCCGGACCCTGGAGACGTGCGTGGACAAGGGCTGTTCGATCAAGCGATGTCTGTGGAAATGTGCAACTTCTACCCAGCGGTGTACAAAGTTGTTGACGAATTGGTGTTCAAGCCGTATGTGTTCAGGTTTTTCCTCCCATCCGTTCATCGAACTGAGCGTCTAGTCACTATGGACAACAAACCGACCCAGCTCTCCTCACTGAAGCAATCACACAACTCGAGACGAAGTTGGACGTGTACGAGGTTATCCTAGGGAAACAGAAGTACATTTCTGGAAACGTACGTTTTCCTCCGTTCGACGACGGCGCTCACCGCATTCAGGAATTCTCTCTTGTCGACATCTTCCACCTCAGCCATGCGCCGCTCCTCGCACGTTACGGCGGCATTCATGCCATGACGGACGTTAAACGTCCCAATGTTACACGGTGGTGGAAGGAGTTGATTGCTCATCCAGAGTGGGTAAAGCTCGAAGAGCAGGGAGGAATTACTGCGTCGATGTGAGAACCAAAACAAACGATACTTCAACGTATAGTAGTAGTACCTCCTTTTGTTTGGCCTGCTCATGCTACACACATCCTGCCCATGCCATCGTCCTCAACGATCCAGTAATCCGATCCCACCGCGGTGACACCATAGAAAACATGGTTGGGATCGTACCTGTTCTTGACCGCCAGCAAGTCATCGTAATTGGCGCCGTAGAAGACAGACTTCCAGTCCGGCTGTCTGAAATCCGCCTCGTTCAGGTACGCCGACCCATTGGGCGTCAATCCCGCCAGCTGCGGCAGCATCTCGTCGGTCATGAGCTGCTGGTTAGCGAGCATCTCGCTCCAGGGAGCCTCGAAGCTCCATGGTGTCGCGATGACGGTGTGGATGAGGGTGTCTCTCCAGCTGGGGTTGACTGCGTTGTAGACGTCGCCGATAACGGCGTTAGAGACGTTGAGGCCGACGCCGATGACTTGACCGCCGAGGTTGTTGATGTCCCGGTAGGCTTGTGTGAGGGCGGTGTTGTGATTCTCGACGACTGAGCGGGGGATCAGACGGCCACCGTACTGCGCGATGCCGATTTGGATCGGGCTGAACATCGCATTGAAGGCGTCGAGGTAGCTGTTGAATTGCGCGTATTGACTGGTGAAGGGGATGTTGAGCGCGTTGAGCTTGGTCTCGAATGGAGCGAGGTGAGTCTGGAGGACGGCGACGGGGACGTCTGGTGCCGTGATCGGGGAGATGGCGAAAGAAGCGTTGGTGAAGAACCAGACGACCGTAGCGCCGGAATCGACGATGTTCGGGAGGGTCGAGTGAAAGTACTCGATGGCCTCGTAGTAAGCATCCTGGGTAGTGTCTGACGCAACGATGGTCAGGTTCATGGCCGAGGTCGCGGTATCGGGATGCGCCTTGGAGGTCATAGAAAGTACGACTCCGTAGGTACCACCGCCGCCGCCAGAGAGGGCCCAGTAGAGATCGGAGTTGTTCTGGCGGTTGGCAACCAGGTACTCGCCAGTGCCAGTGACGACCTCCCACTGCAGGGTCTGATCGGCGGCAAGACCGTGCTTCGAGGCAAGCGCAGAATGTCCCCCGCCCTGCGTGTAACCTCCTGCAATACCAACCGTAGGACATTCCCCGCCGACAACCTGTAGACCGGCGGCATCAGCTGTGGCGTAAGCCTCGAAGCCTTGAACGCCAGCACCGAGCTTGATGGCCTTGCCGGTGTAATGGGAATCAGACCAGTCAAGGATGGAGATATCTTTGAGGTGGTGCATCCACAGTCCGAGAGCGCCAGATCCGGTGCTCTTGCCATTATAGCTGTGAATCAGGTCAGTAAACCGCTACTCTGCTCGGCACACGTACTCATGCCCTGTATTACGGACGACGAGACGAATATTGTACTTGGTAGCGAACCGGATACCCGCAGACACATCATCTGCGCTGCTCACGTTGACTTTAGACAAGGTCAGCGATGACAGACGACAGCTTATTCCCGGTACTCACTCGCATATTGAACGTACGTGCCAAGGACGCACTGCGCCGACTCTGGAAGGAAGGGATCACAGCTCTGGTTGGCGAAGAAGGGAGCCATGACCGAAGAAGACGACGGATAGCTCGAACAGTGGTTAGATATCTGGGCACAGCTCTAGCTTCATCGAATACTCACTGCGTTTCCGCGTCGAGCCATGAATTCTGCAGAGCGGTGCAGGCGGCCTCGTCGTATGTCGCCCACGGATCGTCATGGCAGGCGGCTGCGAGGGGAACGGTGGCCACAAGTCGACCGCCGACGGTGGTGTTGAGGCTCGTCCACTCTGTCGTCGTGGGCCAGCAAGCGTCACCTGGGTAGCATCTGCACGACAAACGGGGTTTTGCGCGTGAAGGAGCTTTTGTATGACTCGGATTCGACGGGACCCTCAGGTCTTGCGCTGACGCTATAGAGAGGGCGATGAGCAACAGGCTGGCGGTAAAGAAAGAGAGCATGATGGCCGCACCGTGTGAGGAGAGAGCGAAGCTTGCGTGGCTTCACACCAAAAATAGGCACCGTCTTCGCCGGTAGAATGATATGGGATAACACGGCGGTAAGGCGGCGAGCTTCCGAGTTGTCGGGGGCAATAGCTGGTAGCCACAGCGTACGACCATAGACGGAGCGAAGGAGCTGGAGGCTGCGGAGGGAGCTGGAGGTGACGTGGGAAGCACCGGCCCGGAAGGTCGACCGGCTGTTTCCGACATATTCCGGGCCGTTCCGATTCCGAGGTCTTCGGCATGTGAATTAGTATATTGGTGTACAATCTAAGCGCCTTTGAAGACGCCTCTAAACGGACTCAAAGACTACGTTGATAGCCACCGAGTCCTTTTCAGCCACTAATAGCCGTACATAAATTCGCATCGGAGTACGAATACCTCAGAGCCGTCAAAATGCCAGTATAATGAGAACCAACCGCCGCGAGCACACAGACGTGCATTATCTGATGCGATGCGAAGAAGTAGTCGAACTTGCCGGGTGCAAAGCGCTCCGGAATCCGATTTGCGCTGTTGAATGACCCATTGAATGACTCGGAGACCACTTGATTGAAACGAACGCACTAAAGCAATCCCCCGCCAATATAGAAGAACGCGCCGAGAACCATCCAGCGATAGCCCTGGTCTACGAAGACCGTGTGAAGCCCTTCACGGAGGATGCAGCGAAGGGTGGGTATGACGCCCGAGAGACCTAATCCGATGAAGACGCTAGTGCGGGTCCCGTGGTGTGTTGATTTCGAGTACGCTGGATTCAGAACGGTATACGCCGCGCCTGGAAGCGACGAGTTCAAGTTAGAGACAGAGACAATGGAACTTGAAGTCGACAGACCAAGGGCGATGGTCGTTAATAGGACCAAGCTGACTAGTTTCTCGTGCGGATGGCAGATAAATTGAAAATGAAGGGTAGGATAGAAAGATCCTAGGTCGAAGATTCAGCTTTGGAAGAGGGGGACTGATTTGGGAGCCTACTTACCAACTATGAGGAGTATTATTCCCGAGTAATCAAGGGTAGTGCATCGAGCGGCAACCTGGCTACGCGTTACGAAGGACTTGTGCGCACTCGGGTTGTTGCATACATACCTCTTGGGAATGGCACGCGACAGCATGTAATGTCGCGCTCGACATTAGGCAAAAGATCGCGGAGGTAAGAAAGAGGCCGAGCATCATGAAGTCTAGCCAGGTGGTCGGGTACTGCGCCATATGAACTTCCGGGAAGGTGGCCAGGAAGTATGTGAACAGGAGTACCCCAGCGAGGTGACTGTGGATGTTCACTGCGGTTCGGGGATGAATTTCGGACTGTACGCTGGCAATTGCTCAGGCTCACCAGTCTCGTTGTGTAGGTCTGGAAGGGCCTCGTTAAGATTGCGTGCAAGCCGCAGAAAATAGAGTTCTTACACCCGAAGACGGACTCTAAGCAGCCGTCCCAGCGATGTTGGATTCTACGGTAGCCACCAACGATCCATTCGTTGTCCTGCGCCCATTCGGGGAGTTCATGGAAGCTGATTGTGGGAGGCGGTTCGCGGTTGGTGCAAGACGGCTGTGATCCAGAGTTTCGGTGGAGACCCATCGAGATAACTTGAAGTATAAAAGAGTCGGTGAGGAGGATGAAACGAGTCAAAACTGCCCTTGGACCGAGGCTCGCTGCAAGTTTATATACCTGGAGGCTGACCGAACAGCGGCTCCAAGAACTAGACACCGTGACGGAGAGCTCGCACCAGTCGCCTGTAGTGCGGTGTTATCTGAGTCACTACCAGCTTGCTTATGTCTCGGTGCATGAACGAGCTGAGGCCCCGAGGGCAGAGAGACGGGCTAACCTTGGACCTGCGGGGGGAGGAAGGCTGCGTCAACGACCGCGGTAGAGCAAGGATGCCCCAAGAAAAGTGCTGCCAGCTCGGGCCAGCCATCTGAGCCGAAGCGAAGACGGCTAGGACGAGCACCGTCGTCGGGCAGCCTGATCAAGATTAGAGCAGCGCTGTTCGGCGTTTCAAGCGAGTATAAGACGTCTTGGATTCAATTTGCCACCATTGTCGCAACCGCATCTGGGATGGCCTGCGTTGACAATATGGCCACTTGTGCGGACTAAACAGACGGGTAGAGCATCCGAGTCGCACTGCGTCGGCGGTCACGGTTTAAAGTGCTACTTCGGATGGAGTTCCAAGTTCAAAGAGAGAGCTAGACTCGCAGAGCATCAGATATTATTCATGGTCTTCGGGGCCGAAGAGAGGCTACAGTAGGCGCTGGCTAGCTTCCGAGTTGTGGGGACCTTTGAACAAGATCGGCTGCCACGGCGCATGACAGAGCCGCTGGAACTGGACTAGACGGAGCAGAGGAGATGGGTGACGGAGGGAGGCGAGTGACACATCGGCGTCACGCCAAGCCGACGGGGCCGAAAGCCGACCGGCTATTGCCGAGCACAGCATCCTGGCCGTTATTTTATCTAATCATCTGAAGAAGTTCTCATAATTTACCAACTCTGCGGTGACTGATAGCCTGACTTATGACAGCGTGTTGAACAGTGTTCGATTTTTTCAAGATAAGGATGCACTACGGATGAAAAGTCCAAAGGAGGCTCGTATTAACACCTAGCGGTTCAAGGTTAGTAGGAGGACCATACATTGGAAATACTACTCACCGCGCATCCATCTCAGCCTGAGCTTTCACAAGTTCAGGTTGAGGTTCAAACAAAGAAGGCCATCCAAGAGGTTGAGGGTCTTGCAGTCCTGCCCGCAGGTGACCGGGGCCAATGCCGTCCGACGACCACGACGGACTGGCGTATATTCAGTGCATTTATACAGCGACGTCGCAACATGGGCCGGATCGTATTTGTCCTTGTAGGCCTCGACGGCGCACTCGGTCGCGATCTGTTTGTAGTTGGCATCTGCGTACACAACACAATTCCAATCAGCAACCTGCAAAGGGAAATCGAATTCGAGGGAATGACAACCTTGTGCGATCAGTGCAGGATAGGTATACACTTGTCCGCCGACGCAAGTGCTGGCGACGGCGCTACCGACGAATGCCATGAGCGATACGATGACTGTGAGTTTCATTGCTGATTTTCGGGTCGGGGAAATGGGTGCTTTGGGTTTCCTCTGCAGAACTGGGGGACGACGGGCTGCCTTGATAGGACGCAGGCGAGACGGCAGCGAGGAAATATCTGCGACTCCATCGCGCTAGCCCTGCCGAAAGCGCAGGAGCCTCTTGGACTGCTGCCATGCAGTAAATCGTCAGTTTGCTCGCATCCGCGACATGCTAGGGCGGAACCTTCCGACCCGATTATTATAGCGGTGAAAGTAAACGACGCATACAGTAGGACGACACAAGCTTTGACGGGAAGCTACACATAGACGTCGGATCCCTGCTTGAATTTTCTATTCGCTGACACCGTTGCTTGAGCCGAAACCGACGCCTCAGCTCATCCGAAATACCACCACCTCGTAATCCGCATTCTGCTCAGGGTCAATCAGCCTATACTGCACGACAGAACAGAACTCACAGCGGTATCCGCAGCAATGATATGCCCCTCATCCAACAAGAACAAATCGTATTCCTCCGTCGCTTCGAGTTCGGCATCAGTAGTAGGGCCGTTGGAGCTTATCGCGCGTTGGACTTCTCGGTACGGGAGCGTCGTGCGTACGGGGTGCTTGAATAACCCGAGCAGCATCGATCGAGGCTCAGGCTGTTCGGGCTGCCTCGCGTCCGCGTCATCGTCCGGGTTGACCGTGATGGGCTGGGAATCATCGCGAGCCGCGGTAACGAAGATGGGTATTTGCAGCTCGCTGGGCGCAGTGTGTAGGATGTCGACGTCGGTGTGAGTGTCACTGTCTTGTGGCGGGGTGAACCCATGTGGGCTCGCATCGGCGGTGGAGATGATATTTGTGAGTATCGAGTCCGTGGGCGAGGATAATTCGGATGCAGAGTCGGGGTCGAGGCCAGACGGGTGCTCGTGTACAGCGTCGAGATCGTTTTGGTGCGTCTCGAGAGGAAGGTGGACGTTGAAATCGAGTAGTCGGATGCACCGCGAGGACGGCGTCGGTAGTGCGATCCATTCGCCGTGAACGTGTCTTACAGAGAATTCTCAGCACTGGCGCGTCGGATAGAGAGAAGAGTCGTACCTCGGCCACAAATGTCTCATGCCACGCAACATTCTTGTCTGCTGGGGACCCCACTCTTCCCACTTTCGCGCAATCACTTCTCCACCTCGGTATTCGTCCACCAGCGACAGAAGAGTACGGATATGAACGACGAGACGCACCCAATCGCCCGGGTCGTAGTGCATCACTAACGTCACGATCCGACGGTCGTTGGCCTGGTAGTACGGCGCGCCTGGTGTCGGATACGCGGTGTATGGACCCGCCATGATGGCCATGGAGACCAGGCGAGAGTGGATCGGATTCGGTATCGCTAGCTCTGGCAGCTCTAGAGACGCGATGTGGGTCACCGTCACCTCCGGATAGAGCTCGTCGGAGAGGGTGTACAGCTGTAGCCGCCCGTGCTGGAAGCGTGCGTCGCCGGAGTTTCGACAAGCCAGGAGGAATAGCCGGGGAGAGAGGAACTGGCAGTCGACGACATCAAGCTTGTAGTATTCGTCGTAGTGTTTGAATTCCAGCATCAGCAGCGGAACGCCCTTGTGCCAGTCGAAGACCATCAGGCGAGACGCAGAGTGGAGGTGGACGGTGACGATGCCGTCGAGGATTTGCATGGCGAGGACGGTTGTGTCCGCGAGACTACAGCTGAAAGAGATCTCCTGCACCTGGGCTGAGGGATGGGCTGTTTCGGGCGTGGATAATCTTCGTAGGGCCAGAATGCCTTCGTTCTCAGACGGAATATAGAGTACTGCGAGTAGATCCTGTCCTGGATCGATCACAAAGTCCTCGAAAGCCATCATAGGCACGTGGAGGCTGCTAGTGACTATCGCCTCGTTCGGATCGTCGACTTCCGTGAGACGAACGAGCGGGAGCATGTCGAAAGTGACGCTGTTTTCCTGCAATGCGAAGACACCCCCGCCGAGCTCGTATGCACGACAGTCCTCGAGTGACAGCGTACCAACGACGCTCTTGGAGCTCCATTTGAGCTCGCGCCACGCGTTGCGACGTGCGTGCAGTCGGGTGAGGCATTCCGCCGGTGCAAGCATCCCAGGGTCGCCACAGAGCAAGCCGTCCCTCCAGAGCTCGATGGAGTATTGGATGTCGGGAGAGCTCTGCACCAGGTCGTGCCAAAAACGCGAAACCTTCATCGACGGAGGTCAGCTCATCGAATTCCTTGCGATAACGCTGCTGGTGTACCAGGTGGCAGGAAACGAGGTCTCTGGGATGCAGGCGTACGAGGATTGTCGCAAGGATCTCGGGTGGCAAGTCTTGGATTGATATTTGACCCATTTGAACGAGCACAGGATGACGGAGAGAGGCAAGAGGGCGTGTGACCGGGGTGACAACACGTTGATCCGAACCGGTGATTCGGGTAGCTTCACTCAGCACCATCACCTCATGAATCAGCAAGACCGATGCTTGATAAAATCGACGCTTTCTCCTTCAATCCCCCATGTCGTCTGAGCTCGTATTCGTGCGTCTGTCTCCATTCGAATGAACTCTTACTGGAACTTCGGAAACAGGTCACCGGTGCATCTGGCTTCCTCGGCGCCCATGTCGTCTACCGTCTTCTCGAGAAAGGCTATCGCGTCCGAGCGTACGTCGTCCACTATAACCTGTTCTTCTTACTGGACTCTAACCCTGCTCTCAGCGCTGCGCGAGGTGCGAAAGCCGACACCCTCAAGGCGACCTACGCGAGTGCAGGCTACACCTCAGACCGTTTCGACGTCGTCAAGATAACCGACATCGTTCACGACCAATTTCCGGAAGCCCTCGTCGGCGTAGACGCCATCATGCATCTCGCCTCGCCTTTGCCCGGAAACGCCACCCCCGAGGAGCTGTTGAAGGTCGCGGTAGAGGGAACCCTCAACGTCCTTATTCAGGGTGAGAAGGCGGGTGTGCGTCGGCTGGTGGTGACGAGTTCCATCGCCTCGGTGGCCAACCCGAGCGGTAGCTTCACGGACAAAGGTTCGTTCGTTCGTTTCGCTTGAATTCCGAGGCTAAATCGAAGACAGACTGGAATCCGATAACGCGTGAAGCAGCGCTGACGGCGAACAACGGGTTTATTACCTATCAAGCCTCCAAGAAATACGCGGAACTGGCGCTCTGGGAGTGGGCGGATAGGCACCCGCATGTCGAGGTTATCACGCGTGCGTCCACTGACACCATTTTCCTTTTCATTCTCAAACGCTACAGTGAACCCGACATTCTTCTACGGCCCCTTTGCACCACACTCTACCCACCCCGCCCCAGGCGATTACACCGGCATATCGACCAACCTCCTACTGTACAACTTCCTCTTCGCCGACGGTGTCTTCCCAATGCGGACGCGCTACATCGACGTGCGGGACGTCGCAGAGGCACATATACGCGCTTTGAGTAGTCCACCGAGTTCCGAGGTGTGTTTCCCCTTCGCCCCATTCCTGCTCATAAACGCGGAACGCAAGGTCGGCCGCAAACGCCTCATATTCTCCGCCCCGACCGGCTGGCCCTTCCAGCAAACAGTCGACTACATCGCGGCGCAGCGTCCACAGCTCACCCACCGTCTCATTCGTAAGACGCCCGAACCGCAGGAGTTTGACGTGCTCCCGCTCGATTGGGCCCGTCTTGAGCAGGTGTTGGGGATGAAGAAGGGGGAGGATTTCACGAGTACGGAGGCGGTATGTCGTTGTGTTCGGTTTACTGACTTTGCGCTGATTGTTTGGCGAATGCAGACGACGCTCGATACGATAGACGCGTTGGTCGCGCTGGAGGAGGAGTGGGTCGGTAAGGGCTGGGAGATCAAGACGCCGCCGGCCTTCTGATAAGTGCCTGCGCCGGATTCGCACCGACAATCCAATGTATGTTATGCGTTAATAGATCGCTGTAAATGTCTCCCCAAGTTTCCTCGGAATCGCAAGTCAAAGAACTCAACGGCGGTGGATAAGCCTACGTGCCTCAATTTCAAGAAACTGGCCAATTCACAATATAAAGCTACAACAAACTTGTTTTATTCCTCGTTCCGGTCCAACTGTATCCACGCTCCTTGGCTTCACCTCCTGGCAGCGAGCCCACACGGATTACACAATCGCATGCCCGTCAGCGAACGACGCCAATGAGATGTTTGGTACGTCCCGCACTGGGTACAGAGTCGGACTGGGGCGACTGGTGGAAGTGGGAGTGATGCCGCCGCCGAGGGAGAACTCGTTGCCGCCGCCGAGATCGAGAGGGAACTTGCGTTGACCTGGGCGGAGCCTCCATCCGGCGTGCCAATGGGTGTGATGGATATGGCAACTTTTGGCATCAAGTCATCATGAACTCGGCTGTGCGTGAATATTCCGCAGTGTTCCGCAGTGTTCCGCAGTATTCCGCAGTCCGCAGTCCGCAGCTGCACAGCCACCATAGACTACATATATAAACGGCAGTTTGGGACCATGTCTGAACAACCTTTTACCAATTAACACTTGCATTTCTGCATATCAGCTGGGCACTTCGCCTCTGACTACTACTGTGTGATCACCTAGACGCCGCGCGCTCAGCCCATCACAACTGCACCGTTGACTCGTAAGCTAGGCGCTACTTGTTAACGTTGTCGTCTATCCGTTGCCACGCTTCTGCGCTGGTTCAGCTGGATAGTAGGAGGGTCTTGGAGAAGTTCTTGACTGCTTTGTTGGAGTTCTAGTATTTGAATCGCCATCCCATTATTTGCTTTATTTCTCTTCTAAACTAACTCGAGCTCTAGCTCGTCGCACATTCGCTTGAAAACTACCCATATTCATTACAATGGGTGCTTCATGATCAAGACTCGGACTCTGCTTTTGCTTCTTTAGAGGCGGCTCGTCCTCGTCCTCTTTCTGCGTTGGTGCCTCCGCCTGTAAACTCGAGTCCCGGTCTTGCTCATCGTCAGGCTTATCGCTCCACACATTGTTCCGCGCACGCAGCCCACACGCGTTACAAAGCCGTTTGCCCGTTGCGGAACGACGCCATCTGGGGGTCTGGTCGGCGCCGCATTCTGTGCATGGTGCTGCAGCTACATTGTTGTTCAACTCGCTCCCGGACCCGGATCCATTCACAAGAGGCGCTGGAACGTGCTGAAAAGGAAGGTTTAAACTCTAGCCTTCGGTTGCCCGAAAAATCAGTTCCAACACACACCTGGACTTGTCCCTGCTGCAGCTGATTCTGGTAATAATGCCAGTGGCTCACATGAGCGATATACGTTTCGAGTTCCCAATTGCGACTTTTGAGTGCAGCGTTTTCGCGCTGTAGTAGCTCGACAAGGGAAATGTTGTTAGCGTCTGGGGAATTCAGCTGTCCCATGAATTTTTTCGATGATATACCGTTTAGCTGCATTCGCAGACATACCTGCTTTAACGCAGCAATTTCGCGCTCGAGTACAGCCGAAGCCTTGTGTGAATCTAATCAGTAGGACGTATTTGACGCGGAGACAGACATACACCCTGGAGGGAATCCTTCTCCCGGATCGCGTTATCGCGCTCGGTCCTGAGGGCGTTCAACTCATCGAGGGAAGTGCGGATGAGATTCTACATCGCCGCGGTCAGATATACAATTTCACGCGGGACCGTTGCGTACCTCCAATTTAGTCGCCATACCATCGATCTTCCTCTCGATGGCCTTCCGCGCAGCATCCACCGCGGCTTCCTTCTCGCGGAGAACCCCGAGCTGCTTCGCGAGGGTCTGGAACGAGTCGGACGTCGAAGAAGTTAGCGTTAATAGGACACTAACCGCGCGTTTTTCGCCATGTGCAGCCTCCAGCGCGGCTTCGCGAGGGTCGCTCCTCGTCTGCGAATACCGCATGAGGATACTTAGACAGCGTTAGCATAATTTAGAACTCACTGGGGCTTGGGATTCACGAGAAGCAGTCTTCGAGATACGAGGATTCCGTTGATTCGACAATCGAAGAGGATGTGGGCGCTGGCGCACCTCAGCCTGCAGCTCAGTGATCTGGTCTTGCGCGAGTCTCATAGCCGTTGTCAGAGCGTTGATGCGTTCTTCGTCGGCTGGGCTAGACATGGGAGTCGTACACGGCGTCTGCGATTGTCGTGGTCAAGAGCAAGGTTAGTGCGTCACAGGCCCACGGCGTGACTCAGCCTTGTGGGTGCTTCCCCACTCCGAGTCATCTCGCTGCGTCTTCTCTCCCACGACGAGCCCGACCTGTCCACAAAACGTTTTGATAATATACACTTTTCAAAGCGAGAGAGATACACGAAAAACAAAGTAATACACACATGAATAGCGATAACGAGCTTCTTCCATAGTTTCCGTAGATAGATGCGAGCACCCGCTTGTTTTCCGTCCCTGCCGACTTCTCCCCAGCACCCAGCAGCCGTTCCTTCACGTCGCCTACACCAGCCAATAGCTCGGGATGACCATCGACACATCCTGCAGATACCACTTGCCCACCACCTCTTCTTCTTCGACGTTATCGACCCCATCCACCAGCTCGAGCCGCACCCACGTCCCCCAAATACCCATCCCGACGTGATCCTTGACTGCGTCCGCTGCTGCAGGAGCGACGAGCAGCGTGATATCGTCTTTGCGCATGTCGTGTGGCAGATCCGATGGGGAGGGAGAGACGATGCGTGGAGCGGTGTTCTGGTCGTCGTCTACCTGCGGCTTCCAGTCGAGCCACGGAGCGAGCACGACATGCGCCAAGGTACCGTCGGGTTCCACATTGACGCTGACGATGCGACGCATGCTCTGCTCGACGAGACCTCCTCGCATACTGCGTTCCACCACTGCTGCGCGGGTGCTGCCCAGGAGAGACTCGAGCGTCTTTGGTGGCTCGAGAGGTACGAAGGTCGGGGCATTAGAATCCGCCGGTGGCCATGCAGCGTCAGAAGTAGTCGGCTCTGCGTCACCCCATCCAGCGGCATCAGCGGTAGTCGGCTCTCCGTCGCCCCAGCCATTTGAGCCACCCCATCCGCCGCCGTCGACATCGACATCGGCAGTAATCGCCTCGGTGACGAGCTGCACACCGTCAGGCAGCTGTATGGCGTCCGACCCAGGATCGCTTGTCGCCTCGACACCGTCTCCCTCCGTCCTCGCACGCTTCGTCGGACGTTCCGGCTCGAGGTCCAGATTCACGGTCAAGCTGTACGCCCGACCCCAGGCGTGCTCGCAGGCCTGCGCGAAGGCCTCTGGAAGGGCGGCAGAGATGGTGAGCGTCGCTGGGAGGTCCAACGCGGCTTTCTCGACGACTTTGAGCGCATTGGATTCGTCGCTCTTGGGGATGACGCCGGTACGTGCGAGGAAGCGCAGGAAGAAGCGTATGAGGCGGGGAGCGGCTGTGAGTTTGCGGTGTTCCCTGTGTAGAAGGCTGAATGAGCATTAGGTTCTGTCAGGATGAGACAAGCGCACCATACAAGCCCTTTTTCGTGCATGAAAGAGGACAGGAAGATCTTGACCGCGCGTTCGGGGTCGTCGAGGAAGCGCTGCGCCTTGGGGAAACCGGGGGTCGTGTCGAGCTCGTCGTCCTCTGGCGGAATCGCTTCACTCTCAGCGACGGGCGGCGTCGGGTCGTCGTTTGGGACGCCGACTGCGCCATCTTCCAGCCCCATGTCCTCGTCGTCCGAGATGGGCTCCTCCACGTCGACGTCCATCCCACGACCGAGTTTCTGGTTAGATTTGCCGTCGGTCGAGCCCACGAATCTTTGGAGCTGTTATCGATCGATGAGACGGGTTTTTTTTGAAAGAGAGAAGAGAGGCGTACCGCGTCGAATAGATCTTTCAAGTACTTGTGCGGGCTAGACTGCAGCGGTGTGATATCGTAGTGTCTGTGGAATGGGTGAGATGAGTGCAAGTGATCGATGAGGAAGTGCGCAAAACGCACTTGTCGAAGTCGTCGCAAGCAAGATATAGCTGGTTAGGTGGCGAGATGAAGCTAACGGAGCGGTTGAATGCCAGCACAGAAGCAGAACACAGACACAGACGCACCTTTCGTACTGGTTTCGATACCTGGGATGGTCGCCGTACTTGTCCCAGCGCTCCCACCACTCGCCAAGCGCTCCCGTTCCCGGCCCAGCGGCGGCCAATTTCCCTCCCTTCTTCTTCTTCTTCTTGCCTCCACCAGGACCTTTGGTCCGATTGGGCAGGATGATGGTCGGGATTCCGAGCCCGTCGCGCTCGATGCCGTCTACGCCAAAGATCTTGGTGCCGTACTCTTGGAATTCCGCGAAGGGGACAATGTATACTCCGGCGGGGACGGCGGGGAACGGCGGGAAGTGGTGGATTCGGTCGACGGGAGCGCTTTCGACGTCGGTGGCCATGGTGGGCGAAAGACGGAGGTGTGACGCGTGATGATGGGAATGCCACGACACTTCTCGTCTGCTCAACGCACTAAGAACAAGTAAGACCTCGTTTATGACCGGGAAACTAATATATCGGCGACTCTAGTTGAATTCTCTAAAGCCAGCAGTCTCCTTGCACTCTGCCACCAGTTTGCGCTGCAACGACTTCTCAAACGGCTCAAGAGCGGCCTCTCAAGCCTTGCTCAAGCCCTTCTCGCATCTTCCATCCTTCCTCTGCGCTTCTGTATATCACCAATCCGGACCAAACACTCTCCGCGCGTACAAAACACCTCCATCGCCGTAAACACACCCAACGCCATCTCGTACACCGCCAGCGCACTCTCGTCGTCCTTGACTCCTTGTCCTCTGCAACGAACACGTCCGCCATCCTTCGCAACTCAAAAAGATTGTTCTGCTGGAAGTTGTTTTTGCACGCAAAGGCCAGATAAAGCCCCGCTCAGGTCAACGCTGGGCGTTTCCGGTCGACCGCATCGTCGATGATGCGTTGGAGAGGATCATACGCTGGTCGACATCCGTCATGGTGCGAAATATGTCCAGATTCAACTGGAGCCTGCCGTCGAAATTCCCCCATCGCGTGCTTGAGGTACCCAGCGTCATCTCACACCCGACCAGCCCGAATTGATTTCCATGTGCCGTGAACAGCGCGCGCGCAAAATCCAGCGAAGCCTGTGCGCAAACGAGATCGTCTGCCCCTTCCAGAGACGACCTGATGTGATGGCCTCGCTTTTCTCAGGCTGGAGACTTTGTACACAAATCAACCGCTGTGTTTCAAAAATTCGGTACAGGTGTCAATGTCTTACTCCCCCTTGGCCTCACCGGCTTCCCCAGTCAGCTGCTTCAACACATTATTCAATAGCACCTCCACCGCCTCCAGCCTCGTATCCACCGCCTCCAGCCTCGTATCGAGGGCCTCAAATTTGTTCCACATGTTCTTCAACTGCATCTCCACCGTCGCAGTAGCATCTTCGGCGCTCGGTGTCTTTTGAAGGATCATTGGCTTGGTGTCGAAGATGTAGACCAGTGGATGAGATAGTCGGTGCTGCGGGAATATTTTGGATCGTTCGGCAGCATGCTTTTTGTTGCATTCAATGCAAATATACGCGTCGGGCGCTACAGGAGCATAATCAGCGAGGTTACACGTCCAGTTGATGGAAGGTGCATACTGCATTCGACGCAAACGAAGCACGGGAGCGTGATTTTCTCCTCACAGTATGAGCACGTCGGGGCCTCGGTTGCCTTCGCAGAAACATCGATGTCGTTGGTTAAACCTTCAAGCTCCTTTGATGGATCACTGGCCGGCGCAGCAGTTGTCGCGACAGCTTTGTCCTCCGTAAACAACTTCTTGACACGTTTCGCCACTTCGCGCCCTTCAGGTACCATCCAGGACATGTTGCCGTGGTGGATGCGGCGATAGGCCTTAACCTGGACATGTCGTGGTTCATGGACGGACACTTTCCATTTAACCGTCTTCTCGAAGCAATCTGAACACATATCGACGCGGCGGTTCAAATCGTCGTCCTTCATGCACTCGAGACACATCACTCGCTCGCCGTAGATGCGTCCGCCGCATCCACTGCAAGTTGCGTGACTAGACACCGTTGTTATTGTGGGCGTAGTTGTGAAGGCTGAAACTTACTGCAGGATGATTGTTTTGTTCAGTTCAAAATTAGCCAACGCATCGTAGAACCGGATATCGCGGGGCGGGATCTTGTTTGTAAGCTGAGTGAGTTCGTCCTTCTCTTCGGTGGTCAACGGCGTGGCTGGTGTGCAGTTCCGCGCCACCTTCCTCCTTAGCACCGTGAGTTCAACCCATCGCTTTCGCTCTGCATTCCGAGAACGAAGGTACGCCCCAGAACAATATTTTTGTCGCACCTCCGCGAGAATGGCGGCCAAAGCAAAGTTCCAGCGCGCCTTAACGGGATCGGCCTTGAGCTCTGCAGGTGTGTAAAGATGACGATGTGCCGCTGACGGAGTCCGACGGAGCGTGCTCAGAGTGACAGACCCCAATCTACCCTCGACGGCCTTGTCCGCCGACTCCTCCTCATCCGAGTGTCGAGTCGCCTGAATGGTCTCCGTGGCGGAGTCGTACACCCCAACAAACGGGGTATTCCACATCGTGAAGGTAAATTGGTGTTCGCTCTTCATTGTTCCGGCCACCTGGTCAACATACTGCACATATTCCACGCCGACTGTGAGTTCGTCCCCCGAGACAGCAAATATGAGGGTAAGAAGTGCGGGTTGGACCTTGGGTTGTCCAACCTGAGAAATCAAGCACGTCCAGGACCCATTAATCCCACTTGCGCTAGTTGTCGTTGTGTCAATCGGGGAATTCGGCAGCGGGAATCGTTTCTCAAACTCGGAGAACCGATCCGGGAAGCGGAACTGCCCATGCCGCAGAATTGCCTTAGGGATTTGTTGGATGGACTCGGTATCAGAGTCGAGTGATACATCTTCTTTGTCCCATCCATATCCGTCCTCCTCAATGAAGGTTAGCATTGTATCGCTTCCAGCGCTCTGGGCGGAGGGGGGGCTGTGGAGCATTTGGAACTGTAGGAGAGGTGAAAAATGAGCTGGGAGAAAAAATAGATAAGAACGACTATACGGACCATTCCAAAAGAACAGTAACCCAACCGCTCTTTGACATCGACGGAATTAGATTTGAAGACGGCTGGAACAGCGTTGAGGGAGATGCATGGTATAAAGTGAGCACCTTGCCTTCCAAGACTTTTATGCGATCGTCAACAGCGGTAAAAACCGTAGCCAACGAGGTGGCCATGCTCCGAAATTCGGCCTTCTCAAGGGTGTGCATACACGCAAGACGGAGTATATCGTAGTGGCGCTGCAGGAGGAGGTACAGTATCGGATAGACATACTGACAATACATTTAGGCTGGACAGAGGAAGCAAACAAAGACATACCCGCTCGATGCGACGACGACGAGTTAAAAGCGCAATTGCCGTTGAATCATCCACCTGATAAAGGAGAGTCTCCAGCCTCGCTTTGAGCTTGACCTCTTGCGCGTCCTTGAATTCCCGCACCAAAGGAAGCAAATCCCGATCACTGAGGACTGTGGCTGATGCAGAGCGTGTAGAGCGGAGGAGAAGCTCGATTTGGTCAATGGTGCTTCCGCCGTAGTACACCGCTGCGTAGTTCCTGTTCGCCGGGAGGACAAGTGGGACGAGGTGGTTCATAGCCCTGAGTAGCTTGTAGATACCGTTTTTGTACCAGGTTACGATCGGATGCCAGCCCGCAGCCCAGAAAGCAGTCCATTGCGGGAGACTATATAAATGAGTGCGAGCTAAAATGGGGCGGAGGATACAAACCTCCATTTTTCGGGCCGCTGAGCCGCAAACATGTTGGCTTCCTTGCTGCTGACAAAGCCAGATCCATCGTCGTCCACAGCCTCGGAGATGGGCTGAATGTGTGCGGCGTTGATATACGCGAGAGTCCAGCGATCGTCGGCGGCGGCTGGGAGATCATGCACCCGTGAAGGAGGCGAGGGTGGTCGGGTGCCCGCCTCAGAGGTAGCTTCTCTGGCGTCTTCAGCCGTATCGAATTTATCGGCGTAGTAATCGTCGAGCGCGAGGACAAAGTTGCGAGCCTCAACACTGGCCTTCCACCCTTGCTGCTCCCAGAGTACTTTCAAGTCCTGCTCCAGCTCAGCCTCACAAGGGAGTAGCCTTGGAAAGCTCACCGGATCCTGTATTCGCTTAGTCGATTTGTCCGATAAGGCGTTGATTATCGTCTCCGCGAGCTCCTCGCCTTGCAGCTTCATCTTGCGAGCAAAGCCATCCATACTGCGCATCACAACCTCGTTTACGTCCTCCGCTAACTCCTCGGACAACATCTTCTGAACACTCGCCAGGTCTGCCCTTCCAGGCTGTGCAGGATCATAGCCTTCAAGCCTTTCACCGCCCATGGCCAGGAGCTTCGATAGCGTGGCCTCATTGTCCACACAAGCCTGCGCGCCGTTGTTTGTCTCGATGAATGCACGCACGTCGCGCTCGCGGCTCGTGTCGAGCTTGCGAAAGAGCTCGTCCATGCGAACAAGGATGAGGTTTAGATTCGTGTTCTGGTTATCGAGTTTCTGGACGGCTACGTCAACTCCGCGGGCAGTATGCACCGCGAGCTCAAACTGGAGCTTCTTCTTGTGATCATCGAACATTTGGACGTAGGCGGTGAGCTGATTCTCGTAGATTTTGGATTTGAGTGTTTTCACTGAGGACGAGCAGTCATCAATGTATGGTAGTCACAGACGAAAAATGACGAACAGAGGAAGCCTGTCTTCAAATAAATATCGCACGCAGTGCCGCACTGGGTGATACTGCTTGCGATAGACACGATGATTCCACCGAGGCGAGCAGCCAGCTTGGTACCGTCAGGCCCTATGTCCTCTGGATCGCGGATATCGCACAACCTGCGAGAAACCTTGTTTTGTCAAATTTCGGGACTAACGCCGAACACGCACTGGAATAGCACCACTGTCATGTCTTGCATCTGAACTTGGATCGCGATGACTTGCTTGTTATTTTGACGCCGCGCAAGATCAAGCGCGATTACGCCCTTGAACGCCAGAGCGGCAACTGGAGCGGAAGTCAGATGGGCACCGTCGTCACTGGCGGAAACAACTCACCACCGACGAAGGGGTGCAACGTGCCGAGAATATCCAGGCCCTTCATAATGACCTTGGACGTGTCGGCGAATCGGTTGAGGTTGTCCTCGATAGCCTTTGGATCCAGATGAGCCGCCGACACGAGGGCGCTTCCTGCACTATTAAACGCAGATGCATGGGCGGCATAGAAGGATTTCATCTGCTCGTAGGCGTCGTCGGCACGCTTGATGGGGGCAGATAAGGTCTCCTCTGAGATCGAGAAAATCAGAATGCGCAACAAGAGAGTTCGCAGATCAACGCACCGGATTTGTCCAGCTGATTTTCCTGCATAGAGAGGCCGCGGGCGTGAAAGGCTGCCGTGTACGCCGTCTGGATGGCGTCGGTGCCGTCGGTGGGAGGCGTTGCGGCGGAGACCTGGATTTGTGGCACAGGCATGGAGACGGTGGGCTGGGGAGTGGAAGTAGACATGAGGACAGATCGTCTGTGTCATTGGCCTCATATATGGTGCCTGCGGCGATTGTCAGCGTGGCCGTGTCTTCGCGCGCGCCACAGACCGATGGACAGGATTAGACTGCGGAGACATCAACATCTTTGAAAGGAAGATGGAAGTAATTACACGGCACGGTCCCGGGTTTCCAGGAAGTATCCCGGTGTACACGCACTAGCCATTCGCTGGCATTCAAAGAATTCACAAAGTGAGGGGAGCCTGAGGGTATAATCGAGGACTGGAAAGCTCTCAGCCCACAAACGACTGAAGGACACCACTGGACACCAGAGCGGCAGAGCCTACATTCGACGCCTCGTAGTCGAGCTGGTTATTCTCACTACTGCATAAGTAGCGCGTTAGGATAGATTCGAGTAGCAGCAGACAGCTCACGCACCTTCAGAGTATATCTCGTTAGAAACATGAAGAAAGCGACCCGCCATCGAGAGTCGGACTTCGAGAATGTGCATGTCGTCGATTGAGCCAACGGGAGAGTAGAGAGAGTTTCGCGCACACACCCGATTCAGCCCAGCGCACTCATAACCCAGCCTGTCAACCGGAGCCTGCAACGGGAGAGAGAGAGCGAGTACATCGGTTTTTCCAGAGTCAAGTTTTTCGAGTCTTGAATTGGTCTTGAAGAACGCAGGAAGAACGTAGAAGAAGAAGAGCTCGACTCGAAAGCGCAGCGGAAATTGAATTCGCTACACTCAATGGGCTGTGTTGTGCAGACGTTGTAGCCATAGCTTGGACGTCGTTCCGGTCCACAGAAGTGGTCGTGAGCGAGTGGCGACTGCGGCGTTCGTCACAAGCCTCGATCAGCTTGTCTTTTGCCACCACGACCGCGACGACTCGGACCTCTTCTCCGCTATACGGCCTCCATACACCTCAGTTTTTTCCTCTCCTCGACCAATCTCTCCTTCTCCTTAGCCGCCTTCCCGCCCGAAGACTCCCATTGTCGACGAAGATCCGGCTTATCCCAGAAACCCACCGGCAATCCGATGACGCGGGGGCACTATAGAGGCGAACTGCGAAGGCCATGGCATGGAGCTCATCGGACGTTCGGCGTTGTGGTAACGACGGGGCTGATTGTGCGAGAACGCGGAGGAAGGAACCTGGTCCTCTTCACCCTCTTCCTTGAAGCTAGGCTCATGTTCGCTGTATCGTAGAGCGTCTTCTCAAGTGGCAAGTCGTTCCCAAACCCGTCCGCTTGCGTTTTGCGCGCCATTCCGCTCTCCAAGCAGTCGGTGTCCAGATGACGGGCGTACCTCCTACTCTCTACACATCTGCCCACAACGAGTCATCGTTTGCCGAGGGTCTATGCGACTTTGTATAGTCGCTCCCCGCTCCGCTGGACTGGCGTATCGCAATCCCTTCTCTCCCTTCCGACGAACGACACGTCACTACCCGCCTCACATCGCCTACCCATACCACCTCTCCGAAACGTTGCCTCTTCAGCAAGGCGGCTCTCGACGAAGGACTCGGGGTTGTGCGATATCCAGGCTGCGTCAAGCGCTGCTCGACGACCAGCTTGGAGTTGGTGGATGACGGCCAGAAGTATAGGACCAACGCATACCCGTCCTGCATGATAATGCATTCGACGCACGGTCCACCCACTGTCCCTAGTTCCCGAGTACCTCGAACAGGGAAACACGGAGGACGAGCCTGAGGCGCACTCGGCTTGCGGGTTGCTTCTCTGCCTAGCCTCGTCGCCATCCCTCTTTCGACAACAAGTTTGCTTCCTCCCCGCCAACGGCAACTTCGTCTGCAAGATCGTCGCCATAACCCTATACACCTCCATTCGGTACTGTCGACACCACGACCCTCCTCGAGCGCCCGTTCCCTTCACCACAACGTGTTTGCCAGCAACGTCCTCGTATACCTCGCTCGCCATCCTCACCCTCCTGTGTCCTCGCCGTACGTCGCCCTCACCCTCCGTTCCTGCTTTCCATGCTCATTCGCAGACGACTAAACTAGAAGGCACCCTCGTCACAACCCTCCCCAGCGACTGCGTATCCTTCACCCTCTGCAGCGATGAGACCGGACGCGAGTCCGGTAAAGCGGGCTCCACAATCGCCAAAGAAGACTGCGACCGCGACACCGTCCATACACCGAGCGCGAAGACGACGACTTGCCCATCGACGAACGGCTAATGCGGGAAGACGAAGCAGAGGAAGAGTCGAGCCACGATCCGAGGTCTCGCAACCCCGTTCCCTGTTTGCGTTTGGAACCTTGGCACTCCATGGAGCAGGCCGACGAGGGAGGGAGAGAGGTAGACTGGATCCCCCCGTGCGTGCCATTGGTCTTCTTGGGGTCTGCGAATACTGACACATTCGCAGTCCTCTCCCTCCTCACCCGAATTCATGCATTCTGAGACCATGCCCCGGAGGGACCACGGGTTGCGGCGGCGGATGGGATAGGCGGCCGACGATGCTACAGAGCTCTCTCAAGGATTGGTCCCGGCGGAATGGTGCACCGGGCTCGGACGATCATCCATATATCGTCGACTCTGCCCTTCACTATGCCCGTCCACCACCGCCTCGATTGTTCCCTTCTGCGTGCCCGGCGTCTTCCCGTCCATCCGTTGCTGCTATGGGTGGCGAGTCGAATGAAGCTGGCAGCGCGAGGAGCCAGACGGTAACGTCAAGGAGGTGAAGCGGGCGGTCCGGTAGGAGGGTCCGACGGGAGGGCAGGTCCGGGGGCAGGATGGCAGGAGGGGCGAGGGAAGGGCGAAGGGTACCCAGTCGACACGGGAGATTGAGAAGGAAGCCGCTATTCGAGGTATCGGCCCATCGGGGACGCAACGCAATGCCGTCCACTGGCAGAGACTGCTTTACACTATCTCACTTTCCTCCATGCCTCGCCTTTACGGTTGCTCTCCTTCATATCTTCCTCCTTTCTCCGTCTCTCGCTACATGACGCCGTTACTACCTGACTCTTCCTGACGCCTGCCCCGTACAGTACCACATACCTTTTGGACCTGCGACTATAAGTTAACCCTCTGTTTCCCTGCCATCCTCCCCCCTACGTACGTCGTCGTCCCTCCCTACTCTTTTCACCCTACCAGAGCATGCCGTTACAATCGCGGACGTTCATGCGGTCTCGATGGACCATGAATAGATGGAGGGGGATGTCGAAATGCTGGTGGCGATTGATACATCCGTGCTGGAGGAACTCTCCGTTGGCCCCGAGTGGCAACATGACCGCGGAGCGTCTGTTGTATCTTACTCGCAACACTCTACGCAAGCTCTCGCTTCATGCACGTATTTCTCGCTCCCGCCAGCCAGTTCATGTAATAAATGATGATCTACAGAGTCCATGGCTGCTGATCCAACGTTCCTGACCCAATATCCTCGTCTCAAAGACATTGTTCTATACACGCACTTTGCCTCCGACACTACCGGGCGAAAGACAGAGGTGTGACGTGTGATGGTGGGAATGCCACGACACTTTCGCTCTGAGCACAAGTAAGACCTCATAGATTATCAGGAACCTAATCTCTAACTCAATCTATCGGCGACTCTAGTTAAAACATCTCTTCTCGAACGGCTCAACGGCCGCTTCCCGAGCCCTTCTAGCATCCTCCATCCTCCCTCTGCGCTGCTGCTGCTGGCTTTCTTCGATGCGGAGGCAGCGGTGGCCTGCTGCTCACAGACTAGGACCTCGAAGGCGCCTTGGGCTCGCTCTCCATTAACACCCACACCCAGCACGACAATCATACTACGACGACCACGGAAATGTTGCTCGTATTCAGTCTGTGACTCGCCAGCAACAAGGATCAAAGGACTGGGCGGACTCGAACTTCAGCCTGAGCCCGTCGCCGCCGTTCCGAGCGTGACCGCCGCCCAGCGTGGGTGGTGATGCGTTGGTTTCGCCCGGGACTGGGGAAGTGGGTTTGCTGGGTGAGTTCTCCACCAACGACGGTATCACCATTGAGGAGTTCGCGTCCGATGGGGCTGGGAGTGGCAGATGTGGTAAGTTTCTCTGATTCCAGAGTCAACGTCGCTTTGCTGAATCGACGTTAACAGGGGGAACTCAGTCGCAGTCCCCGCCGATCTCGCCTGCCGGTTCTGGTGCTGGTGGTGGTGGCGGCGGGAAGAAGTTTCGCCAAAGATGATATATGGAAAGGCGGGTCGGGGGATGCACAGTGAGCATTGTCCGCTCTTCCCCTTCCCCTTTCGCTTTTGCCGTCTCGAAGCACACGTTTATTGACGTCCCTTCCCAGATTGCTGGTCAAGAAGATGACAAGCTCAAGGCGCTGGCGCTCTGCCAAACAAAAGTCCGCGCGAAGAAGCTTCCGATGGAGGTGATCAATGCAGAGTATGAGTGTCAATGGGATCTCTCGTCTCCGTCCTCCCGACCGACGCAGACACTGAGACCGCCGCAAGGTTACCTTTTACTTTGTCGCCGAAAAATGCATCGACTTTCGCGAGCTCGTGCGCGAGCTGTTTAGGCCCTACAAGACGCGGGTATAGATGGCGTCTTCGGCGGGCGGTGCGGGTGGGTCGTTGGCCGCCGCCGTCCAAACCCACCAAAAATTCAAAGCTACGAACCGAATCTCGCCGAATGTCTGCTCTTTGTACTTGTACCTGTACCTCTGCGTCTACTACGTCTTCCTTCGTTAGCTCATTATAACCTCCTACACTTCGGGCGTACACTGTACTTATGTCTATCCACGGGTACATACGCATTTATGCCGTCGCAATACATGTACCGAATCCTCTACGATCCCGCACATCAGAATGTCTCTCGTTACTCGTGGTAGCGATGCTGGTACTTGAAAGAACCGAACTTTTCTAGAGACTTTGTACGGAAAACTCAACCGCTGTACTTCAACTATCATTCCCCTGAGCCTCAGGCACCGGGTGGCCAGTCAGCTGCTCCCACATATTATGCAAGAGCGCCTCTACCGCCTCCAGCCTCGTATCGAGGGCCTCAAATTTGTTCCACATGTTCTTCAACTGCATCTCCACCGTCGCAGCAGCATCTTCGGCGCTCGGTGTCTTTTGAAGGATCATTGGCTTGGTGTCGAAGATATAGACCAGTGGATGAGATAGTCGGTGCTGCAGGAATATTTTGGATCGTTCGGCAGCATGCTTTTTGTTGCATTCAACGCAAATATACGCGTCGGGCGCTACAGGAGCATAATCAGCCAAGTTACACGTCCAGTTAATGGAAGGTGCATACCGCAAACGACGCAAACGAAGCACGGGAGCGCGATTTTCTCCTCACAGTATGAGCATGTCGGGGCCTCGGTCGCCTTCGCAGAGACATCGATGTCGTTGGTTAAACCTTCCTTTGATGGATCACTGGCAGGCGCAGTTGTCGCGACAGCTTTGTCCTCCGTAAACCACTTCTTGACCCGTTTCGCGACCTCGCGCCCTTCGAGTACCATCCAGGAGATGTCGCCGTGGTGGATGCGGCGATAGGCCTTCACTTGGACATGCCGTGGTTCATGGACGAACACTTGCCATTTAACTGTCTTCTCAAAGCAATCTGAACACATATCGACGCGGCCGTTCAAATCGTCGTCCGTCATGCACTCGAGACACATCACTCGCTCGCCGTAGATGCGTCCGCCGCATCCATTGCAGGATGCGTAGCTAGATTGTTATTGTGGGCGTAGTTGTGAAGGCTGAAACTTACTGCGGGATGATTGTTTTGTTCAGTTCAAAATTAGCCAACGCATCGTAGAACCGGATATCGCGGGGCGGGATATTGGCCATAAGCTGAGCGAGTTCGTCCTTCTCTTCGGTGGTCAACGGTGTTGCTGGTTTGAAGTTCCGCGCCACCTTCCTCTCCAGCACCGTGAGTTCAACCCATCGCTTTCGCTCTGCATTCCGAGAACGAAGGTACGCCCCAGAACAATATTTTTGTCGCACCTCCGCGCGAATGGCGGCCAAAGCAAAGTTCCAGCGCGCCTTGACGGGATCGGCCATGAGCTCTGCAGGTGTGTAAAGATGACGATGTGCCGCCGACGGAGTCCGACGGAGCGTGCTCAGAGTGACAGACCCCAATCTACCCCGGGCCTCGACGTCCTTGTCTGCCGACTCCGAGTCCTCCTCGTCCGAGCGTGGAGTCGCCTGAATGGTCTCCGCGGCTGCGTCATACACCCCAACATACGGTATGTTCCATATCGTGAAGCTAACTTCATGTTCGCTGTTCATTGTTCCGGGCACCTGGGCAACATACTGCAGAAATTCCACGCCGACTGTGAGTTCGTCGCCCGAGATAGCAAACACAAGGGTGAGAAGTGCTGGTGGGATCCCGGGGTGTCCAGAAACCAAGCACGTCCAGGACCCATTAATGCCACTGGTGCTAGTTGTTGCTGTGTCAATCGGGGGAGTCGGCAGCGGGAATCGTTTGTCGAACTCGGAGAACAGATCCGGCAAGCGAAACTGCCCATGCCGCAGAATTGACTTAGGGATTTGTCGGACAGAGGTCGTCCGAGCGTCCTCCTCGGTTTCAGAGTCGAGAGATACATCTTCTTTGTCCCATCCATATCCGTCCTCCCCAATGAAGGTTAGCATTGTGTTGCTTCCGGCGCTCTGGGCAGAGGGGGGGTTGTGGAGCATCTGGAACTGTAGGAGAGGTTAAAAATGATCTGAGAGGAAAAATAGATAAGAACAACTATACAGACCATTCCAAAAGAACAGTAACCCAACCGCTCTTTGACATCGACGGAATTAGATTTGAAGACGGCTGGAACAGCGTTGAGGGAGATGCATGGTATAAAGTGAGCACCTTGCCTTCCAAGACTTTTATGCGATCGTCAACAGCGGTAAAAACCGTAGCCAACGAGGTGGCCATGCTCAGAAACTCGGCCTCCTCAAGGGTGTGTATGCACGCAAGACGGAGAATATCGTAGTGACGCTGCAGGAGGAGGTACAGTAGCGGATAGACATACTGGCAATGCATTTAGGTGGGACAGAGGAAGTAAATAAAGACATACACGCTCGATGCGACGACGACGAGTTAAAAGCGCAATTGCCGTCGAATCATCCACCTGATAAAGGAGAGTCTCCAGTCTTGCTTTCAGCTTGACCTCTTCCGCGTCCTTGAATTCATGCACCAAACGATTCAAGTCCGGATCACTGAGGACCGTGTCTGACGCAGAACGCGTAGAGCGGAGGAGGAGCTCGATTTGGTCGATAGTGCTTCCGCCGTAGTACATCGCTGCGTAGTTCCTGTTCGCTGGGAGGACAAGTCGGACGAGGTTGTTCATAGCCGAGAGTAGCTCGTAGATACGGTTTTTGTACCA
The DNA here is from genome assembly GCA_029282125.1 of Mycena amicta. Taxonomy (NCBI): domain Eukaryota; kingdom Fungi; phylum Basidiomycota; class Agaricomycetes; order Agaricales; family Mycenaceae; genus Mycena; species Mycena amicta. The sequence goes on along the minus strand of JARIHP010000040.1, from coordinate 450,146 downwards.
GGTTACGATCGGATGCCAGCCCGCAGCCCAGAAAGCAGTCCATTGCGGGAGACTATATAAATGAGTGCAAGTGAAAATGGGGCGGACAATACACACCTCCATTTTTCGGGCCGTTGAGCCGCAAACAGGTTGGCTTCCTTGCTGCTCACAAAACCAGAGCCATCGTCGTCCACAGCCTCGGAGATGGGCTGAATATGTGCGGCGTTGATATAAGCAAGAGTCCACCGATCGTCTTCGGCGGCCGGGAGATCATGCACCGGCGAAGTGGGCGAAGGTGGTCGGGTGCCTGCCTCAGAGGCACCTTCCCTGGCGTCTTCAGCCGTATCGAATTTATCGGCGTAGTAATCGTTGAGCGCGAGGACAAAGTTGCGAGCCTCGACACTGGCCTTCCAGCCTTGCTGCTCCCAGAGTACTTTCAAGTCCTGCGCCAACTCAGCCTCACCAAGAATTAAACGATGTCTGTGGAAAGCTCACTGGATCCCGTATTCGCTTGGTCGATTTGTCTGATAAGGCGTTGATTATTGTCTCCGCGAGCTCCTCACCTTGCAGCTTCATCTTGCGAGCAAAGCCATCCATACTGCGCATCACAACCTCGTTCACGTCCTCCGCCAACTCCTTGGACAACATCTTCTGAGCACCCGCCAGGTCCGCCTTTCCGGGCTGTGCGGGATCATACCCTTCAAGCTTTTCACCGCCCATGGCCAGGAGCTTCGATAGCGTGGCCTCGTTCTCCACACAAGCCTGCGCGCCCTTGTTTGTCTCGATGAATGCACGCACGTCGCGCTCGCGGCTCGTGTCCAGCTTGCGAAAGAGCTCTTCCATGCGAACAAGGATGAGGTTTAGATTCGTGTTCTGGTTATCGAGTTTCTGGATGACTATGTCAACTCCGCGGGCAGTATGCACCGCGAGCTCAAACTGGAGCTTCTTCTTGTTATCGTCGAACATTTGGACGTAGGCGGTGAGCTGATCCTCGTAGATTTTGGATTTGAGTGTTTTGGCTGAGGACGAGCAGTCGTCAATGTATGGTAGTCGTAGCCACAGACGAAAAATGACGAACAGAGGAAGCCTTTCTTCAAGTAGATATCGCACGCAGTGCCGCACTCCGTGATGCTGTTCGCAATGGACACAATAATTCCACCGAGGCGAGCAGCCAGCTTGGTACCGTCAGGCCCTATGTCCTCTGGATCGCGGATATCGCGCAACCTGCGAGAAACCCCGTTTTGTCAAGTTTCGGGACTAATGCCGAACACGCACTGGAATAGCACCACTGTCATGTCTTGCATCTGAACTTGGATCGCGATGACTTTCTTGTTATTTTGACGCCGCGCAAGATCAAGCGCGATTACGCCCTTGAACGCCAGAGCAGCAACTGGAGCGGAAGTCAGATGGGCACCGTCGTCGTTGGCGGAAACAACTCACCACCGACGAAGGGGTGCAGCGTGCCGAGAATATCCAGGCCCTTCATAATGACCTTGGACGTGTCGGCGAATCGGTTGAGGTTGTTCTCGATAGTCTTTGGATCCAGATGGGCCGCCGACACGAGGGCACTTCCTGCACTACTAAACGCAGATGCATGGGCAGCATAGAAGGATTTCATCTGCTCGTAGGCGTCGTCGGCACGCTTGATGGGGGCAGATAAGGTCTCCTCTGAGATCGAGCAAATCAGAATGCACAACAAGAGAGTTTGCACTGGATCAACGCACCGGATTTGTCCAGCTGATTTTCCTGCATAGAGAGGCCGGGGGCGTGGAAGGCTGCCGTGTACGCCGCCTGGATGGCCTTGGTGGCGTCGGAGGGAGGCGTTGCGGCGGAGAACTGGATTTGTGGCACAGGCATGGAGACGGTGGGCTGGGGGGTGGAAGTAGACATGAGGACAGATCGTCTGTGTCATTGGCCTCATATATGGTGCCTGCGGCGATTGTCAGCGTGGCCGTGTCTTCGCGTGCGATACAAATCGATTGCGCAGCGCTACTTAGAATATGAATGGGACGTGCCGTCGGACTCGGTCGGAGACATCAACATCTTTTGAAGGAAGGAAGGAAGAATTGGATTCACGGGCATTCAAGACTTGACCGAGGGACCATAAGGACGAAGTAACCAACGGAACGAGGGTTGTATGTGGGCCACTGGCAGTACCGCGTTAGGCGGGAGAAGCTACAGGCGACCGAAGGACCTAACTGAATCTTGCCAGTGAATTGGTCTTGAAGAACGTAAAAGACGGGCTCGACTCGGAATCGCCGCGGGAAATTGCACGAAAGACCTGTGTTGTGCAGACGTAGCCATAGCTTGGACATCGTTGCCGTACACCGAAGTGGTCGTGAGCAAGTGGCGTTGGTCACAAGCTTCGATCAGCTTGTCTTTTGCCACCACGACCGCGACGACTCGGACCATACCGCTTCCATACACCTCAGTTTTGTCCTCTCCTCGACCAATCTCTCCTTCTCCTTAGCCGCCTTCCCTTGGCCTTCCCGTCCGGTTCCGTGGAAGACTCGGAACCCCCATTGTCGACGAAGATCCAGCACTGGCAGAAACCCACCAGCATTCCGAGGAGCACTATAGAGGCGAGCTGCGAAGGCCATGGCATGGAGCTCATCGGACGTTCGGCGTTGTGGTAACGACGGGGCTGATTGTGCGAGAACGCGGAGGAAGGAACCTGGTCCTCTTCACCCTCTTCCTTGAAGCTAGGCTGATGTTCGCTGTATCGTAGAGCGTCTGCTCAAGCGGCAAGTCGTTCCCAAGACCCGTCCGCTTGCGTTTCGCGCGCCATTCCGCTCTCCAAGTAGTCGGTGTCCATTTCATGGGCATACCTCCTACTCTCTACCATTGGTCTCCCATTTCAAAGCGGAGCGGCAGTCTCGTGCCATCTGCCCACAACGGGTCATCGGTTCTCGTGTTGCCGACGGTCTATGCGACTGCGTATAGTCGCTGCCCGCTCAGCTGGACTGGCGTAGCGGATGCCCTTCTCTTCGACGAACGACAAGTCGCTATCCAGCCTCATGTTGCCTACCCACACCGGTGGCTCTCGACGACGGACTCGGAATCGTGCGATATCTAGGCTGCGTCAAGCTCTGGCCTCCCGACGCAAACACCGCTCGACGCTTGGAGTTGGTGGATGGCGGCCAGAAGTGGTACCGACGCATAGCCGTCCTGCATGATGATGCATTCGACCCACGGTCCACCCACTGTCCCGAGTTCCCGAGTACCTCGCTCAAGATGCGCGAACCCCACGGCCAGCGGTCCAATGGACGACCCAAGAGCTCAAGAACAGGGTGACGAGCCTAGGCTCGCGCCTTGCTTCTATTTCGACCCTTTTCGGCCACACCATTTGCTTCCTCCCCCGCCAACGGCACCTTCGTCTGCAAGATCGTCGCTCTATCCCTATCGACCTCCATTCGGTGCTGCCGACGCCACGACCCTCCTCCAGCACCCCTTTCGCCCAAGGGCCCCTTCCTTTTGCCACAACGGGCTTGCCAGCAACGTCCTCCGAGGCTCGTCTACCCCGCTTGCCATCCTCACGCTCCTGTGTCCCCGCCGTACGTCGCCCTCACCATCCCTCGTTGCTTTCCATGCTCATTTGCGGCAAGGACAGCTGCAATACAAACACGACTGCGACTAGACTAGAAGGATGCCCTTCCTCGGCCATCTTTTCGCAAATGGTAATGGCTAAAAACGCAGGCGACCTGTCTACCTCTGCGTACGTCTCTCTCTTTGTGTCTTCCCTATTCCTCTTCCATGCTCATATTCTACTGCAGCTGAGCAGCAACCTCTCCCCGATACCTTCGTCGCAACCCTCCCCAACCGGCGAATGCGTATCCTTCACTCTCAGCAGGAACGAGCCCGGAGGCGAGTCCGGTCCAGCGGGCTCCACAATCGCTGAAGAAGAGCTCTGCGACCGCGACACCATCCATATACCGAGCGCAAAGACGACGACTGCGAGGAACGGGCTAATGCGGGAAGTGGGACTCGGATGACGAGGACGACGAAGCAGAGGAAGAAGAGTCGAGCGACGATCCAAGGTCTCGCAAACCCGTCCCCTGTTTGCGTTCGGAAGCTTGGCACTCGATGGAGCAGGACGACGAGGTAGGGAGAGAGGTAGACGGTGCGTGCCATTGGTCTTTAGGGTCTGCTGATACTGACGCATTCGCAGTCCTCTCCCTCCTCAAAGAACTCAGTCGCCCAGCGACAACGCGCTGCGGCGGCGGCTTGGATAGCCGGCCGACGATGCTACAGACCACCCGAGGCTCTGTCAAGGACTGGTGCCGGCGGAATGGGGGCTGGACGCACCGAGCTCGGACATCATCCAGATATGGACGCTGCCCTTTCGTCACACTAGCCCGTCCACCAACGCCTCGATTATTCCCCTCTGCATGCCCGGCGTCTTCCCGTCCATCCGTTGCTGCTAAGGGTGGCCATTGTCGAGCGAACTTGGCAGCGCGAGGAGCGAGAGGGTAACGTCGAGGAGATGAAGCGGGCGGTCCAGTCGGAGGGCAGGATGGGTCCGGCAGGACGGGCAGGTCCGGGGACAGGAGGACAGGAGGGACGGACGAGGGAAGGGCGAAGGGTACCCAGTCGACACGGGAGATTGAGAAGGAAGCGGCTATTCGAGGGTATCCGGGCCACAACGCACTGCCGTCGACTGGCACTTTGTCCTCTCTCACTTTCCTCCATGCCTCGCCTTTACCGTTGACACTTGCTGTCTCTCCTTCGTATCTTCCTCTGCATACCTTTCTCCGTCTCTCGCCGTTACTACCTCCTCTTCCTGACGTTACGCCTGCACGTACCACCTACCATTTGGACCTGCGAGTATGAATTAACCCTACATACTCCGTCGTCGTCCCTCATTGCTGTCCCTCCCGTCTCTTTTCACCTCCCTTGCCTAGTGCCAGAGCATGCCGATACAATCGTGGACATTCATGCGTTCTCGATGGACCGCGAATAGTTGGAGGGGGATGAGGAGGGAATGTTGATGGATGGACCGGGATGGTTGCGCGGATTCGGAAGATTGTCCATATGGCCATGGTATCTGCACTCTCCGTGACGCCGTCCTCTCGTCTACCAGCTTCGGGATTTTGCCATCTTATTCGTACCCTGGCTGTGCAATTTGCGTAACGGCGGTGCGAGGGACGGTCGTCGGAGGACTATCTACAAGAGGGGCCCAGCAGCCAAAGCTCAGGGCCCTTGAGATCACCATCTCCCTCCCTCGTCTTCTGCGTTCCTTGCTGGATATCCCAGCGACAGACTAGCGCTAGATTCACGGCATGGGCGCCTACAGAAGCATTCGGCGCGTCGTAACTGACAGGCCCAACGAAGGGTAGAAGCGGTATATCTTGCCTTTCAAAGATATCCTTCGCACGTACCCAGCAAGTATATAATGCACGTTGCTCCGCGCTCACACACACCATGGCGCCGTCTACGACGATAACCGTGCCCGACGGAACCTCGAATCACGGCGATCCCTCGCTCCTTTGCACCCCAACACACTGGACCAGCATCCTTGGGTTCTTCCTCGGGAACTACATTGCCCATGCAGCGACCACCCTGTCGTATCCTGGCGAAGAGTTTGGCGAGTACGTGCAGACCATCGTTATCGCCCTCTTATTCCCGACGGCGGGTGTCGTACGGGGCTTGGATGCGATATTTCGCTGTGCTATCTTGGGGACGAGCGATCTCATGTGTGCCGCACAAGCCGGAGCGCTGTGTATGTTGATTCGCATCGACGACGACGAGGAGAAACCTAGGTCAAGGTAAGTAATCCCTAATCTTCCGGTCCATCGGCGTCGCAGAGCACTCACCCTGCATCAGCGATGACTCGGACTCGGATACCAAACCAAAAGCCGAATATCCGCACTGGATGAAGGAAAATCAAGGCTTATATTGGCGGTTCCTCGAGGCGCCTTGCAGCATGCGCAAGATCCACGGGGTGCAAAAGGCATCGCTGCCCCGAGGTTACGATTTTGCCCTTGTACCGCGCGATGCCGTCGTGCTTTCCAGTCAACTACCCCCACCATCGACTACAAGAGACAACCCCATCGTGATATCCACCTCCCGAAATGCGTCTAGGGCGGTGGTCGCGATTGTGCAGACACGTTACGGTGCCTACACGTTATACCTCACGCGGGGAGATCAAATCGCGCGCTACGGCTATGCGGCGTTCGGCCTCACGGTGGCACCGTACACTCTCATGTCCATTATCAACCTGCTGGGCTCGCTCCTGACGCCATCGTATCCGACAATGTACCTCGTGCGCTCCGAGGTTATGGACGAAATAGACCGCAGGTTTGGAAGGGACGGGCGGCCGTATTTTGACGGGACGGTAGGAGTGCTTGAACAAGTCAAGCATGAGGATGAGCCTGAGGTGAAGGTGGATGTGGATGTGGAGGAGAACAAGATTGGCCTGGAGACGGAGGAGGGCGGACGAGACCTGGAGCGTGTGCTTGCGTGTGAAGAGTTCCGACGGCGAGATCCCAGCGACGCAAACTCCGCCACCCGCCGTGAGCTCCGAGCCAGTCCGCCGATCCCAGCCCCGCAATTCTTGTTGCTTGGGGCCATCGCCATCGAATCCCGCTCGCGATCATTGGCGGCCTCACCAAGTTCTACCCAGGGGACAACAGCACACACGCTCAGCGTGTATGGCTGATGACTTGGTTGGGCTTTGGTTTCTTCGGCGTGCTCACGATATCTCTGCGGGAGGATATGGCACCTGTCCGCCGGCGGGAGGCCCTACGCCGGGCCTCGCCACTCCCACCCGTTGCTTCTCTCATCTTACACATGTTTCCACTGAGTGTGATGCTGGTGTATTCGGCACCGGCTATTGGCGGGATGGTGGTTGTTGCACAGATGATGAAAGCATACGGAGATTGTGTTCACTTTTAATGTAATGAATTGTCCTGCATTGTGAGATTTGTTTGTATAAGCGGCACGCGAAGAAATTGTGCACCGTCGGATTCAAATCTCGAACGATATTGCAGCATTGGAAGTGCGTATAAAGGTCGAGAACATGCGAAATCGAACAGCTTCCCGTTCAGAGGCGGAAGCAGCAGTGGTTTTTGGGACATGGCCCAAGAATAGTGGGTACATGCTTATACGACTAGCACTTGAAGGCAAGCGAAGATGTTCTTGTTCTTGCAGGACGAGTCCGAGAGGGAGAGATGGGTCGGCGGAGAGTTAGGGAGCGCATAAATAGGACTTTCATGCTTGAAACAAGAATATCGTCAGCGGCTATCGGACACAGCTGAAGTATTTCGGCGATGTGAAGGCAGGAAGCAAGCCGAAAATGTGATGGTCACGGCTGACCAAGACTCTCATGGCCGGGCCGGCGCAAGCGCTCGTCCTTCCATACCCCGTCACATCAAAGTCAACCATCGCATGAACGTCCACGGCGTCCGAGTCCTCCGCATTCAAGAGCTCTGCGACATGATTGCAGAGCTGCTCTCGGAGAAAGACCTTGTCAGGGTCGCACCACTCTCCCGAGCCTTTGCCGGCGCTGCTCAACGGCTCCTCCTCCACACGGTCTGCTTCCAACCCAGGGCGTTCAACGACTTCGAGACGCTGGGAGCGGACGATGAAGGGATCAGGAGCCAGCAGCTCGCCACACTCCTTCGGAAGTCTCCCGGTCTGACGATTCATGTACGTCGGATGCGACTGGCCTTCGAGGAAGACGTGCTGCGTCCATTGGACGCCATCGTCTTCCCAAATCTCCGCGAGGTGGTCCTCCATCGGCGAAAACTGGACAGTGTGAGCTCCCAGGCCATCGGCGTCGCCTCGGACCTCCTCTCTCTGGACTCCATCCAGAATCTCGCGCTTATCCACCCTCATTTCGCCAACCCCGCTGCTTTCACCGAGCTTCTCGCGAAACACACGCCAAACTTGACCGGGCTCGCGATCGTGCATCCATTAACTTCCCATTCCGGCTCATCCTCGGCTGCGCCTTCTCTTCTAGTGTTGAAGAGGCTCCATTTCGACGCCGACAAGTCTCACGACCACAGACGGCTCCTCCTACCTCCCACATCGGCAATCGATACATCCGTGCTGGAGGAACTCTCCCTCGGCCCGAGTGGCAATATAACCGCAGAGCGTCTGCTGTATTTTACTCGCAACACTCTACGCAAGCTCTCGCTTCATGCACGTATGTCTCATTCTCCGTCAGCCCTTCTCGTGCAGTAAATGATGATCTACCGAGACCATGACTGCTGATCCAACATTCCTCACCCAATATCCTCGTCTAAAAGACATCTTCTATACACGCACCTTGCCTCAGACGCCACCATCCTCCTTTCGCCGCTGGCAAATTCTCGCACCCCAATCGTTCTGCGCAGCGTTACGATCGCATTGAAGTCTCAGATCTACGGCCAATATGCACAAATTGGGAGCGATGTTTGACGCGGAGTGGGCATCCCCAGCGCGATGTCGCGTTCACATTGTTTGCCGCAGGATGCGCGCAAGTCTTCAAGCTCGAGCGATGGAGGGCTTTCGCTGCGGGACGAGATTACGCAGGCGTTTATGAGACACGAGGCTGCTGGGAAGTTGTGTATTGGGGACAGTGTGCAGAATATTGTGTTTTAGCGGTCGGGCGTTCAGGTAGTTACGAAAGTCAGATGAATATGATCGTTCTTACGAGTGAGAAACGCAACCAGGCCGAAAAAGTATGCTCCCACAGCAGCAGATCTAGAACCACAAGTCGTATCGAACGAGCATCCCATGGTCTCTTTACCATTGGGCCCGGTATATTTTGGGTACCGATGGCGGAAGGTTTCATGGGCGGGTTTGAGGCTGTCGAAGCAAGCCCTTTGGGTCGGCTGAGTGGAAAGTTGAAGTCGGCTGCCAGAAAAAAGACTACAGTATAAGAACAAAATGGGTCAGCAACATGATGCAAAGCCTCGCGCCGGGTCGAACGGCCAACGGCAACCGTGTCAACACGCAATATGCCTGCGTAAGATCGGCGTCAAGGTTTTCTTGAGTGAGGGTAGGCGGAAGGAAAATTGAAGGTGAAGCTGGATCGGAACAACATCTAGAATGGGCAACTGGAGGAACCGTCGAATACAATCATTTACCGTGACCGGGAACTTGAACGCCAACCGGCCAAGAGAAAAAAGAAAAAAAAAACAGAATTCATCACCAAAGCCCCGAGTCGTATTGAACGAGAGATCCCACGTCAGCTTGATTCGCTAGCGGCGCTGAGCAGAACCGGGGGGGAGGGCGAGGCTGCCAATGAAAGCTTCATGTGAAGATGTGGTGTCCGGTTCTGAGGCGAACGACGCCTATTCAGTTCGGTTCGGTAACGGAAATTTTCAAATTACTCGGTATCGGGTGGGAGGACATGGCTGAGGGATTCATGTGTCGACTTTGAGGAGGTTTGAAGCAGGGTCGGAACCGGAACTCATTCGTCCATTCTAGCATTATGGGTAGCGATATGGTAATGCGATACGCGAGCGACTAGCTGTGGAAGTTGTAAGCAAATACGTGGAGGAAGCGAAGCAACTTGAAGCGGACAGACGTACCCAGTCCAGCGTGGCCCTCAATCCTGCGCCTGTAAGCGCGGATGTAGCCTGGGAATGCGCCGTCTATCTGAACCCAACAACAGAAGCGTGAGCCAATTCACCAGAATGCCGACCTCTGCTCCCCCGCGCCATTTGGCCAACCCTTCCAGATCCAATGCCTCCGCAACATCCTGCACACTGGCAGCGCCCTCCACATCGGCCTTGGCGAGTAAGACGAGGAATGGAAACTCGGGGTCGGCGCACATCCAGGAGGTCGATTGCGTGCATAGATCGTGCAGTGCTTGTTTTGCAGCCGGGAGACGGTCCCGCGCGGAGGCATCGACGACGAAGAGGAATGCGTGGGCGTGAGGGAGAGCTACGGAAGGCTCAGTAAGCAATTGAGGGTTAGATGAGGGAGGGAGAACGCACATAGAAACCAGAGATTCCGCATCTTCTCATGCCCGCTTGGATTCCAGAAGGCTATACGGTGCGGTCCATGGGGAATAGTGACTCTGTCGAGCGCTGCAATTTCAAGAGCCTGAGGTCAGACGTCGACCAGTCTTCGCAGATACACACGTACTCATTGTAGGCTGCGTTGGCCGAAGGTCCGACTCGCCAGCGTTTGCGCCATGTAGCTGGCAATTCAGGATGCTCGTGCATCCAGCCCCGTCCAAGCCGACCATGGCTACCGCTTGGAAGTGGGTGACGATTCAGCCGCAGTGAAAAAACGGGAACAAAATTGAGCGTACTGAATATCTTCGGGGCGGAGGGGAGCAGGATGTCGGTGGCTGCTGCATCTGCGGAGGAGATGGCAGCGCCCATGGAGGGAGACTAGGGCGTTGGAGGGAGGGGACACGCCGCTAGCGCTCGACGTCGTTGTGAGAGTTGCCAAGAGAACAGCGTGGGAGTGAAATTGACGCGATCGCGTGACCAGGCTCTTGTGCGTTGTTTCAAGCCTCAAGGCGCGTTGGACTGGATTCCTTCGGATTGTGAACTCGTTTTGCTCTCTCTCCTCCATACCTGCGTCATAACTTGGCACTGGAAGGCTGACATTGCCCCAATAAACCGGAGCTGAACCTAGGACGTCGCACGTGCCGTGATTGATCTTTCGTCTGCCCACCATCCTCGTCCGCCTAGCTTCGTCCGCCTAGCTCCCGAACGATTCCAGCGATAGCCCTAGGCTCCTAGTCCCTTCGCTAATCCACGCTGCTGCCGTTTATGATGCATTCGAAACGCACGCACAGCTGTACAGCCGGGATTTTCCATGCGCCGACTGCATAGCATCCCCACGCCAAGCTGGTTAAATTGCGCGCGCGAATCTTGCAAATCTTCCCTTCCTTGAACTCTTCCTTCCGCTCTCCCCATGTGCGACGGCTGCGACACCTTTCTACCAGCATGCCTCGCCTGTCTCGCCTGCTGCTGCACGGCTAGTTCGTCATGGCCCGGTACCCGCACACCATGCCAGGATATCCTTGACTGCGTTCCGGCGGCTTGTACATGTATTGGTGCGTTCGTTCATTCACTAGTCGCGGATTCCCGATTCCGGCTTACATGAACCCAGCATCTTCCGACTCTTGGCGCGCATTCTTCATCTGTGCGTATATCGCATGTGCATGTCGCTTTAGCCAACTTCGAGCTAGGGTGTCTCTGTATCAAAATGCAGGACGACGTCAAGGTGCCCGCCGACCGTGACGCCGCTGCACCGCTGATACCTGGCGCGATATCGACATCCGAACCTACCTCCACACCCGGAATGTCGATACCTTCCTCGTAGCTGCGCTGTTTATTCGTGAGTACTTACCCGTCTCCGGTCGCCTCATTGTGTGCTGAGCGTCTTTTTGTAGCTGGGTTTATTTCAAGTTCCTAATGGTGTTGTTGCCCGCTGTATTCTCGCATCTTTTGCAATTCCGCCGCGCGACCATTGTCTCCTCGGCTCCGCCAATGTCCCACCGACGAGCAGGCGTGCGCGCTTGCCTCTGTTTTCGACTAATGATTATGATTTCGGCGCGCAGCGGTGGACACCGTCATCGAGCTAGCCTACCCATCCCGAGCAAGAAACCCCTGCGATTGCTCTCCGCCATTCCACCCACCGTCCAAAAGAGCGAGTAGGTCTCCCGATCGTCTCGGGTTCGGGGTCTTGAAACTTTGCTGCACCCGCTTTTTTTTTTCGCTTCGGCGGAGCGTGCGTGTGTTGCGGGTCTAGATTCCTTTTGGATTGGCCACGGCGCCGCCGGAGTCCGACTCTGGCTAAGTTACTATCCCACCGAGTCACGACAACTTGAAATAAGACCCTCGGAATTACTTCCCGCGATTCACCCACCTCGTCTCGTTAGATAACAACCGACGACGAGTAGGTCCCTCGATCGTCTCGGGTGCAGGAGTCTTGCGGTATTGGGATATTTGCTTTTTTTCTTGTCATCTTCGGAACCGAGACTACGCGACTTCTCCGGCGTTCGATCGAACGCAAATGTTCATTTTTTTCTTCTTCGTGCGTACATCTTCCCGAAGCCTTCGTCTTGGGTGAGAAAACAATTAGCTGATTCGCTGACGCTTTCCTTTGCACAAAGATCCAACACCGTGATTCAAGTGGGCACTGGGCAGGATGAAAGAAAAAGAAGAAAAAGAAACAAATCATCGCGATTATCCTCCAGTCTCGCTACGAACGAGAGCCGTCTATGGATTTATTGCTTTCTATACTACGATGTACCGCTGGACGGGAGCACCCTTCTGTGCCGCTGGACGTTATCCGCTGCAATTTGCGCTAGCCTAGTTAGAGCGCCAATCTGCCAGGTACTGGACAAGAACCGTATGATACGTTGGCAGGACGAAAAAAGATTGACAACGGGCAACCCATCCAATGGTCCAGTCTCGCTGCGAACGAGAGAGCCGTCTGGCGAGAGCTTTGAGATACTTGGCACCAGGGACGTGAGCACCTTTGTGTGCTACTGGACGTTATTTGCTGCGAGTCGAAGCTCGTAGAGTCTATTATTCTCAAGCTTTTACTAGTCCACAGGATATTTCCGCAGGTATTCAATGCCACTTCAATGCCGCCCTCTCTAATCTCAAATACTCGGCGAACGTAATGGGCTCTTCATCCGAGTCGGGGTTGGACACCGGCACATCCACAAGCGACGCCCAAGGTTTCGGGATTCGAACGATGTTCTTGGTACTCGCGCAGAGCGGTTTGTGCGCGGACCAGTTCTGCTTTTGGCATCTTCTGCGAAAGAAAGAAAGAGTATAATTAGCAAGAGGAACGATCGTGTGAATCGTGTGTGTATGAGAGCAGAACACGCACGGAGAACAATACAGTGCATAGGCGCATCCCGTACACTTCCGAAGATCTTCGGGAGATTTGCGGCGGCAGCATCGATGCCACATTGGAAACAAGTGTCGTAGACGCGCGTGATGTCTTGGAACCAGCGTGGCGAAGGAGGAATTCCGGCCTGAGAGTCGTTAGATATGGGAAGGGAGTGAGTACATGGTTACACAGACGTGGAGGTCCAAGATCGCCGCCAAGGTCGCAGAGATGAACAGAAGGCGCTGGAAGATGCGCGGTGCCGCGTAGGGGTGCTTCCAGTGCCATTCTGGGAGTCCTCGAATCATCAGGTGAAACTCCTCCTCGAACTTCGGGTGCCTGAAAATGCATAGCGGGCCCTCGGCGCCGTCGTGTGTCGACATTTCCTGGAACTACTCTGGCTTAATCTCTGTGAATTGAGGGGAAGTTGACAACGCACCAGTGAAATTAGGTCCTGCTCTCCGTCGCCCTTCTTTTCGCCAATCAACCCATACAGCGACATCTCCGGACAGTCGACTCTCGCGCGTTCGTGCGCTACCTACGCCGCGCGTACCAGCGCCTTCAACCAAAATTCATCCTCTTTTCGCGCCCCATAGCCTCCCATGCTCTAACGAATGAGCCATCTGCAAGCATCTCTTGCACGCGCGGAATCAGCTCCATCTGCAAGAACACGAGCTTCTGCAGCGTCGCGTGATGCTCTCTCTCAGAGACGGGTTTGTTCGAAGTGTACCCCAGTTCCAGCGTGTCGATGTATTTCGCACTGTAGCCCGACGAATCGCCGTGCTTCAAGTTCTTGTCGTAGCTTGGTCGTAGCCTTCAAAGTAGGCATTCCAGTCGTGCGGATAGATCTGGCGGAGTGGCACGCCGAGTTCGCGGGGTGGCACGATGTGCTTTTGGCGGAGCTCGTGAAAGTGGATGGTGGCTTCGACATCTTCGTCATAGCGTTGCGATATCGCATCGTCCTTGAAGTTGTCGTCAGTGGCACCAGGGATAAAAGGCACGGCTGAGGACGTCACCTCAAAGGTAAGGGATTTCCGGAGAGCGTCAGAGAGGGAGGTCGCCGCGTCCATGGCAGTGGCAAGATGGTGGTAGTACTATGGTGGTTGGAAGCAAGAAGGGTGTTCGTCACGTGGTGTAACTGATTGTCTTGTCTTTTGACCGAGGGTTTCCCATCAGACTTGCCCCATCAACTTGCCCCGCAATTCGGAGTTTGAATTTGGCCGGGCAGACTTGGCAAACTTGTGATGGCTCTGATGTGTACTTGCGGTGCACGACGGGGCTTATACCTCTCAACTGTGTCTCTGAAGTCTCCCTGAGCCCCAAGAACATCACGCCAATCAATTCTCAACATATCCACAGCGTCTCTGACGACTGGCAAGATGGTCATCGCGGATAGCTGTGCTCGACGGCAACGACACTCTTTGCTCCTTATCTATCTTCCGATGATAGTAGGCTTTCATGCACGATATTGATCGTACTCGCTGTCGGAGAGGTGCAACACCAAGCCAAACTTCAACATCGACTCAAGGCAAGTAGCTCAGCTTTCCAGGGACAGCCTGACGTTCAACATCAACACATCGATCGATTATGACGGCGTTTGAGAGGGCTGTACTTGCACAAGTTGGACTGGCAAGTATCTTGGGTCAGTAGTTAATACTGGGACAAAGAACTTGCACATTTGACTTGTCAGCGCCGACTCAATGGTCCAAAGTCCAAGTCTACGTGCAATATATTTATTGTCGGGCCGATGTGCTCTCAATTGAACAGGACTATCTTGAACTTTGCGCGGATTACACAGGGCCGCTTCGTTTTCCTTGGTGTGTACTTTCTGACGAATTTATATACCGAAATCCAACGATGAACTTCGAGTTATCGTGCAAATCGAGCACAACACAGAGGAACAAGCCAAAACGTTTCAATTTCAGAACCTGGCTTGAGCTTCCATGCAGAGAATAATCTATGAGCATGTTGCCGGAGAGTGGGCGTCACAAGCAAAAGTCGAACCGTGGGCGAGAGTGACAATGCCCCTAACTGTCGCGCGGCATGTCGCCACTCCGATCTGCGGAGTCGAACGGTGTCGCTAGCGTGCTCCCTGCACTTGATTCGGAAGACCGAGGAGCTGTAGAGAATTTCAGCGCGTGGCGTGCCCTCCATGACAAGTTAAGGCGCGCAAGTCTGTTTCGTCGGTTTGATCGAACTTGTGATGGCATCGACATCCAACTTGCGGGCTCTCCAGCGCAAAATTGAGAGCAATTGGCCGTATGAAACCATCTTCCGTTAACATATCTTGTACATTGAAGCCTAAATGTGCAGTAATATCACAGAAAAACCCTTAGAAAGCAACAGAATGCCTCGTATTCCTACCCAGCCCTTTGGGCTCCGCTAGGTGAGTTATTTCAGGTAAATCGAACTTCGCTGGTGCCCAAGACGTACTCTAGGACAGTTACCACCCGGGAGCCGCCATAATCTGAGTTCAGACACCCTAGAAATTGGAGCTTTCCTCGACGCAACACTCGATGGATGGAACCAAGCAGCTGAAATGAGGCTGATAACAAGGGTGCGAGGTCAGAAGGAATGGTATTGTACTTGCTGACTCAATGGAGGGGATGTAGAGCGTGTTGGAGGCGAATGGAATACAAAACAAGTCTGCGGGGCAAGTCGACAAACAGACTTGCAAGTCTACAAAGCGACTTGCCAAGACAAGTCGGGTACAAGTCTGTTTGCGCAGGACAAGTCTGTTTGACAAGTCTAAAAGTGACACTTCTCTTTTGACCAGAACAGCCATGATCATGACCGACTCGGAATTCTACGACGTTGCCACCGTGCGTACTAACTTCTTATCCTCTCATCACCGCGTAGGTCGACGTTTTTCAAGCTCCTCTTCCTCCTCCGGTCAAATTTCTTGTCTTCGCGCGCTCCGCAAGGGAACAGTGGGCCGGCCGGGCCGGTCAAAGACGACGCAACGATCGAAGCCCTGCAATCTTCCCGCTGAGCGTCAAAACTAGGTTCTTACCTCGACGGATACGCAGCGTCTTGACTCTTGACTTCCCCCTGGCACATCGAGATCCGCCGGAGTGGATATAATCACGCAGAATTGTCGAGTGAGTAATGACTTGGAGTCTAACTCTACAACTGGCTTATGCACAGCCGACAGTCCATCTAAATCTTCTTCAAATCTCCCACCATCCGAGTCAACGACTCGCCACTTCCGGATTCCAATACACGAACCCGACCTTTCGCGGCGGGGGAGGGAGCGGCGCCATTCCCTCCGGAAGATGCTCGTTGACGTGGATGTAGAATCCAGCGCCCGAGCGGCTGCGAGTGTGGGCTGGAGCCTGAGGCGGAGGTGCAGGGGTGTACTGGGGCTTGACACTGGGCGTCGGCGCGGCGTACGCGAGTTCGGGGAGTTCGAGTTGCCAGTTCTCGAGGATCCGTTGGCCGACAACGGGCATGGGAGGGGCAGGTGTAGGTGCGCGCCTCATCTGTAGAGATTCCGAGTCAACGCCGACGATAAAAGGTGAGTTAAACGGAATGAAACACACCATCTCCTGGCCCGGGACCCGCACCAGGGATTCGGTGCGACTACGGGACTTGCCCTTGCCTTCGCCACTCTCCGATCTCGATTTTGAAGACGATGACGGGCTACGGACATTCGGTTGCGAGCGGAAGTGCCGGAGGGAGAACATGAAGTGAGGTTGGTGGTCGAGTTTCGAGTGGGTGAGCTCGCTGTTGGTCTGGACGAAACCGCTCAGCTTTTATACTCCCACTTCGAAAGTTCAAAGCGCAGGAGGATGGCCGTCGCGTCGTGCTAAGGCGCAAAACAGTACAAACGGCGGGTCAAAGCGCTCGACGCTCGGGCCTCTGTTTGATCGACGGTAGGACCGTCATTTCTTTATCTCAAGTGTCGCTAGAGCTTCCCGGCGTTCAGATGCATGTGCGCTTCGGCCATTGCCCGCGTGTGCTGGCCAAACCACGCAGAAGTCAAGCAATTCTTGCCAAAGCAATCAATGAAGTGAGTCACCGCGTTGGAATTTGGGTGTTGACCTTGCGTTGACGAGCGACTGGATTATCGCCCCCTGATATAATGGACCGCAATGACGAGCTGAATACGCACTACTGGCAACATAGAATCAGGTTCTTTCACCAGCGACCATAAGCGGATCGGGACGAGACATCGCAACTCACGAAGAGTTTCATTATCAATTGTCATTCATAACAAATACTCTCAATGAACGCCCATAGATCAGTGTACGCCTTGCCTCGTTCGACTCGCCGCTGCCTTGGTCTTTCATTTGTCCGAGACGACTCAGGGACATGCGCCGTGCAGACAACTGCGCGCAGATATCAGCCGAAATCCCAAGTGACGAGCATGCCAGTGAACAGAAGAAACGCACATTCCGCGGGTCTGGAGCACCCCGCGCTTCCGTGCCAGGCAGCAGATGCCGCCAATACAGTGCTGCGTGGCGTATAAGCCATAGCCGTTGAGGTAGACGTCGACGCACCTCAGTCACACTGCAGGGATCGCCGAGGGCACGCTCCACTGGCACGTTCTGAAGCTCGGGAGCGGACGCAGAAGCGCTAACCGCGACGACGAATAGCGCCAGGAAAACGGTTGCAAAGAGTTTATGGAACATCGTCTCGGCGGGAACGAACGAAAGCGGGCAGCAGTTTTTAACTCATCCAAATCGGCATGCATGGGAACTACCACTTGCGTGAAACGGTGCATGCGTGAGTAAACGAACCACATCACGTCGAGAAGCGTTGATTCTGAGTTTGCGTTAAGAAGAAGTGGCAGTTGAGACGCACGCATCGCAAATCCACGTGAAGATTGTAATTGGTGTGAATGAGAACCGACGACAAGTGCCCAGAACGTAATTCATTCTGGCTTTCCCAATATTATGCAGCGCTTTGGTTGAACTTCGACGATCAATTGATACTAGTGACAAGGTAGCCGGTCGCTCCGCTCCCCGGGCCGGTGAGATCCGATCAAGAGGTGCACCACTTTCGTGCAACCTGCGTAATACTTGAGTAACCAAGGATTTATCAAGGAAGGAGCAGCTCGAGCCTGGGCGGGGAAAGAGAGCCGTATCACCGTTATCACTATTAAAAACCGTTACATTTAGTATGGAAGCTTTCAGTTTCGCGGCTCGCCTACTAGGTGGACGCATCCGGCGTGCGTATGGTGACTATGGTCAAGATGCATATATGCCTCATCTGAACCCCAAGTTGATGGCTTTCCCAACGGCGTCGATGGAGACACTGGGGGCGGCTGTTGGTACATTTTTATCCCCCATGCGCGCTCACAGGAGCGCTGGCAGGAGCGCTCACAGGAGCGCTCGCAGGAGCGTTCGCCGGGCATTATAATTCGAGTTAGTACGAGATTGTTCAAGGTGACGCTGGGCGTTGTTTCCTACTACCCGCGCTTATTCAGGGATTCTTCTAGCCGTTTCAAATTCGGCCGGAGTTGAACAACTTGAAGACATACCCCACTCGTCAGTAGGAGATTGTGCAGGGTGCCGATAGGCGCTTATTGAGAGATTCTGCAACCTGCAAATTCCGCCGGAGTTGAGAAGTTTTGAACAGCAACTTGAAACCAGAGAAAAATGTTGATGCCTAATATTTTTAGAATCGAGAACGAGGTCTCCAAGTTGCCGACGCTTCCTACCAGCGCCTTCATCCACGGACTCTTCTTAGTCTTTCTAGCCCGTTTCTACGTGCGAATTCGGCCGGAGTTGAACAGCAACTTAATATTCAGAATTGAGAACAAGGTGAATACTGGCCCGGGGTTTGGTCCATTTGCAAGACTTAACGCAATAGGGATTTACATACTCAGCTAAGATTGCTATACAGAGGGGAAAGTTGTTCTCCATTTGCCGTCCGGGGAGATTTACACCGAGCAGCACATGTCGAATCTCATTCACGTACGTCCTCCCGGCGAGCTTTCCTTTGAATTCACCGCCCAGCTACTCCGTTTGCGACGCGATGAATCTGAGGATCTGGCCATTTCTGACTATACAGCAAGGGGATATTGAACGGTATAAGAAGAGCTTGGGGAGGGAGCTATTCTCCATTCACCCCACAACTGAGGCGGATACACAAGCTTTCGTTCCAGCTTACCATTGTAAGTGTTTTTTTTTTTCCTCCGCTCGAGCAGGGAATTTATCGACGCTTCAGGCAAGCATGTTCTTCAAACTCACCGTTGCCGCTGTCCTGCAGTTGGCCATTGCCAGAGATATCGTCCACGCGGCGGCGGCCCCTGCTCCCACCCCCGACTCTGGCGTCTCCGCCGCTGGTCTAGTCATCTCGCACATTGTCCCGATGGGCGAGTACAACTTGACCTACTGGGTCGACGCCCCGGGAACCGTGGCTGCCCGCGGACTCGACGCGAGAGCCTGCGGAACCAACGACGTGACCTGCAGCACTGCCAACACCGCCAGCACCCCCATCTGCAGCCAGCTCGTCAACGGCCTCGACACCGGCACTTCCATCGGCAACTCCCCTCGCTCGATCTGCTTGGGCCAGAGCAACAACCAGTGCTGCGTCAGCTGGTCGGTGGCTGTCGGCACCATACCGGAGGACGATTTGTTCCCTGCGGCGCAGAAGACCTTCAACACCTGCTGGAGCGCGGACTTCGGATCGGGATTGGCGCGTAACGTGGACCTTAATGGTGTCTGTGTTACCCAGTGTCTGTCGAACCGTCCCGATGGATGCGCTTAAAGGAAGGGGGGAATCGAGAGAAAGACGAGCCGACGCTAAGAGAGAAACGGATGAATAGATTGAACGTGTTTGAGCGATGATATTTCTTATTTCTAGTGCTTCTTTTGGTTTGAGTGTTTCGAATATGATTGACCATTATACTGTTTTGCTCTGCATTTGGAAGGGACTGAGCTTGGGCCCTGCGACCAAACTGTCAACAATTCACTATACTGCAAGTTGTAAATGCACGCTACCTGCCCCGGGATTGCGCCCATCCGAGTCCACCTCCGGCCGTAGCCAGCGCGGGCGTAGGTGGCTCGGAGCTGTTCTGATTTCGCACCGTGTGCAGCACTAGGTTATGGCAGTAACGCGGTCCAGGCTCGCCAAGGAAGAGCGACGACTCGGACCACAGTAACAGTCTGGACTGTCCCAAAATTTGCGCCAAAGGAAGAAAAGACGCCGAGGGGTTCAATCGAGCGGTACGAGCACCTCCGAGACACATATTAGAAGGAGACGAGCTGCAAGAGGGGGTACAGCGCCCGCTGAGCGTCGCAGGGTACGAAAGAGTTCGGAAAGAACTGGTGAATCTAGCGACGAAGAGGAGGGGTTAAATATGCGCATGAGTTGTTGAACCAGAGATAGCCTAAACGCGATGCGAACAGGCCGAGGCCAATACAGACAGTGGTGGTCGCTTGAGGCAAGGCCAAATGTGTGACGGTAACGGCTGACTCAGACTCTCTCGTCGGGCTCATCGACCTCGACGACGAGCAGCATACTCTGCCCATCGCCAGCAGACCGTTCATCCGCCTGACCCTCACGATGGGAACATAATCTGGAGTCTGCCTGCCCATTGAGACCCGCCCAATGGACAACTCGTCGAGTCGGACTCTGTCGCAGAGCTAGAAAGGACGCTAGCAGGACCGGATCCAGGGACTCGAGACACGGGTGCGTGCTTCGCTCGGGCTTTCTAAGTTTCTAGGTCGCCTGAATCGTCTCCACAGTGGCATTGGTCGCTCCCAGCATGGTCATTCGGATCGGATGAGTAATTCTGGATCGCGTATGAGGTACGCCGGGCGTATTCATTGGCATCCACCCGTGCTAAACTCGTTATAGGTACTCTGCTTCCGAGTCTCCGCTCCTCTCTCTCTCGCTGTTCCTCCTCCCGGCGTAGTACGTCTTCCGTGCACTTTTCTTCGTCAGAGCTGACTCTTCGCGTAGCTCGAAACCCCGTTTATTGAGCGATGCAGTTGCAAGGCTTGGAGCTGGTGTGGCAGGCGTCGTCGAGTCCGAGTGGTCCGCACTGTATGTCATCTTGCCCTTTTTCTCTTTCCTTGTCTGATCTCGTCCTCTAGATGCCGCCTCCTCCTCGTTGCATACACGCACGCTTCACACCCTCACCCATGCTCAGCGGGATCCTCAACCCGCTCAGCTTCATCTTCCACCTTCTGGACCGAGGTTTCCGCAAGGCTGGAACGGGCTCCTGAGCTCCTGATAGGTTCTTCAGCGGCATACAGAGGGTCGAAAGGGTTCCTCTGCATCCCAGCTGGCGCTCAGCTGTGTCTTGTCTCCGATATCGACACTCGCCCGGTCTTCCACTGTGCTTCCTCGTCAGCAGAAGGTCTGTCAATGCCATCTTTGATTTCGTCTGAGCTGCCCGTAGATGGTCCCGAAGATACCTTCCATCCGCATCCCAGCGATGCTGTTCTCGCTAGCGTAGAGGGACTCGAAAGGTCTTTGGCGCCAACGCCGAACCAGTACGCCTTTCCCCTCTTATTCGTCTTCGTTTCACTCATTGGCGTTAGTCATGTACCTCGCAGATGCCCTGCCCAACTTGAAATCCTATCCTGCTCGTCTACCTCCATATTCGACTGCGATCCATCATCTCCTTCCTCGGCGTTGACGAATATCTCGCTCCCATACCGATGCAGTCGTCCCCGTACATGTGGCCGTACCACCCTTGCGCGACCAGTTATTCTGCACCATCTCGGACACGGGACTGTCGCATACACTCGACCAGACAGCCGCTGTCGATATTCTCCGAATTCGGCTCACTCTGGTCGTCTTCACATTCACCATTCGCGTCGTCGATGGCTCGAGCTACCAGCCGGCGCACCGAACTAACAGTGGACTCCTGAAGAGCTCCGACGTATCGCACCGTACAAGAAACGACGGAGAACGCGTGTACAGCGCGTGGCGACGATGGATGCCACCAACACGATGCACATGCCATCGACGACAACCACCACACCGACACCGACACCCACGTTCAACCCGACCTCTCCGACCTCGAGCAGGAGCCCCGGAAGCAGCCGCAGCGCCAGCTCGCTAAAGAAAGAGAGCATGATGGCCGCACGGTGTGAGGAGAGCGAAGCCTGCGTGGCTTCAGACGGAGCCGAACAGCATCGTCTTCGCGGGGTACAATGATAACACGGCGGGTAACGCGGCGAGCTTCCGAGTTGTCGGGGGCGATAACTGGTAGCCACAGCGTACAACCATAGACGGAGCGGAGCTGGAGGCTGCGGAGGAGCTGGAGGTGACGTGGGAAGCACCGGCTCGGGAGGCCGACCGGCTATTTCCGAGGACATCTCCCGGGCCGTTCCGAGGTTATCAGGGTATTACGCTCAGGATTATATAGAATTTTCCCTTGCAATACATCCATCTGGGTCCAAAAAACGTGATAGCCTGGGTATGAGCAAACAACGGCCAACACCACTGGTTTATGCATTTTTTTTTTGAATGAGGGAATGCTACTATAGCTTCAGAGTCCCATTTTCATCCGTCAATTAGGATGATACATGATGATTTGGGGCAGCAGCCGGATTGGAAGGGTAGATTGGTCAAGTCTATATTAATTGCCGGAACCGATGATTATATCGGTGTACAATCTAAGCGCCTTTGAAAACACATCTAAACGGACTCAAAGACCACGATGATAGCCACCGAGTCCGTTTCAGCCATTAATGGCGGTACATAAATTCGCATCGGAGTATGAATACTTCAGAGCCGTCAAAATGCCGGTGTTGTAGTGGGAACCAACCGCCGCAAGCACACAGACGTGCATTATCTGATGCGATGCGAAGAAGTAGTCGAACTTGCCGGGTGCGAAGCGCTCCGGAATCCGATTTGCGCTGTTGAATGACCCATTGAATGACTCGGAGACGACTTGATTGAAACCAACGCACTAAAGCAATCCCCCGCCAATATAGAAGAACGCGCCGAGAACCATCCAGCGATAGCCTAGGTCTACGAAGACAGTTTGAAGACCTTCACGGAGGATGCAGTGGAGGGTGGGTATGACGCCCGAGAGACCTAATCCGATGAAGACGCTAGTGCGAGTCCCGCGGTGTGTTGATTTCGAGTACGCTGGATTCAGAACAGTGTACGCCGCGCCTGGAAACGTACTAGTTCAAGGAGATCGGACATGAAATTGGAAGTCGACAGACCAAGGGCGATGGTGGTCAATAGAACCAAGCTGACTAGTTTCTCGTGTGGATGGCAGATAAATTGAAAATGGAGGGTAGGATAGAAAGATCCTAGGTCGAGATTAGTTTTCGGGAATGAGGGAACTGAATCGGCACCATACCAACTATGAGGAGTATTATTCCAGAGTAATCAAGGGCTGTGCATTGAGCGGCAACCTGGCTACGCGTTAAGGACTTCTTCGCACTCGAGTGTTGCATACATACCTCTTGAGAATGGCACGCGACAGCATGTAGTGTCGCGCTCGACATTAGGCAAAAGATTGCGGAGGTCAGAAAGAGGCCGAGCATCATGAAGTCTAGCCAGGTTGCCGGGTACTGCCCCATATGAACTTCCTGGAAAGTGGCCAGGAAGTATGCGAACAGGAGTGCCCCAGCGAGGTGACTGTGGATGTTCACTGCGGTTCAGGGATGAATATCGGACTGTATACTGGCAATTGCTCAGGCTCACCAGTCTCGTTGTGCAGGTCTGAAAGAGGGTTTCGTTAAGATTGTGTCAAGTCGCAAAATAACAGAATTCTTACACCCGAAGACGGACTCTAAGCACCCGCCCCAGCGATGTTGGATTCTACGGTAGCCACCGACGATCCATTCGTTGTCCTGCGCCCATTCGGGGAGTTCATGGAAGCTGATGGTAGGAGGGGGATTGCAAGACGACGGCGGCGTTGGCTGGGATCCAGAGTTTCGCCGGAGACGCATTGAGATAACTACTTTGAAGCCCAGGTTAGCTGCAGTTTATATACCCTGGAGGCCGACCGAGGCGGAGAGCTCACACCAGTCACCTGTAGTGGAGTGTTATCGCGACCAGCTGCATGAACGAGCTGAGAACCCGAGAGCAGACGGTTGGATTGAACCTGCCAGTGCCGCGTCGCCAGTGCCAGTGTCGGCACTGGGGCGGCACCGGGGCGGCACTTTGCCCAGATAGTGGGACATCGTGTGCCGTCGCTGCAGGAACAGGAACAGTTGAGAAGAGCTCATGTGTGTGCGTACAACGGTGTACTAAGATGTTCGGTGATTGTTGTCGTCGTCGTCGAGTTCAAGAGCAAGATCAAAGCTAAACTTCGGCTATGGGGTAGAATGCCGCCCCTGCCGCTTCACTACCGCCCCACTACCGCGTGACATGAGTGCCGCCCCATGTAACGCAAGTGCCGCCCCACCTATCTCAACTCTCAAGTGCCGCCCCATTTTTTCGAAGTGCCGCCCCTGCGCCACTGGCCTTGGTGGACCTCTAACAATGCTTCAACACTGTCTGCTGTGCTCCAATACAATTTCTACTATTTTCTAGGCCGTCTAGAGCTAGTCCAGGGACGCACCATTCCCGCTGGATAAATGGTCATTGTGGTCCCTGTTGACATCCATGTTGTCTACATTGAGCTTCTCAGGTCAAATTCACGATGAATCTGCCGCCAGCGCCCCTAAATTCCGTGTGAAACCAAGTTTTGACCCAAAATGTTCAATACACGTGTTCCTAGCGTATCTTGCGAGGGTTTCTCGCCGGTCGCGGGGATCTGGTCCATCGAACGCCCACATGAAGCACTAGGACTTGTAATTAGCCGTAATCAGTGTGGATATCGGGCAAACCACACATGTTGGAGACGAGACATGGTGCCACCCCCGGCTGTAGCATTGGCTTCGTCGAGGTCGAGCTCAAATAAACTCGTGGGCCTCATTTAGGCGATGATTTTCGATGGGAATCCGTCGATAACTCACTTTGCTTGTGTTGAACATTCGTTGAGATATCGAACAGAGGTGGGTGGGTGGCTGTGCTCAAGTGCCGCCCTACTGCCGCCCCGGAGATTCTGCGAGAACGGCGATGAACGAGCACAAGATATCAGTCTCATAGTCTTACTTACAACGGTCCATCCTGGACAAAAGTACCCGTTTGACCGAGATCTGCAGAGAAACACCCAGAATGCCCGACATCTGGAGCAATAAGCAAGAAATGACCGAGATCTCGACATTTTGACCCAGAATGTCCGAAATCTCGGTTCGGGGAGACCCTCGAGATCTCTGTCCATCAAAGTATGTGGACAAAAGTATTTCTGTGAGAACCCGAGATCTCGGCCTTGGCTTTCACAATACACCGAGATCTGGAGCAATCTTACAAGGCAGGGGCGGAGCGAAGCGAAGCCCCAAGATCTGAGCGAGCTCAGAGTCCAGTTATATATTCACCTTCACAGAATTTGAATGAATTGAATTGAAAAGGTAGTCTACGATTGGACACAGTTGGATTAAGAGCTACTGTAACCCGTGGTCCACATCTTCTCCGTGTTGTCCATCCAGTATCATAAACACCCTTCCCACCGGATACAGCATCTGAGAGCGGAGTAGCTACATCACCGGCAAAGTCTGTTGATAATGAGTCGGAAAGCCGAGAGAAAATGCAATAACGGCGTACTCCGGCAATGTTCTGCATGCGACTGGACTGACGATTTTTGCCAGCGTGATGCTAGGTGTCCTGAACGCACCACCGACCCTGAACGCACCACGGACCCTGTATTCTACAGGTGAGTTTCAGCCTGAATTCAGCCAGGTCAGCGCTCACCTTGTATGTGTCGGCTCGGCCGAGTGGCTTCATCGAGAAAGAGTTCGAGTTGGCGAACGTGCGTAGCTCATCGCGCGCGTGAGCATTGACACACGCACGTTGGGCATGGAACAGCTCACCATTATTGGCTCTGCTTGAGTTCACGCAGGGTCGTCCGAATGTTTGGCGGCATTGTCATGTGCTGGCGTCGAGCTAGGAACAGTCGGAGCACGACTGACGGTGACTGGAAGTTCAGTGGGCCGAGGCTTGTCAGGCGGAAGCGCCTGGCGCATTTCTGGTGGTGTGAGTGAGGTGTGTGGGTCGGAGAAAACCGCCAGGGCGGATGGGCGGAGACGCACTCGTTGAGTGTATAAGGAAAGTGGGTGAGATGTATAGAATCGTGCGGAACGAAATACTGACCTGGTCGTTGCCACGATAACTTGGAAGGTTGTCTACAGATCACGGTCGGACGTCGAACGGCACTGCTTTTCGTCAACTCGCAGTGAGCTCAGCCAAAGTGGTGCGGACCGTACCTTCTCCCTCCGCCGTGAGGTCGTCACTCTTCCTCTGGGTCCGCGGCGGCGATTTCCTCCAGGAAGATCCGAGTCGCTCGTGAGCGTGTGTGTGCGCCTGCGGACGTGTGTGTGAAAGTGAGTGTCAATGGGACGGACGGACGTTGGGGCGATACGGCACGCTCACCGTTGTTCTCGGGCTGTCGTTGAGCTGGAACTTGCAGTCGTCGTAATCGTCGCGGACGTCGGCCTTGAAATGTTGTCGGCGTAGAGTTGAAAGCATTCACAGAATGCGCAGCGGAAGCGCGATTGGTGAGCGAGGTGAGGGGAAGGAAGCCAGTTACAACGTAGTCGTCTTTGCGAAGTGTTTGACGACTGCCAGTGGGATGTGAGCAAATTGCATAGACGGAGATGAAGCACGCACCAATCGCCCTCGGGGTCTCAGCGATCTGGCATCGGCGACCCTCGTCGTGTTCTCCATCGTACATGGCATTTGCTTGGCCGGAAGCGTTTGCGCGATTGATTAGCGGAGTTGCTATGAAACTTGACCTTGCGCGATGCAAGGGCGATGGCGATGGATTGATGTCTCTTGGCGAAGTTAGTTGAGGGGTCTTGAGAGAGTTGCAGCGTTGAGATGGATTGGACTCGAAGAGCACAATAGTGAGCTTGAAGCAGGCCAAAGGTATTCGATGATGGGGGGCGAAGGGAAGAAGCGTTGATGGGGATCAAAACACCGTTTGTCGACCCCGAAAAATTGGGAGCTGCGCGTTATCTCCTCAAATCGCGAGCACCATTGTACAGCCTTTTGGCGGTGCAAACAGGCCAGACTCGGATGACCCGACATGAGGCTGATTTTATTTTCGTTCAGCGCTTCCTGGGCGCTTACCGGGCGCTTGAGGCGTGGGATGGGAGCGAATTGGCGTGCCGAACGGAACAAATGGCCTTATTTACGCAGAATCTATCCTCGTAAGGCAGCTCGGCGAGCTTCTTTAACCCGAGCACTGCTTTCCAGGCATCTGCGTTATAGTAGAGTAATTGGCTCTCTGCCCGAGATCTGGACAAGCTCTGCAATTTTTAAGACAAATTTGGTCTTTTAATCCGGTGAAATTGTATAATTTCTAACATACCATAGACTTTCTACGAGCACTAAGTCCTCAAATCAAATATTCAGATAACTGCAAGCCAAGAATCACGCTAGCTATCAAAAGTCCAGTAATGTTGTAGGCCGAGATCTCCACCAAACTTTGCGACTGGCGACCAAGATCTGGGTTCCCTAGTATTTACCAAGAAAACCCAGATCTCCGTCATTCTGGACCAATCTTGACAGTTCTTGACAGATCTCTGTAAATCTCGTACATTCTGGACTAATCTCTGTAGATCTCGGTTTTAAAACACCAGAAATACTTTTGTCCAGGATAGGCCTTCATACTTACTACCGGTGATTTCTGTCGGATTCCAGACGTTTACTCGTGAGTTCACGTCAAGTGTACATCAACTTGAACACCTGCTGTGCTCAAGTGCCGCCCCACTGCCGCCCCGGAGATCCTGCGAGAACGGCAATGAACGAGCACCAGATATCAGTCTCATAGTCTTACTACTGGTGATTTCTGTCGGATTCCAGACGTTTACTCGTCCTATTTTTGCGCAACGCGGTGAGTTCACGTTAAGTGTACATCAACTTGAAGTTCGACGCCGCGGGGAGTTTACCCAGATTTTCGGCATCGAGGCTGTCCTCGTCCGAGTTCCCTCGTAGAGCAAAAACTCCGCCGGCAAGCGAATAAGCGCGGCAGCTTTCGAGAGACTCCACCGAGCTCCACTTAAGGCTAGTGCTGTCCAAATACGCTTACGATACGCCATTTGGCGTATCGTATTTTATCGATATCGTATCGGGCACCTCGACCAAATATCGTATTTGTATCGTATCATATCAGGTGTATCAAGATATATCGTGATATTTTTTCTGCTGCAGAATTTATGCCACAAGGTGGTGTGAAACTGTCTGTTTTGGTGTTTACAAGGACTCAGTCAGTCTCTGAGGTGCAGGCCAACTCTGCAGGCTGCTGCAGGCCGTCTAAAAGGCTTGCCACGATGCCATCACTCATTTGACAGGGGCTCCATCATCTGGATCATATCAGCCGCCCTGTCTGGGGAACCCCGTAGCCCGGCCCGATCGCCACGGCACCCAGATAAATGTGACTCTCCCGAGCATAGATGTTACGGCAATCATTTACTGATCACCTGGCAGGTCGGCTAGCCCGTTCCTGCTGCCAACTACATATCACGATATATCACGATACGCGGACGGTGTATCGTATTTTATCGGTATTGTATCGTCTAGTAGGTGGCCGTATCGTATCAGCCGTATCGTCGATATATCGAAAATATATTTTCTCGTATCGTATCTTTGGACAGCACTACTTAAGGCCTGGGGTTCCGCCATGCCTCGCGTCGTGCGTATGGTCGCGCAAGACATTCCGCAGATGTGAGGCCGCCGTCGTTGCCACAAATCAGGCCGTCACGCCAGAGCTCCACGATGTACTGTATATCCGCAGAATTCTTCACCAAATCATTCCGAAATCAACCTTCATGAATCATCATACAAGTTCTCTCCGACTCGGATAGAAACGCGTACCGGCTGGGCTGAAATGATATTCCGAGGATGCAGGTTGGTAATAACAATGACGAGGATTTCAGGTGCAAAGTCTTGGATCGATTTTCGGTCTATATTGCGACAAGATGATGAGAGACGGAAGCAAGATGCGTCAGTCACGCGTCTCGGCGCTTACGCGGTCACATGTACAAGAGAGGTGGTCGCTCTGCTCCCACAAAAGTTCCTTGAACATGGAACTTAGCTTGAGTTGCGAGACTCGGAGTTTTCAGTGCTGAACGCGAAAAAAATTATACGTTCGGAGACGTTCGGAGTTCGGAGGCGACCATCCGATGTCCGAGTGACACGGAACATCGCCGGGCCTAGACCTGCACTGACTGCATTTTGACGATACTTATACGAGGCAATAATACAAGGTAATATACGAGGTATATAGCCCGAGAAAACAACGCTTTTTATCCCATTGCTCTTGTTTCTCAATGAGCTCTGAAGAATTTATCAACTTGCGGGGAGTAATAGCCCTGATTTCAGCAGACTTGCGACGCATGTTGAACAACGTGTTCGATTTTCTCAGAAAAAGAATGCAACCGACAAGTCTATGTATTGATATCTAGCGATTCAAGGTCAGTAAAGAGGCCGATACTGCGGGGAAATATCACTCACTGGGCTATCACAAGTTCAAGCCCCCCAAGCTCAGGCCCAAGTCCAAACAAACAAGATTCGCTCCGAGCGCGCCAAGCTTGAGGGTGTTGCAGGGAGGCGCGCAACCGACGAGACCAAATCTTGTCGCAGGATCCCACGGAATGAACGGGGAACATTTGTAGAGCCATTCCGCGATCTGGGCCTTGGCGTACGGCGGACTATGGGTCCGCAGGAAGCACGCTTCCATCTCCGCCGCGTATCCGGGGTCTGCACAAATGCCCATTAGCAAAACGGCAAAGGGACGCGGAGGAAAGTTGAATCCCAACCCAAGTCGAGCATCAAAAGATACGGGTACACTTGTCCGGGCACGCAGTTGCCGGCGATGGCGCGGCCGACGACTGCCATGAGCGACACGATGACTGCGAGTTTCATTGTTGAGTCTGGTTTGGTGGAACTGGGGAAATATGCGGTTCGCTCTGTAGAAATTGAGGACGACGCGCTGTCTTTTAAGAGGTCGGCATGAAGTGGATATCTCTCGATGGCTACGAAAAGCGCAGGAGGGCTAGAGTCTCTTGGTTAGCATAGAATGGAGGTGAAATGGAACCCCGTTCGCTCACATCCGCGACATGCTGTGGCGGAACCAGTTCATTATAGGAGACAGTCAACCATGCAGGACGGTGATAGAGGCTACCGAATGATTCAGCGGAAGCTAGTTTATCGCGGCCTGTGGAACTCATAAGATCCCTACTTGAATCGACCGGCGCGAGCTGTTCGCTGACCCTACATATCATGATCGTCGCTTGAGATGGAGCCAAATCCTTATCTTAGCTCATCCGGAATACCACCACCTCATAATCTGCATTCTGATCAGCGTGAATAAACATCTAAACAGCGGGACAGAACAGAACTCACAGCGGTATTCGCAGCAATAACATGCCCCTCATCCAACAAAAACAAATCGTACTCCTCCGGCTCCTCAGGAGGGCCGGCAGGGCGTATCACGCGTTGAATCTCTCTATACGGCAAGGTCGTGCGTACGGGGTACTTGAACAACCCGACGAGGATCGGTTCAGGTTCTTCGCGCTGGTTGGAGTCCGCGGAATCATCGCTAGCCGCGGTAACGAGCATAGACATCTGCAGCTCGCTGGGCGTAGTGTGTAGGATATCGATGTCGGTGACTGTGTCACTGTTTTGTAGCGGGATGAACCCCGGTAGTCTGGGATCAGCAGTAGAGATGATGTTTGTGGGCAACAAGTCCGATCCAGAGTCGAGATTAGAGGAAACATCCACATCCTCAGCGTCGGGATCGGCTCGCTGGGTCTCAATCGCAGGAAGGCGGAGAACATTGAAATCGAACAATTGAATACAGCGCGAGGACGGGGTGGATAATACAATCCGTTCGCCATGGACATGCCTTCAGCAGACGTCTCAGCACTGGCGCTTCGGATAAAGAAGAAAACAGACGTACCTCGGCCATAAATGTCTCATGCCAAGCAACATCCTTGTCTGCTGGGGACCCCACTCTTCCCACTTGCGCGCAATCACTTCCTCGGCATCTCGACTGCGGTATTCGTCCACCAGCTCCAGGAGAGTACGGATATGAACGACGAGGCGTACCCAATCGGCTAATGGATGGTAGCGCATAATGAGCGTCACGATCCGACGCTCGTTGGACTGGTAGTACCGCGCGCCTGGCGTCGGACACCCGGTGTACGGACCCGCCATGATGGCCATGGAGACCAGCCGACAATGGATCGGATGCGGTATCGCTAGCTCGGGCAGCTCTAGAGACGCGATGTGGGTCACCACTGGTGGATAGAGGTCGTCGGAGAGGTTGTGCAGCTGTAGCCACCCGTGCTGGAGCGGCGCGTCGCCCGAGTTTCGACAAGCCAGGAGGAACAGCCGCGGCGAGAGGAAGTTGCAGTCGACGACGCGAAGCTTGTAGTATTCGTCGTCATCTTCGAATGCTAGCATCAGCACCACAACGCCCTTGCGCCAGTCGAAGATGAGGAGGCGAGACGCCGAGTGGTGGTAGATGGCGACGATGTCGTCGAGGATTTGCATCGTTAGGAGAGTAGCGTTGGCGAGACTACGGCCGAAATAAATCTCCGGGACCTGGGCTGAGGGATGGGGTGTTTCGGGAGTGGATAGTCTTCGTAATGCCAGAATGTCCTCGTTCTCAGAGCGAATGTACAGGACTGCGAGCAGATCCTGCCCGGCATCGAGTGTGAAATCCACGAAAGACATCCTCGGAACGTGGAGGGTGCTAGTTACCCTCGCCTCGTTCGGATCGTCCACCTCTGCGAGACGAGGCAACGAGAGCACGTCGAAGGTCGCGGTGTCGTCTTGCAGCGCGAGAATGCCCCCACTGAACTCGTACGCACGACAGTCCGGTAGAGACTGCATACTAACGACGCTCTTTGAGCTCCATTTGAGCTCGCGCCACGCGTTGCGCCGTGCGTGTAGTCGGGTGAGGCATTCCGCCGGTGTGAGCATCCCAGGGTCGCCACAGAGCAAGCCGTCCCTCCAGAGCTCGATTGAGTATTGGATATCGGGAGAGCTCTGCACCAGGTCTTTCCAAAAACGCGAAACCTTCATCGACGGAGGTCAGCTCATCGAATTCCTTGCGATAACGGCACTGGTGTACCAGGTGGCAGGAAACGAGCTCCCTTGGATCCAGGCGTACGAGGATTGTCGCCAGGATCTCTGGTGGAATGTCTTGGATTGATATTTGACCCATTTGAACGCGCACAGGATGGAGAGAGGCAAGAGAGAGAAGCGTGTGACATCACGCCGACATTGATCCGACCGATGATTCGTAATCTAAGTGACCTCCTCCAGATCGCCGACCAAGCCTCCAAAAAATACGTGGAACTGTCGCTGCGGGTGTGGACGGACAAGAAACCGCCTGTCGAGGTTCACCACGCCTGTTGGCGTACGGGAAGATGCGGAGCTGTTGGAGCGCATAGACTCACGCTCGGCGTCTGACGCCGTGGCGTGCAGTTACTAGACGTGCTCAATTCTTGGGGCTCCCGCAACCTAGAAAAACTACGAGAAATAGTTTCCGTAGCCGAGCGTTAGCCGACCGCTTGCGGCCATTTTGCTCCCACACGATTCCCATTGCCCTCGGCGTCCTTTGCAACATTCCTCTGTTACTACGCTGCCTTCAGAGAATTCTTGCTGGTGGGAAGACTGGATTTGGCCAGGATTCTGCGATACCGTCAACAAAACAGGCGATGGCGGCAGGCTCGAGGAGGCCGTGCTCGATATCTGGCAGAGGGCACATGGGAAGCTCAGTTGCAGTGTGGGAGCGAAATGGCCGCAAGCGGTCGGCTAACGGTCGGCTAAACTCGGTTAGTTTATTATTTCTCTCTGTTTCCTGGAGTTTCCTGAGGCGTAAGAATTGAGCACGTCTAAAAATGCTTGATAGCAATTGCCAGTGGAAGCTTGGCCGCCAGGGTCAATAATCAGAGGCCACTTTAACAGCAATCGGAGGTCGGAAAGCGTGGAACGAGAGATGAACTAACAATAAAGGTTCCATCATACGGACCATACTGCATGATTCAGCATGAATCCGACGCTGGCTTCTGGCTGGGTTATGGATTTGGCTGACATGAGAACTTTCGCACCAGCACAGCCGGGACCCACAAGCATGATAATGCCGCCATGCGGGAGTTCGGATCTAGGGGATGTCGACTTTACGCTACTTTACGAAGACTCTGACCGTAGTTATAGAGGCCGCACCACGCGCTCTCGAGCTCTACTTATCTCCGCCGATTTACAGCTGTAACCAATTGGTACCTTATCTCAAGCCACTCCCTGAGCTTCAAGCATACGCCTCGTCGATAACCACGGCCTTCGAGCTCCCATCGAACAAACTCAAGAACGCCTCGATCCCCTTGTCCAGCCCCTTGAACTGCTGCTCCTCGCTCTTGAGCTTTCCCTGCGCAAGGAGCACCGGGACCTCCGCGAGGAAGCGCGGCATGAGCGTGGCAAGCCCGTCCGAGACAAGAAAGCCTTCAATGCGCAGGCGGCGTTTGAATACGAGGGAGAGGTTCTGAAGAAGGGGTTGTGAATTGAAGGAAGGAAGGAGCATGCGGGGGAGGAACACACCTTGACGCCGTAGCGCTGCTACGGCGGGACGTTGTACTCGGAAATAGATCCGCAGGTCTATCGCTAGTTTCAGCACCTCGTTTCGTTGGAAGGGATGGGATGGGATTCACGATGACGACACCGTTCAAAGCCATATTCTCGATCGCGGCTTCGAGCTGCTCGCTGCAGACGTTATCCCAGTAATAGTCGATTGGCCCGTGTTCTGCGAGTGCACTCGCAACGGAGGTGGTCTTGTAGTTGAAGGCAACGTCCGCGCCGATGGAGCGGATGTACTCGACTTTGTCATCCGTGCTGGCGGAGGCGACAACTCGGAGGCTGGCAAGGAACCGTCAGAGAAAGGCGGTTCCGACGATAGAGATATCTACCCCTTGTTTTTGCACAGTTGGACAACCATGCTGCACGCGAGTTAGTGACAAGCCAGACATCGCATAACAGCCTACCTGCCCACGCCAGATGCTCCGGAGGAGACATAGATCGTCTGGCCCTTGTCAAACGCATGAGCTCCCGTTGGCAAAACAAACCATGAGACGCCTTACTGCCTTCATATCGGGAGCGACAGACTCGAGGCCGACGAACGCTGACAGACCAGGCGTGCCCAGGACGCTGGCAAAGCGCGACCAGGGGAAGGCGCCTTGTGGGTTCGGCACTTGCTGCAGGACAAGAGTGTCCAGATCGAAGGTGTACGGCGGGAAATTCCCGCCCTTGAAATCCACGCGAGCTGGGAAATGAATGAACGCTCAGTATCGATGCCTAGGAGGGTTGTCTGACTCACCATCAACGTAGGGCTGGACAGTGTAGTTCTCCCAGGGCGTGAAACCGTACATGTAGTCCCCCGCCTTGACGCCGTCCTTCTCCGAGCGAAGCACTTGCACGAGTCCGTATC
Source organism: Mycena amicta (assembly GCA_029282125.1). Taxonomy (NCBI): domain Eukaryota; kingdom Fungi; phylum Basidiomycota; class Agaricomycetes; order Agaricales; family Mycenaceae; genus Mycena; species Mycena amicta. The sequence continues at coordinate 415,918 of JARIHP010000040.1, read as the reverse complement.
CAACAACACTACAGGCATCGACATGAGATGGATAGATGGCGGAGATAGAACCACGTACGGCTGGCCGACGACCATGGGCGTCGAGTAGCTGAGGATGGACGGATCGCGCAGTCGCTCGCGCATGTACGGCTCAGGGCTGTATAAATATCGTTCAGGCTTGGAGGTAGACTGGAAAAGAAAACCGCATATCGACCTCAAGAGCAGTGATTTCGTGAGGAAACCGCCGTTGAGCTTTGCGTCAAGATCGATGGTCGGCGTAGAATCGAAGACGAGGTGCTCTCCGGCGATGAGTGGACCAGCAGTAGGGATTTTTGCGTAGAGAACTCGGGGATTGGCAGTGGGCGACATCGTATGAGGGATCAGAGAGGGGGTTCTTCGAAGACGGTGGGGACATCTCTTTTGAGGGTCGAGTGTAACCGCAAAGGTGATCCGCATCCGGAAGGATCAATCACGTCCCTGTCAGATCAGGTCACATCTCGGCCGGATGGCGTGGGAGCGTGCCGTGTGAATTCTTCCTTGCTTCCTTCCCATAAGCACCCTTGTCGTCGGCATTATTGGCGCAGGCCGTTTGCCGTAAACACGCTCCAAGTCCGCTCGACCCTTCGAAGTTCCAGACCCCCGCAACCTGACTTCTGATGTTTCTGACAAAGCTACAGCATTCTGCCTTCAAATCCCTCGCATTTCCACGACTGCTCAGACACGACGATGCCTTCCATTCGTACTCCCCTCACTGAACGCTTGGGTAAGCGCTGCCTCCGAGTCTCACCTCCCGCAATGTTCTCATTTCTTGTCGCTACAAAGGCCTGAAAACCCCGATTATCTCCGCTCCGATGGGGTTCGCAGCAAGTCCCGAGCTGGCGGCTGCAGTAACAAGCGGCGGTGGATTTGGGACGCTTGGCGCAAGTAGGTTTCACGTTGAATTAGTCTCCCCACTCCCCTCACATCGACTCGTGCAGCCTTTGACTCCACCGAGGTGATCAAGCAGAAGATTGACAAAGTCCGCAAGCTACTGGGAATTTCCCGTGGCACGCCGGTGCCCATTGCTATCGGATTCATCGGGTGGATCTTGGACATGACCGAGGACTCCGATGACCCGAGGCTTGCCAGCACCCTCAACGAGCTGCCCGTAGCCATCTGGTTGTCCTTCGGCGACATCGGAAAGTATATTACCCAGATTCACGAGCACGACAGCAAGACCGGGCGTAAGACGTTTATTTTCGTGCAGGTTGGGTGCCTTGAAGATGCCGTGCGTTATGCCCCCGAAGTCGATTGTCTTGTTCTTCAAGGTATTCGAATTCGAAGCACGGAACAAAGTACTAATCTTCCAATATAGGCATCGAAGCTGGAGGACATGGCCGCGCGGATGCACCGCCGTTGATGTCACTCTTCCAAGCGGTCGTCCAATCCCTGCCAGCAGACAATACCCCACTTCTCGTTGCCGCTGGGGGAATCACCACGGGGGCCCAGATCGCAGGACTGCTCACCATGGGTGCGGCCGGTGTCGTTCTGGGAACACGTTTCCTCTTCACGCCCGAGTGTCAGTACAGCACTGCGGCGAAGGACGCTATTCTTGCGGCCGATCTCAATGCAACTGTACGCACCCTGGCGTACGACAATGTTGGTCGCACGAACGGCTGGCCGGCCGAGTACGACGGCCGCGCGATTCGCAATGCGGTGATGGACGACGTCGAAGCTGGGCTGAGCCTTGAGGAACGGTTGGCCAAGTTCGATGCTAGCATGGCGGCCGGGGAGACTTCGCGCATCGTGGTGTGGGCGGGAGTGGGTGCGGGTCTGATCAAGGAGATCCGGCCTGTTGCGGTCCGTGTCCAGCGAGCGTTTTGTTTTTGTCGTGTTCTGATTGTTGCCCAGGATGTGTTGAAAGAACTGCACGGAGATGCCGTCAAGCAGCTCCACGCGAGCGGGAAAATGTTGATGAGCGGAGGCGATGACTAGGCTGGCAAGAAACCATCAGGAAAGGAAATGTAGAGACGTATTTTTGGTTTTTGCACAGTGGTAATGACAAGCCAGAAATTGTATTCTAATACCAGCCTACCTGCCAACGCCAGACCCTCCCGAGGAGACATGGAGCGTCTGGCCTAGTCGGAACGCATGAACTCCCACTGTCAAAGCAAACGATGGGGCACCTTACTGCCTTCATATCTGCAGTGATATACTTGAGGCAGAGGGACCGAGGGAGGACTCAACTTTACGAAATCGGACATTGGTTGACAATTGTTGGTTGAAAAGGTTTTTTCGACCTATCGGATAGTGACCTCACATGATAAGATAAGATAAGGTCACGGGAGGCTTCGATCCCGAGAATAATAAACCAAGGTATAGAGCGAATCAGTACAGACTACATGTGTACAGACGAGTGTAAACACACACAGAAGGTGACCGAGACGTGAGCGTCGAGCGAGTCTGAGTGATTGGGAGATCGCCTGATCAGTCATCCTTCCCGGGCGATATCGGATCTCGGCTAGATATTTATTCCGGATGGCGGCTATATAAACCCCGGTGCAATATTTCCGCGGCAGTGAACCACCCTCTCCAAGTCCGCTCAACCCTTTGTTGACAGATGTTTGTCCCTGCAACTTCAATTCTCATGTTTCTGACGAGCATACTACTCCCGTTGGTACAGCTTGTTAATTCTCCTGGCAAGCACATCGCCTTCAAATCCCTTGCATTTCCACGCGTACAACTCCTCCGACGCAACGATGCCGTCTATTAGTACTCCCCTCACTGAACGCTTGGGTAAGTGCCAAGTTACCTCGCACTTCATTTCACCTCTCATTTTGCCCCTCCGAAGGCCTGAAAACCCCGATTATTTCTGCTCCGATGGCGTTCGCAGCATCCCCCGAGATGGCGGCTGCGGTAACAAGCGGCGGTGGATTTGGGACGCTCTCGGCACGTAAGTTTCCGTTTGAATGACTAGTCCACACTCTCCTAACGTCGATTCAGTGTTTGACTCCAGCGAGGCGATCAAGCAGAAGATGGAAGCCGTCCGTAAGCTACTGGGCATTTCCCGTGGCACGCCGGTGCCCATCGCTGTCGGATTCGTTGGGTGGATGTTGGACACGACCGAGGTCTCCGATGATCCGAGACTTCTCAATACCCTCAACGAGCTGCCCGTAGCCATCTGGCTCGCGTTCGGCGACATCGGAAAGTATATCACCCAGATTCACGAACACGACAGCAAAACCGGGCGTAAGACGTTCATTTTCGTGCAGGTTGGGTGCCTCGAAGACGCCGTTCGTTACGCGCCCGAAGTCGATTGTCTTGTTCTTCAAGGTACGTACGGCCGGGATTATAACCAAGCACTAATCTTCCAACTATAGGCATCGAGGCTGGAGGCCATGGCCGCGCGGATGCACCGCCGTTGATGTCACTCTTCCAAGCAGTCGTCCAATCTCTGCCAGCAGACAAAACACCACTTCTCGTTGCCGCTGGGGGAATCACCACGGGCGCCCAGATCGCAGGACTGCTCACCATGGGTGCCGCCGGTGTCGTTGTGGGAACGCGTTTTCTCTTCACGCCCGAGTGCGAGTACAGCACTGCAGCCAAGCAGGCTATTCTTGCAGCCGATCTCAATGCAACCGTGCGCACGCGAGCATACGACGAAGTTCGTCACACGGACGGCTGGCCCACCGAATATGACGGGCGCGCGATTCGTAACGCGGTGATGGACGACGTCGAAGCTGGCCTCAGCCTTGAGGAACGGTTGGCTAAGTTCGATGCTGGCAAGGCGGCCGGGGAGACTTCGCGGATGGTCGTTTGGGCGGGAGTCGGTGCGGGTCTGATCAAGGAGATTCGACCTGTTGCGGTGCGTATCCAGCGAGTGTTTTGTTCCTGTCGTGTTCTGATCGCGTTTGGCCTCCAGGATGTGTTGAAGGAACTGCACGGGGATGCCGTGAAGCAGCTCAAGGCGAGCGGGAAAATGTTAACGAGCGTTTGAATATTGTCTTGCGTTTCTCGCCGTATATCTTGCGTGTTACCCACCGAGCTCAGCATTGCGCAAGCGGGAAATCAGGGGTCCCTTTACCAACAACGAACTGTCGTGGTGGACCAGGAAATTGGCGTGGGGCAATGAGAGGGTGGAAAGCAGAGATGAACTAAGCTTTCATCAGCATGAATGAAGGATCACGTACGAGAGAATCCCTCTACCTCCGGCGCTGGCATGAGAACTCTCGCACAAGCACAGCCGGGACCCACAGAATGGCAGTGCCACCATGCGGGAGCACGGATAGACATCGAATTATCGAGGCCTCTGACCGCGGAACTGCCTCATGCGGACCGGGGAATTGGAATCGTCAGAGTACGACCGCCTGGGGATGCGTTGAAATACACGTGTCTCTCCACGCTCGGGAGACGCTGGCTAGGAGGAGAGCTCGATGAGATGAGCGATTCAAGCCCGAGCGCCGTCCGACGAATCACGATGGGTCGGTGGAGTACTAGTGGAAGATGAGCGACATGAGCTCTGCTGGTAGTTTTACACAGGCGAACGTGCCAGCAATGGAGGGTGAGATTCAGATTGCAAAGATTCCATGTGGCAAATGAGTGCAACGAGCAAAAATCTTTGATGTTGCTTGTTTGGATCAGACGCCGCTGACATACACTCACGTCTCGCCTCCGTCTTGCTTCCATCATGAACTCCCGGTATTGCAATCCTTTCCGACAAGCCACTGTACGCTGACGGAATCCAGAGAAATTGAAAGCAGCCAACGAGTCCGAGTCGCCGCTCGTCGCTGAAGCCATTCAAGCTACCTGCATGGCTCTCCATGGGCACTGGCACGCATGCGATGGCTCCGACAAGAACACAGGCCCGCCGGACGAAGGCGAACCGACCTCCAGCGTTCCGCCTCTCCGTTACCCTAGAGTCTCACCTACTGTCTCACCCATCCGCGGATGTATAAACGCCCCTAACGCACCAATCCTTCCTACCGCTTCTCTTCTCCCACATCCATCCTCTTTCACTTTTGTTGCTCTATAACCCTTCCACCTCGTTAACGACATGTTTTCTTGCATATACTCTACCTCTCCTGGTTCAGCTTCGGCCGCTGGCGTGGTACGTCGAGCTTCCCTCATCGTCGAGCGTCGCTGACTGTCCCCTTTGACCCAGCCTTGCTCCCCGTCTGCCTTGTTTGTGACCTCTTTGGACATGCCTGGTGCATGGAAGTCGTCCTACAACGGCCCTAGCCTTGTACGTCCTCGTCATCTTCGTCGAGTCGTCCCAGTCGCTGACTCCTTTTCAGAAATCTTCTTCGTCGACTACAGCGTGGCCTTCGAGCTCTTTTTATGCTTCTACTCGTTCTGCCACCATCGTGCTTGGGGTTGCTACGGCTACATCCATTGCTTCTGATTCTTCTGTACGTCGTCGCCCTTGACCACCTCTGTCTCAGTTGCTCATTGCCCCGCTAGATATCCGCTTCTGCGCCGTCTTTTCGCGCTGTTGCTTCTCCAGAGCCGGTCTCTCAATGCAATGTCCGTCATCGTCGAGCTTATCTTCGTCCGTACTCACCATTTGCTTTAGACTGCGACTTCGTCCGCGACTCGCTTGCAAGTGTCGTCTGTATCGACTATTCTGGTATGTTTCCGCCCGCTCCATCGTCTAGCATGCTCAGACGACGTCCAGGATCGCGATACGCTTGTCGCTCAAGCAGAGGCGACAACCCCGAGCCCGTCGCCATCCATGGCAAAGGCAGGAATATACGGCCCACGCCGCGGACCCACTTCACGCTCCACATCTTCTGCTACCATTGTGGTCGTGGCTGCTACTTTTGAGTCTGAATCTGTTGTACGTCGCCTTTCGCCACCTCTGTCTTGCCTGCTCATTCCCCCTCTAGATCAACGTCTCTGCGACGTCTTCAGTTGCTGCTGCTGTTCCGGAGCCGGTCTCCGAACACGATGTACGTCGTACTTGGCCTTGACTTCGTCCTCTGTCTCACTGCTCGTAGATTGTTACTTCGTCCAATCTTCATTCGCATATACAGTCGACTGTTTCTATCTTGGTATGCCTTTGACCTCCCCGTCGTCTCGTATGCTCAGACGCCGTCCAGAATCGCGATAGGCCTGTCGCCGAAGTAGAGGCAAACACCACTAGCCCACCACTATCCATCTCCCAAGCGGGAATCTACAGCAGACGTCGCGGACCCACTTCACCCTCCACGTCTCCTGCTACCAGTGTGCTTGTCGCTGCTACTTCTGGCTCCGAATCTGTTGTAGGTCGCCTTTCGCGACCTCTGTCTCACTTGCTCATCGCCCCCACTAGATAAACGCCTCTGCGACGTCTTTGTTTGCTGCTGCTGTTTCGGAGCCGGTCTCTGAACCCGATGTACGTCGTACTTATCCTTGACCTTCTCTCTGTCTTGGTGCTCACGATTGACTCTAGACCTATACTTCGTCCGACTCGCCTATGCATCTACAGTCGACTGCTGCTTGTGTTTCGGTACGTTCTCGACCTCCCCATCGTCTCGCATGCTCAGACGCCGTTCAGGATCGCGATACGCATGTCGCTCATGCAGAGGCGACAAGCAATAGCCCACCCCCACCCATCGCCAAGGCAGGCATCTACGGCGGACGGCGCGGACCCACTTCACCCTCCACATCCACTCAGTCGTCGTCCACCTCGACTGACGCGGCTACCGCCCCAATGCCGCCCCCACTTGCTCCCCGGGCCGTTTCTCGTGAGAAGCACATGCGCGTTGCAGTGCCCAGCATCAGGCGACACCGAGCAACCAGCACCAAGCGGGTCGGTCGCGATATGACCTTTGGAGGAATGATCCCGCGCGGACGACAGAGCTCGGGCTTGCGCATCATAGTGCTCGTGCGTACGGGTCTGCTCGCCGACCAGCGCGCGAAGAAGTTGTTAGAGGAGAGGGCGAAGGAGAAGGAGAGGATCGAGAAGGAGGAGAGGATGGTCGGGGGTGAAATGCTGGATATGGCGAGGGAGGAGCGGATGGAGATGATGGCGCGGAAGGTGAAAGAGGTCAAGCGGCGAAGGAAGGGGATGGATATGGACGCCGTTCCGGGGAAGAAGCCGAAGAAGATACAAATACAAGGCTGGCAGGCGGGTTCGGAGACCGACTGGGTGATTGTGTAAACGGACGATATGGACGCTAAAACTACATGCTAGGCGGGTGTAAGATACGGTACTGTAGTGTCAATTGTACAATCCTCGCACGGATTTGTTTCTCAGAGGACGAAACGAAGTAGAGAAGACGCAATCTGCTTTTCCCCGTCAGACTACATGGAGGACGAGGCATTTATATTGAGTAACTTTGATCGTGGTCGAAATATACAAGAGCGAGTCCAGGCAATAAGTACTCCTCCCTACGGGGTCGCTATGCTCGATTTTCGCCCCCTGCTAGGCATACCATTCGGGAAAAATCACCCGCACGCCCAACTCTTCACCCAAATACTCGAGATTCTGTATATCTTCGTCGTGCAAAGCTTCAAAGTCGAACTTCAGCGTGAGTTCGTCGATTCGCGAGATCGCTGGCGTTCCTTCGGCGGAAGTTGATTCAAGTTTGCCCACCCGCTCGGCACGTTTGATAACACCCAAGAGATACGGCGCAATGACCGGCGCTGAGCTGGGTGGCACGACGACGGTCAATGACTTGAGGCCAGGAAGGAAAGTTCCATCGCCGAGGAGAGCAGTAAAGTCGGAAGCCTCGCCTGGCCCCGGCATGTACTGTGCTGGGAGCGTGACGTGAGAGACGCTCGCAACAGCTGGGGACTTGAGGAGCCTCGATACCGCCTGGTACTCCGTTCCGCTCTGGAAGGACAATGTGCGCAAGGTGCAACCCGAGCGAATAAGGAAGGCGAGGACCAGCTGCCAAAGCCAGTGAGTCGTCATCCTAGGTAGACGGAGTGTGTGGAGCGCTGGTGCCGTGAGCTGGTTCATGACCGCCGGAAGGATGCCGGAGACGCAGGAAAGTGTGTGCAAATTGTGGTAGATGGGAAAGGGTGGACCGGTGTATTCGTTGGCTAACCATTCCTGCCGAGGGATAATAAGGATTCCAAGGTTGCTGGTGTGGCGAAGGACCTCCAGTAGATCTACATCGGTGCATTCGACGAGGAATTCCAGCGTTCGAAGTTGCTCCATGGGCAAACCCACGAGTGGAACCAGCTTCGGCTCACTGAAGCGTAGATTGTGTAGAGAGGGAGCGTCGCGCAATAGCATCGCCCTATCTGCTCCTTGACTCGGGTGAAGGTTCATAGTCAGCTCTTCGAGCCGCGGTAGAGCCAAGCTGCCAGAGAACTCGGGGTGGATAGAGACAGAGGCATGTCCACCCGGATGGGCCAGAAAATGTGTGGATTTCCATCGAGTGGAGGAGCCAAGTATGGCCAGAGGGATCTCCCAGGTATCTTCGCCTCGTATGAGAATGGAGATATCAAGGGGAAGAGTTCCGCTGCGTTGCGCAAAACACAGGAAGAGCTGTTCGGGATCGCCAACATCGCTGGTAAAAGCGATACACTGCCAGAGGACAGGATTGTCCAGCGCTACAGCTCGCCATTGTTGACAGACGGCCGCCAGTTGCAGCAACAGAACTGGCTTGTGCTCAGCCACGCCGGCAGCGACTGCTAAGGCGAAAATCTTTGTCGTCAACTCCGAGGGCAGAGACAGGATGGGATACACGATCTCCGAAAGCTCCTGTTTAACGAGGACTCGTTGCGCTTTGAGGCTTTCCAAGTGCATTTCTGCCTGGAGGATGCGCTCGTCGAGCTGCGCCTTTTGTTCTCGCAGAAGAGCTGCGTTGGCAATGGATTCCGATACGGCTGGAACGTTGTTTCAGCCGACTCGACTCCGTAGCTAACGAAGTTGGCGTACCATTGGGCATTTCACGTCGAGCTAGTTGTCGTGGGTGCAAGGAAGCGGAAGCAATGTGATTGGTAAGCCGTCGGACTTTTCCTGAGTTGCCGCTTCTTCGTCTCCTACTGCAATGATCACAGCGCCCAGCTCGGCCGCGGCTCACTTTCCTCGTCAACCGTTAAACATCGACAATTCTGCACCCTGCGTTGTGTCGTCCGACTTCTCTCTTCGCGCCTGCCATCGCTCAAACTTGAAAGAACCCACGGCGGTTCGCCCATCGACGATTCGCGTCAGTCGAAAGGCTACTCGGACAGACTTTCTTGCCTCTATGGGAGATCCTAACTGCCGAATAGAATAAATCGCAAGTCCGTGTTCTTTCCTGCGACGCCGATTTCCGAACCGGACAAATGACGCGGCCACTGCCGTGTCTGGCTCACCACGGCGAACTTAATCGTGCATATGGCGGACTCAGGTAAATCATTCCATGTAAAACACAACTGAGACTCCGTAGATCGCGGAGTCATGTATATCGGCCCGGGGTACCTCACTGGCAGGTGAGCTCTGGGAAGCGTACGGAACAACACGTCCGGTCGCGTCGCTGGCTAAACTCAGCATCCTGGCATACAGCTGAGCCCGGAGTCTGTGAAGCTCACATAATTTTGCACTTGGCCATGAATTGACGTGAGTCTCGGTGAAGAAGCCATCCTTATGCTGAAAATTACCAAGCGCGTCCGGTGAAAGTGGCCCGACGTGTCCAAACGGCGACATACTTAAAAATGCGGGAGGGACACCTACCTCTTCAATGACCCCCCCGCTTACGACTCTCACTGTGTCTCGTGGCTGCGACCCTCGTCGCAGCTGGGCCGTGCGACATCTACGCTTCCGGGGAGACTCCCTGTGCCGCCGCCCACGGCACCACTCGACGCCTATACTGGCTCCCTCTACCAGATCAAACGCGGGTCTGACGGGGCAACAACTAATATCGGACCTTGTCTGCTGGGGGTGTCGCGAACGCTGCTGCCAGTGCGCAAGACTCGTTCTGCGCCAGGACAACCTGCATAATCACCACAATTTACGACCAGACCGGACTACAGCAACTAAAGATACAATGTCCAGTTCAACCAGAGTACAGAAAAAAAACCAGTTTAAAAGGTATAATGACCTAGCGTACGCAACATCTCAGAAGGCATTGCCATAGCGCTCTTTCGCTTTCCACTCCGCGTCCCCGCCTGCAGGCCTAACCAATCCGATGCCGCCCCTGCCGTCAGACGAGGTCGGTGAGGAGATAACGTAGGAGCTGGCATTCGTGCTAGGACTGGGAGTGTATTTGTCGGCTATCGACTTTTTCAAGCCGACAATGACCAACGTCGAGGTCGGATATAAAGCCTGGATGAAGAAATAAATCAAAACGACGGGCTGGAATGGAAAAGCTTACCGCGACAATGGTCGTCGACTCGGTCATCGCGTTGGATGCGAACTGGACCGATTTGCAAGAGAGTGCGTCGTTGTTGCAATAACTCGAGTTGTAGCTTATGATGGCAACGAGTAGCTGCCATGACAAGTACAGCGCGCCAGTCTCGATGAGGAGGAGGAAAGCGTTGTTGACGGCGTTCGAGGGCTGCGTTCCTCGCCAAGACTGCGGGTTCTTTCGGTGATATGTCCTGTACTTAATGACGTTAGCGCTGTTCAGCAGGCATACTATCTGGGTTGTACGCACCAGGCCTTCCATGTTATCGCTCCCGTTGCTACGAGGTTGGTTCCGAAGCTCAGGAATGTTGCGAGCGAAGAGAGGAAGATTGCTCGTGAGAAAGGTCCATTCAATGGCAGCCCCATGCTGTTGAACAGGGAAAGCGCTGGAGACGCTGCGTCAGCCCCCCACGATGGTTGGAAGTGAGGGTAGAGAACGTACCGCTGAATGCGAAGAGAAGGAATAAAATCCCCCCGCGGATGACTTTGTTTTGATACAGCACCAACATCCTCCACACGACTATTGCGTCGCCCACGATGAGCTGCGGCCGGCTTCAGTATACTCGACAGAACACAAGACAGACAGACGCACGTTGATATTTCGGGGCCACATGAGTATCTTTGAGCGAACACTTTGGCCGAAGTAGATGCCAACGATGGTACCGTCGAGGATGGTCGCGGTGAACAGGGTGACGGTGAGGATTGTGGACATGCAGAACATGAAGACGATGGCGGCGATCATGACGATGATGTGCGTTTTGAGCTGTTTGCGGCTGCGCAGGCGATCGTCGTTAGTCCCCCCTCGGATAAGAGCACTGGCAAGCCCACTCACGAAAGAACGTAGACGGCGGCGGGGAACACGAGGAGGTGCATGCCTGTAAGGGAGGGCAGCGCCGTTAGCCCAGAGAACTATCGAGCTTGGGCAGTGCAGCTCACCATATAAGATTGCGACGAAAGCTAGTGAGATGGCCACGGGTGGGGAGATGGAGGGACTGTCGGTGATCATGGCTGCGGCGCTGCCGGGGGGGACAAACGAGTGGAAGGTGGAAAGGCACAAGGGGGGAGGAAAGAAAGAACGAAAGAATAAGTACAGGGTCGCAGATCCCAGCCATATTGTACCCCACATGAATTTCGCGCGGGGGGGAACGGGATTATTCCACCATCTGTTGGTTGTCAGATAGGAGATTGACCTCACAATTCAACGCAGCTCACCGAGATGGAGATCCTCGTTCGTTTGTTGATGAACGCGGACCAGTCGTAATCTGGCAGTACTTACGGTAAATTGGTGTCGTGGTCCCGGGCCCGTTAACTGAGCGACAACTCTGCTATAGCACGAGCTCATTTCAACGAAGGTTCGACTCGGACCGCTAGGCTGCGGGGCGATTTCGATTCTCTTGAACCTCCGAGTCCGAGCGCTCGCAATCTGTCAATCGACATACGAAAATCAGGTGCGATCGTCTGCGTGCGAAGCGAGATACCCCGAAGTGAGCCCTCGATGAAAGAGGATGAAAGCTGATGAAAGGCATGGATTTGGCGTGGATTCCGTCATGGGATGGTCGGTAGAGTCATGCTGTTGTCATGCTGGACTTCAAATCCGGCGCGTTTGGAGGTGCGGCAGCAGATCGGCGGTGGACGAGTCGTCGACGTCTCTGGTGTGAAGTGTGGATGACGTGGAGAGCCGCGCCAAATATAATGCCAGAGGTCCGTCGACTTCCCAATTGCAAGTTGAATCCGGCTGCGGAGGTCCATTCAGCGATTTCTAAGCGCGGGGAAACGGTTCAAGCTCAGTTCGGGTGAGGTCAGGATAAGCTTGGGTCCAAGGGTGCCGAGCCATAAAATCGCCCAACAAGTCGACGGACTCGGTGTATGTCGAGCGTGGGTCTAGCAAGTCAAGAGCGCAGGATATTTTTGCGGACGGAGCGTCTGGGATGAAGGGAGGAACGGTGCGGAGTTGTTGGAGGTGGGATTACTACTTGCATCCACCGCGTCCTCCATCGTGCTTCGAACACAGGAGCAAGGTGCTGGCGGTCGAGAGCAACATCGTGATCATCGTGACTCGGAGTGACGCGTTGACAGCCGCCTTTCCGTTCCTCCATGATGGACCCGAAGTCCGTGCCCCCAGAAGCCATCCACGACATTCTCGGACTGGACCTCCTCCTAGAGATCCTCGACTTTCTCGCCGTCCCACTCGCCTACCACCAGCGTACCTGCGACCTGTCTGTCCTCGCCTCCTGCTCGCTCGTCTGCCGGACTTGGTCTCCGCACGCCCAAACGCTCCTCTTCCGACGCGTTATCCTGCCGAACAACATCTACCGTTCCCCGCATCTCCGGGGCACCACAAGGAACATGCTACCGTTCTTCCTCGCTGCACTGGACCCCGAGACGGAGAAGGGACGCTGGCTGGCGGGATGTGTGCGCAGCCTCACGCTGAGGCATACGGGCAGAGAGCGTTCGAACGATGCGTCGGCGCTAGAAGAAACCCTCCTGAGAACGACGAATCTGCGCCACCTCGACGTTACGACCGCTTCTTGCAATTTTGCTGCTGACACGCTTGCGCGGTTACGGGCAGACGGGCCCAAGATTACATCGCTTAGCGTCCTACAAGAATTTTCGCCGTTTACACCGCAGCACATGAACATCATGCACCAACTCGTCAACGCATTTCCCACCATCCGCATCCTCGAGATATCGTCGAATATGAGTGGGAGCTTGCCGCCGTTTGACCCGCGCCCGGCGCTGGGGCTTGTTGTGGTGCGGTTCAATACTCTGATGGTGAGGGACGTAGGGCCGTGTCTGGAGTCGCTATTGCGGCAGGGCGAGGACACGCTGGAGGTGCTGTACCACAAGTCGAAAGGGGGCCACCCAAGCATGCTCGACGACGTCCTAGCGAGGCATGGCGCACATCTACGCTCCCTCGCCATCAAGACCCTGCCTCTTGCAGACCCGGGCGACTCGTTGGACCCGCTGGACGCGCTGGCACACTGTACCCGCCCCGAGCGATTCGAGCTCGGGCACTTTCCCGATAAACGCACGCTCGAAGTCATTCCGCGCAGCATTACTGCGCTGGCGATCGCTGGTGTACCAGCCTGGGACTTTGACGCCAGGGTGGATGGTCTTGTCGACGCGCTGCCGTTGTTCCCGCAGCTCAAGACGCTGACGTGGAGGCTGCATGAGTATGGGGTGCCCAAGCGGCCGGAGAAGGCGTGTCGGGAGCGGGGCGTGGAGGTGCGACTGCTTGCGGGTGCGCATGAGCATGATGATAACGAGGTGGAGGTCGACGTTCGGAGGAGGTGGTTGCGGATTTGACACCGCGAGCTGGAGAAACCTTAACGAGCGGTATCGGCGACCGATTCGCATTCGTCTGCATTCCCTGCGTCGGGCTTCCGAGTCGAAGACCAATCCTCCGCTCCTCGCAGCGTACGTGCTTTTCTTGTGTACCTGCTACACTACAACGGACGTCTTCCGGGATACCCCTCCAACAACGTCTTGTCTCTGGGGGGTCGATATCAAATCCACACTCGCGCCATCCCCGACCATCGACGCAGACCCGTTCTCGTCCCCCATACCCGCCCCAGATCTCTATGACACGCTATCCCCCCGCCTTCTTTTCCTTCCACGAGTGTCGAACTGCGGCCAGGAATCGAAAACGCCACGTTCACCAGCGCAGACGACGGCCTCCGTGCCAGTGCTGACGTCGACCCCTTCGTTCGCATTCGCTCTGGACGGACGGCTATCCTTATCTCAAGACGGTGTCGAGTGAGGCGTTCCAATTCACTGTTTCACAACGACCACTAACGAACGCTTCAGCGCATGAGAATGAGGCTACGTATACTGCGCTCATAACGAGAAGGTGGTCCTGGCTCATTATAATATTCCTCCATTCCTTCCCGATGGGCAGCCTCGCCATCTTCCACCGATGAGTAGCGCGACAAGGAGCCCTCCGCACAGAGCTCTCCGTTCCCCTCAGCCATCGTCTGAGTACGGGTGGTCGATGCGTCAATTCACGAGAACGCAAAACGAGAACGCAAAACGCAAACGCACTTCAAGTCGGCTGTCTGTCTACTGTCTACTATCCCCTTGCTCGAGCCCTGCCTGGATCGACTTGCGAGTCGGGGGGAACGGACGGGATGAAGTCGATGAAGACGAGGACGAGGATACTGTAAACGAGCGCAGGGGAATGGTGAAGTCTTGGCCAATGCGAAGGCGACGGCGGGGGGAGGGGAGGGGAGGAGGAGGAGATGGCGCTCGCGTTAGGCCGTGAAGCAGAAGGAGAAGAGGGACGAGGAGCGGATGGTCGATATGGCGAAATGGGTCGACATGGTCAGCGGGAGCTCGAGGAGATGGTGGAGAAAACAGAAACTCGACACAATGCGGGCAGATGCCGTTGGTGAGACGATGGAGGATGATGGCGACGATCTATCGATCACTCTGAAGCCAGGAGAGGAGTTGAGGAACGGTGGAAAGTACCTGCGACGGATGTTGCGCCCTCGGGTGCGCCCATCCGGGCACATATATTTGTCCGCACAGGCCGCTTCAGTGCCGCTTCAAGCCGCATCAATCAATGACTTGTCCGCTACATGTCACACAACTGCCGCTTCAGCGTGAAGCGGCAAAATGCACAGTTTATGCAGAATGAGATTGTGGTACTAATGGACTGTGGCATGTCCCTTACATCAACTAGTGAAGCTGAAATTCCTCAAATAATCTCCAGTCTGCCGCAAATCTGAACTTTTTGATGTTTGACCTGGGGATGAATTGGGTTTTCCTCGCCTTCAGGTAAGCTAATGAAATTCAGAGTTTCTTGGATTTCTTCATGACTACTAGATCTCCCCATAACGACTATAGTTCGGAGCCTAGGTCCTCTACCTCGCGCAGAAACTGCCCTTCAACGTTTCGGTGTCAATCAATATTTGATTACTGCTCCTCAAGCGTTCAGCTGGCCGCCGTCTTTTTCTTTCTGAATATTTGAGTGGAATCGGGATCGGGGACGATGAAAGGAACCATATTTACGCAGCGTCAGCTGGTCAGGAGCGTAACAGCGTCGGGAACATCGATACTTGAATCAGTGAATTTGCCACTTCAATCAGAGATTTTGCCGCTTCACATCAGTGAGTAGTTGCCGCTTCACTGGAGTGCCGAGCCATTGTTTGCAAGGTCAGAGGTGCTCGTGAGTCTTGAATCGTACAAAGTAGCTGACTACTTCTGCAGGAAACCGTGTAAGGATGTGCTAACTAGCGCTAACTTGTCGTCAGTGGCAGGTTCTGCCGCTGGGTTGACATCCTCGGTGGACAAATTTTGAGCCACAAGCAGCCTAAGAATGGAGTTGGATGGAACGCGCCATCGTCGTCATCAACATCGACGTCGACGACCGAATCAGCATCGAAGGCTTGAACCCGAGGACTGATGGATACAACGTTGTTGACGACTTCGACGCGCTGATGGACGTTGACGACGTTGATGGTGCCGCTTCACGACTTGGGACAGTGCCGCTTCATGTCACATGGCTGCCGCTTCAAGTTTGTGAACGACCGCGCCGAGCCGCTTCAAGAGTGAGAATGCCGCTTCACTAAGTCTGTGAAGCGGCAAAGTAACTGATTGAAACCGCTTCAGTGCCACTTCACTACCGCGTCACCAACTCCTCGGACGTCCAGAACACGACAACGACGGCATCTCTGGACTCAACTCATACCTTGATGGACAGAGGTTAGCCTGCAGATCCCAACGGTCCGAGTACCTCCCTTGGGGATGCATTACACTGCGAGATAAGCACGCCAAAATTTCCAATGTGCCGCTTCACTGCCGCTTCAAGGGTGAAGCGGACAAATATTTTGGCCCCGCCCATCCGAATCACTGGCTATGTCCTTGGAACACGCAAAGGTCGTCGTTGGCGGGGAGACTTGGGAGGCGCGTGGAGAGAGCATCCATAGATCCAACGGCGTTTGAAAGAGCTCCGTCACGGTGTACGCGTTGAGGAGGTTGAACACAATGATAGCTGATTTATAGATTCGATAGAATCGAGCACGCATTTAGGTACTCCTCCCTACGGGGTCGCTAAGTATGCTCGATTTCCGCACCCTGGTAGGCAGACCATTCGGAAAAATCACCCGCACGCCCAACTCTTCACCCAAATATTCCAGATTCTGTACATCTTCGTCGTGCAAAGCTTCGAAGTCGAACTTCAGCGTTAGTTCGTCGATTCGCGAGATCGCTGGCGTTCCTTCGGCGGAAGTCGATTCAAGTTTGCCCACCCGCTCGGCACGTTTGATAACACCCAATAGATACGGTGCGATGACCGGCGCTGAGCTGGGTGGCACGATGACGGTCAATGACTTGAGGCCAGGAAGGAAAGTTCCATCGCCGAGGAGAGAAGTAAAGTCGGAAGCCTCGTTGGGCTGCGGCATGTACTGTGCTGGGAGCGTGACGTGAGAGACGTTCGCAAGAGTTGGGGACCTCAGGAGCGTCGATACCCTCTGGTACTCCATTCCCCTGCGGAAGGACAATGTGCGAATGGTGCAACCCGAGCGAGTAAGGAAGGCGAGGACCGACTCCGAAAGCCGGCCAGTCGCCATCCTAGGTAGATGGAGTGTGTGGAGTGCCGGTGCCGTCAGCTGGTCAATGACCACCGGAACAAGGCCGGAGACGAGGGAAAGTGTGTGCAAATTGTGGTAGATGGAAAGGGGTGGACCGGTGTATGCGTCGACTGCCCATGCCTGCCGAGGGAGAATAAGAGTTTCAAGGTTGCTGGCGTGGCGAAGGACCTCCAGTAGCTCTACATGGGGACATTTGACGATAAATTCCAGCGTTTGAAGCTGCTCCGTAGGCAGACCAATGTGTCGAACCAGCTTCGGCTCACTGAAGCGTAGATTGTGTAGAGAGGGAGCGTCGCGCAATAGCATCGCCCGGTCTGCCCATTGACTCGGGTGCCAAAGGTTCATGGTCAGCTCTTCGAGGAGCGGTAGAGCCAAGCTGCCAGAGAACTCGGAGTGGATGGAGACAGAGGCGTGTCCAAGAAAATGAGCGGATTTCCAGCGAGCGGAGGAGAGAAGCATTCCCAGAGGGATCTCCCAGGTTTCTTCGCCGCGTATGAGAATGGAAATATCAAGGGGAAGAGTTCCGCTGCGTTGCGCAAAACACAGGAAGAGCTGTTCGGGATCGCTAACATCGCTGGTGAAAGCGATGCACTGCCAGAGACCAGGATTGTCCAGCGCTACAGCTCGCCATTGTGGACAGACGGCCGTCAGCTGCAACAGAACTGGGTCGTGGTCAGCCACTCCGGTAGCGACGGCCAAGGCGAAAATCCTCGTCGTCAACTCCGAGGGCAGAGATAGGACGGGATACATAATCTTTGAAAGCTCCTCTTCAACGAGGATTCGTTGCGTTTTCAGGCTTTCCAAGTGCATCTCGGTCTGGAGGATGCGTTCGTCGAGCTGCGCCTTTTGTTCTCGCAGAAGAGCTGCGTTGGCAATGGATTCCGATACGGCTGGAACGTCGTTTGAGCCGACTCGACTCCACAGCTAACGAAGGTTGGCCTACCATTGGACATTTCACGCTGCCAGCGGTTGTCGTGGGTGCAGGAAGCGGAAGCAATGTGATTGGTAAGCCGTCGGGCTTTTCCTGAGTTGCCGCTTCTTCGTCTCGTACTGCAATGATCACAGCGCCCAGCTCGGCCGCGGCTCACTTTCCTCGTCATCCGTTAAACATCAACAGTTCTGCACCCTTCGTTGTGTCGTCCGACTTCTCTTGCATCTGCCATCGCTCAAACTTGGAAGAACCCACGGCGGTTCGTCCGTTTGCCGTCGACGATCCGCGTGAGTCGAAAAGCTACTCGGACAGACTTTCTTGTCACTCGAGGGGGACTCTAACTACCCAATAGAATAAGTCGCAAGTTCGTGTTCTTTCTTGCGACTCCGATTTCCGAACTGGACCGTGCCTGACGCGGCCACTGCCGTCTCTGACTCACCACGGCGAACTCAGGTAAATCAGTCGGGTAAAACACAGCTGAGACTCCGTAGATCGCGGACTCGTGTATAACACCCACCTCCTCAATGACCCCCCGCTTACGATTCTCACTGTGTCTCGTGGCTGCGACCCTCGTCGCAGCTGGGCTCTGCGACACCTACTGGAACGGCACTTCGACCAAGGTGCGTTACTCATGCTTTTTCTCGCTGTCTTCGTCCGACGACCTGCAGGCAGGTATCCACAAGACGCAACGCCTATGACGATGAATCGTCGATCGACCCGGACCATTCCTGAGCTGGCCTCAAGCTTGCCACGGATGCTTCTTCAAGTTCTCGCATAGCCTAGTTGCGTCCTGCAACTTTCTCGATGGTCCTTCCTTGTTGCCGTGCACCATTGGATGACGAATAGGAGGGAGCGGGGTCGTGCATACAAGGAACGCCCAGCACGGACTCGGATTGAAGTGAGCACTGAGAAAGCATCAAACGCAAACGCACTTCAAGTCGGCTGTCTGTCTACTGTCGCCATGCTGGAGCCACTGTTGCATGATGATATTTCTAGGCCGGTGGAGGGGAACTTGTGAGGTCCTTCGATATCCGTCTCGCACAGTATCTCGCTTGTACGTGTATCGCGTTCCTTGGCCTGTTATCCGCCCCCCCACCTGTCATCGTGTCCAATAACGCGTTATCAAACGCGATCACGTGACACATGCTAGAGCGCGTTTTTTTTCTGTCGCGTAGTCAGCCTTGACTATCAAAGACACATTTCCGCAAACTAATGGTATAGGCAGTCAGACTCTATTGACTCAATACATATACTGTATAGTAAAACTACGGGACTTCAAAACGAACAGTCTGGAATTTGAAATAGTTGGAGTACTTAAACGACCAAGTCCGCAGCGACCAATTTGAAATGAGATCAGATCGCGTTGACTTGATACACTCCCTCCTGCTTTGCTTGCATCTCGATCGAGTTGCGCGGATCGGTCTAAATATCCTCCATGTCATGCAAGTGGACGAATGTGGATGGAATGCACATACGGAGGTATTCATACGGATACGCATCGTCTTCGAACCACCATCCACGTCGGAGACACCCTGGCCATTTTGCGTGAAGTCCGAATTCACGGCAAAGGCCATTTCCATGCCGTGAGCCATTTCGATGCCGTGATTTGTGGCAGACAGGACGCTGGTGGCGCCGGACCCGCGGATGGTGTTGCGTGCATTTAACCTGGATAAAGTCAGTTCACGACTCTTTCGTAGGAAACTATCCAATCAGACGTTGCGAGCATGCTGTTGAAGTAAACTTTGCGGTACATCAGTATGTAAACCCAACAATGTGTTTGAGACAAGTACTCACGTTTGGGGAGCAGCAGATTGAACGCGAAGACCCAAAGAGTGCCGGAAGAGGCCAGCATGCTAATAAGCTGTGCAATGGACACAATGCTGCGTGTGGTTCGATGTGATGTACCATCTCACGGAACGGCCTCACCTGACAATGACACCCGTAGAAATTGTCATTGCAATGAGTTTCCTGAGGATATCGTCGGTCCTATCGGTCGCTAGTGAGACACCGACAAAGTGTAACACAACAGCTTGCTCACTTTGAAAACCGCCCTCGCTCGCGCCAGAGGCAGAAAACGAGGATCCCGGCAAGCCAAGTGTCATCAATTGTGCCGACGACAAGTGTGCTGGTGACAAGCGACTGTGCAGGCACGTCAAATTAAGACGCCTCAGAAGAGTATGCATTTAAGCCTACCTTCACTGCCGTCAGGCCGGCCTGAACCGTCTTCTGCTGCGGGCTGCAGAAATCTTGGTCATTTTTGCGATCCATAGAGGAAGGACAAAGCGGACATCACTTGCAGAAAGCTAATGTTTAATCCTGTTTAACAAGTGAGTAAGCAAGTCAGGCTTCCGGAAGTGCTTGATACCAAGGTGAGCGAGTGTGAGTCCTCCCTGTAGGTCTGTAAGTTGTCGTGCAACGCGGACAGAAGCTCAGCAAACTCACCCCAATAACCGTCAAGATGATGCTGTTCTGGCTCACTTTCTCACAGTCAGTACAGGTGCGAGGAGCTTCTTGGAATGTGTGCATACCGATCCAAACACGATACACGTAACAGCTACCGCCATTTTTAACGGGTGTCAGCTAGAGAGAGAAGGCACGCACATCTCTACGACGAACGCCGTTGCAGACTATGTTGAGTGAGTATCCGCTCCGGAACTGCAATGCAATATCCTTACCCCCGCTGCAATTCCTCCCTGACGAATAAGCGCGTTAAAGAGGATCAACTGAAAACAAGTTGAATATAAAGGCGCACGGTGATGGTCCTATGATTGTGAGAAATGCAGGGAGTGACAAGTAGAATAGGCACCAATCCAGGATATCGAGACCGAGAGGATTGAAGAAACCTGCGATGAGGTAGTGGTACATCATCTCCATAATCTGAGCCTGGTGAAATGTGTCCAAAAGACTCACAGGAACTTTAGTCGGACACTGTTTAGGACAAGGTTTTGACTCACAATAGGATAATGACCTGTGTTATCCATGTCAGAGAGTATCACTGGCAAGGAGCAAGAGTCGACTTACAAGAATTTGCACACTCTTGGGATCCTTGTGCCAGTTTCGAAAGTATAGGAATGTTTGAATGCAGGTAACTCCATACAATCTGCAAGGAGAGAGTCAGCACACTGGGATGCAGAACCTGAAGGGCACACATTGCAGAGAGGTTGCTCGCAATAAAAGTAATTCCCCAGGTGGGGAAGAGGTTGGGCAAGACGATGGGGATGGGCAATGGAGCAGATTGGGACGCCATGTCCTTGGCAGCTAATGCTAGCATCCGGCTGGCCATGTATAAGTATGAACAAGTGGTCGACACACCGCTGGATCAACCAAAAACAAAGCCCCCTTGTTAAACGATTTATATCATTTATATCAGGGCTAAAATGAGGCAGCCTGATGCGACTCATATCAAGGCCCAGTATAGAACATCATGTGATGCACAAATTACCATATAAAGCAACTATGCAGTCACGTGAATAGATATCCAAAGCCGCTGGATTGATTGCGCATTTAAGAAGGGCTTTTTTTGGATGATCCGGCGGTACTAGGAAGGCTACGCATAATCCCGGTATCAAGAAGTCTGCATTCCATCTCCCCTTGAGATGGAGATTGACTTTTAGCGGCTTCTGTTTGCTTATCAGCGAGCAAAAGAGGACTCCTTTGAGGGTCAGGTCATCTCTGTGCTGAGTTTTGCCTCTGCCCCGCGCGGGACCTTAGGCCTTATAATAATAATACCGCACACTCTCCTAGAACTGTGGATAAGTATTAGTGAGGTGGACATTCATATTTTGGTCCATCTCACCCTTCCCACGCACAACAGCTTCTAGACGGAGAAGGTCGTGGCGCCCCTGGATTGGACGATACGCCGCTCGGGATGCAACATGTCGGAGCCAGAGATCTTCAGAATGCCCAGCTTCTGTCTGATCTGCAATACTGGCAGACATCATAGAACCTGTCGAACTCCGCCAACAATCCTGTTGAATGAACGTCGCAATGTCTACCGACAATTTCTCGTGAACTCCATCGGGCTCGTTTTGCAATTCGTGTCCTCCCAAAGGTTTCTCTAACGAGCTCAGCCTCAGTTGCAACTGATATCGTTTCGCCCTGGCAGGAATAGCTCGCCGCAGACGAGCGCCATCGCCCGTCGGTGGAAGAGATGAAACTTGACGGCTCGTGTGTGCTTTGGAACCTCTCCTTCACGGAGGCTGGCCACAAATCGTGTCCAGGTTCCGATAACGCATCGACGACCACCTCCGAGCTGGAGAACGGGCGCCCGTGGAAGGCACTCCAGGCTGAATTGGACTGTGCGTTTCCAGATCAGCTCGGTGACCTCGACTGCCGTACCTCAACGCCATCAACGAAGCCTGCGTCTTGGGTCGCCGTACTATATCCCCCGGGTCGTCGAGGAAGGCGGTGTAGCCATTGACGAGCGTTTCACACCCGAAGGCACATCCGTCGCGCTGATAGCTTCTATCCCGCACCACTGGAGTTCCGCGCAGAGCGCTGGCTTCCCGATGCTGAGAGGGCCTACAAGACCGACAAGACAGTCCTATAAGTAGTCCTTCACGTCTGGCCGCATATGTGCATAGGCAAGGCACTCGCATATCAGCCTCAGATTATCAGGAGATGCGTCTTATACTTGCGCGACTGGTGTTGGCGCTAGACCTTGAGCGGGTGCCTGGAATGGACCCGCGTGCTTTTCGCAAGGGCATCCTGATTCCTGAATATGCGCACGACGATATTTGAGCAGCCGCTGATGATGCTCGCGCGTCGGCGAAGCGGTATTTGTGCTCACAGTTGTGCATTCTCTCTGAGATATTTGTTGCTGTTCCTCTGTATTGATTCGTTCGGCGTTGACTGCACATGTAACTTGAAAGATTCAATGAAACTGACCGAAACTTCAATCGCGCTCATCCAATCAACCCTTCGCCTGACTAGGGAGTTATTGCCAAGATTGTTGCTTGTGGGTTTGAGCATCGATGAAGGAGCGGCACGGGCGAGTTTGAAGGATTGTGCGGAGGTAGAATGGTAAGTTGTGCGAGATGGCAAGGGAGGGGCCCGGAGGGCCTGAGGAGGCGGAGTGAGAAGCCTGAGACTCGAAGAGGAAGAGGGACGAGAGACTTGAGGTCGACGAGACGGTTGCGAGACAGTAAAAATAGAAGTGTGTGACCGTGACGTGTGTGACGTCCACCTGGCGTCATCGATCAAAAATTCATCGGCATGAATGCGCCCGACTACTTCTCATACCCTCCTTGCAAAGCTCCCGCTGCTTCCGAGTCCTGTCAGCCGGGCATGAAGCTCATCGAAAATGGCAGGGCATGATTCGCATGAAGCTCATCGCGGTCTAGGACTCTAGGTGAGTTTGCCATCTATTCCGCTGGGATGCACTTCATCCAGCGCGTACTAGATGCCATTGATTGCGTTCGAATGACCTCGCTTCAAGCCGGCCACAGAACCCTAGTTCTCGCAATACCGATTCCCAGCTGTGCGATCCAATGCCAGTGGGCGACGACCGCTCCGCGTCCTCTCGCCGTACCCCGCACGCCAGCCTCCAGGAGCTAAGCGAGGAGAGAGGATGTCCGAGCACGAGCGGTAGGCTTGGTGGTGCCGTCTTCATTCATCTGACGAATCTTCGATTTCTCCAAGACGCGAGCTCAGGGCGATGAATCCGTTCCATGAATCCGTCCCATTGACTCTGCTGGCTCGCGGTCTACCGTCATCTGTTGGCGCTGGGCCTCCGACCCAGCTTCCTCAAAGCCAATGCTGTTAACAGTCGCTTCGTCAATAGACTTTCGCGTCGTCGTCGTCAGCGCGTCATAGGCGATGCAGATCGAGACCGGCGGACGTGCGGTAGAGACAAAGGACAGACGTTTTGGATGGCCATCGGGATATAGGGCTCGGAGAATATGAGCGGTAGCGGAGCAGCCTGTTAATGGTCAACTCAGAAAGTGCGTGTCTATGCATCTTCGGGCTGTCTGACCAGCTGCAGATATGTACTGTGGAACTGGCTCCATAGGCTCGCAACTGTACCATCCAGCCTGCGGTCCGCCTCGATGGTTAACCTGCAGACTGCAGCGGTCGGGATCCACCCGTCTCGTCACCTCTTCCGCGGACCCTTCAAGTCCTGCAAAGCAGCCAGGGGTTCCTCCGCTTCTTGCTCTTCACTACCACCATCTTCATTACTCCTGCCTTCGACCCCACAAACTTTACTTTCCAAATCACAATTGTCCACGGCTACGGCCTCCAAGGACCAATATTGTGCGTCGCCTGCCCTCTCGTCGCTGGCATGATCATTCTGACCCCTTCTCCCAGACTGCTTCGTTGGTGCGGCCACTACTTGAGCTTGAGCTTCCTCGGGTGTGTGGAAGTCGTCGTAGGTTGCATCGGTATGGTCCATTTGGCCCTTTGTCTCCTCCTAGTGTCACTGACCCCCACGCTTGGAACACTTCTTCCTGGCAATCATGGCCTTCCGACCCCGCACCTACCTGGTATGTGCGAGCTCTAACCGTATGTCCCTTTCCTCTTTCGGGGTTTCTCCTCACTCATTCCTTTCTTTGTCGCAGAATGCTTCTTGTTTCTCGCAAGCGTCACCCGCATCCGCCCTTACTTTCACTTCAGCAGCATACTACGTACGTCGTTGTCTCCCCTCTGTCGTACCCGTCGCTCATGATTAGTATCGCAAAATTCTTCTTGTGATTCTTCTTCTGTTTCGGCTTGCTCATTTGCTTCGGTATGCTCTCATTCTCAGGCTAGCACTTTCCGATCGTCGTACTAAAGTCCACGCAGGATTCTCCTTCTGGGATCGTGGCGTCTCCTTCGTAATAAGAAAACCTCCTGCGACATCGAGCCTCACCTCGACACACCCATCGCCGTCGAAACGACTTCCTCGAAGGCGTCCATCTACGGCGGGCGACCGACGCCAACGTCTCGCGTTATGGACCAGCCCATATCCATGACCGTCCCATACCTAGAACGCACCCACACCCGCCATTGCACCTCTACCTCGAGAGAGAACCGCCGTCAAACCAGCCGCAGAGTCGTATCGCGAGGGAAGGATAGCTCCGCCTTGCGCCATCATGCGATACCGCTGTATTCGCTCATCAAGAAGCGACAGCCTGAGTTGAGCAGAGGGCTTTTACCTGCAGAGCCATGGTGGAATTTTGGGAAGGGCGAGGGCTTGGGCGGAGGTAGAAAAGAAGATGGCGAGGCGCTATGCAGTGAAGGAGCGGATGGACGACATGGCGAAATGGGTCGAGATGGTGGAAAAGGCGGGAAGGAGTGAGGAGGTGGTGGTGGAGAAGAAAAACGGAAACGGGAACGGAATACAAGACAGTAACACGAGAAGCACATACATTTACAAGGCGCCTTGTACGATACGATACGATACGATACGTACAGGACCGTATTTTACACTGCCTACGCAAACGCAGCGCTAACCACAAAGCTAACATCGTCGTTGAACGAGGTAGCGGAATCAAAGTCATGTACGCCGCCATTGCTCGCAATGAAGCCATTGTTATCAAAGTGCCTGAAGTAGCGAGTCGGGTAGCCCCACGCGCGGATGGAGTTGCCCTGGCCGTTGAGCCCTGCCTGTGGGCAGAACGTTGCGTCCTCGCGGAACTGCTGGGTCCCGTCGTTGGCGTTTACGAGGAGAACAAAGTTTGCGTGGCGGAGGTACGAGTTGGCGGTGTCGCGGGAGAGGAAGGAGATGCAGGCCGAGTTTCCGAGACCGGCGACGACGGACCAGCTGGCGGAGAGTCTGAGTGCGCTGGCGCTCGCGGTAGTCACGACCTGCGAATAGAATGAATAGAGTAGTTGAATGAAAAGGAAGTGATACACACCTGGGTGTTGACTGCGGTGCCGTTGTGGGCGATGAAGCGAGTGGTGCAGCAAGCTGTTGTCGCGCGGAGGGAGACGGAGGAGCCCACGCTGATTGCGGGCCCGCTGACGAGGGAAGTTGTAGCGTATCGGGCGGCGACGATGTTGGCCTGGACCGAGTTCTCCGTCGCATCGGAGGGGTAACCAGAGGTCATGACACCCTCGTAGAATGTGCCCTGGGCGCTGATACTGTTGTCGCCTCCAATGCCCAGAATGATCGCACCCTCCTTGTGCATCGGGTTGTATCCAGACACGGTGGGACGAGCACCGGCGTAGAAGGTCGACAATGCACCGGAGGCCCCGTTCCCGCCGCGAATAGACCAGGTTCCCGGCTCGCCTTTGACGACTGCGGTGACGAAGCGCGAGTTGATGGTCGGGTCGGCCGGGCTGAGGCCCGTGCCTTGTCCGGAGAATAGACCGTTCTCGAGGTCAGCCATGATCCACGGCCCGGCGCCGGCTCCGGTGCCCCAGAACGGCGCGTTGCCAAAGTAGATGGCCTCCATGTGTCCATTGCCGGTGTCATGCGCGCTCGTCTCCCCGTTGCCGTAGTCGAAACAGCATTGACCTGAAGAACGTTAAGAACACGGCATGAACTCAAGCGGCGTAACCCACCATTGAAATGCGTCCCGTCGACGACGGCATACATGCCTTGTGCAGCGTCGCCCTCGAAGATGATCAGCAGACGAAGAAGATAGGTAAAGCCGACTCACCGTCGCGATACCATTAGTCGCGTCGTTGCGGTATCCCGTGCCGGGCGATACGAAGACGCCGTACGCCTTCTGTCCGTTCAGCGTAACGGGTGCGCCAGTCGCAGAGGCGAGATTGTCGAATCCATTCGACTCGGGGCCCGTGAAGCCGCCTGGGGGAGCCTGGGTGAGGTGGTTGCCGCGTCCAGTCTGGTCGAAGATGGTCGTAATGAGACAAGTCGTGCTGGCGCAGAACGAGTCCTGCGCAGCGGCATTGGCGACACCCCCAGCGGACAAGGGCGCGATATTGAGAGTGGCGCTGTCGGAGCCTCGTCTGACTTGGTAGAGGGACCCGGAGAAGGCGCTGAATAGGGCCCGAGTGGTACTGTGTGCTGCGACACAGGGAGTGCCCCCGGAAGCGTAGAGATCGCAAGGCCCAGCGGCGACGAGCGTCGCAAGCAGACACAACGCCAGCAGGGAGGATTGGAACATGGGTGGGGAGAGCTGGGAGAACGGACGCGCGTATGAGCATTTTTGAGCGTATCGAGCAAGAAGCGAAGCAGCCTCACGTGTACTTGTCATGCGTGCCGGCCCGGGTTTCGGATTCGAAGCTTTAAAGCCCAAGGCGACTCGGCGCCCGAGTATTAAATATTATTGGGACCGTTAACGCGTTCAATCAACAGCTGGTGCATAGGCGAAGATGCCCATTGCCTGGTGATGAGGCCGTTGGGAGGATGGCGTATCGCGTGGTAGAGTCCATCGGGGAAAATCCGGGGAACTTTGTCGGCGGATGGGGAGGAGATTTGAGTACCGGTCCGTAACGTGTGCGCGCAAGGGTAACCAGCGTCAGGTGGACGAGTTCGTGTCCATGGCTCCCCATATTTGAGTCCGTCGTACCGGCACGTCTTTTTCGAATGCGAGGACGACCACGACCACGACAGAATTGCCACTGCAGCCTAGGCCTGTAACTAGGTGTGGCAGATCGTTCCAGCAGATAAAGGACGAACCAGGCAATATAGCCCCGAGCCATCCTTCACCGCTCATCTCCGTCGACATATCACTCCACTCTCCTTCCACTATCGAACGAGCGAAGCTGCAATTGAGCCTGCAGCTTAGGAGGACGTCAGCGAGAGGAGGATGCGATAAAGAACACGCACTCGCTCAAGGTTTCCAGGGAGCCGAATCCCTCACACGAGCCCTGGATGGCCACCGCTTTTAGATTGGCAGCAGCTCAACAAGTTGTAACTCACCCGCAGGTCGACGCGTACGCTATGGGCACTGGCGGGCCCGAGTATTGTTGTATACGGTACGCGTCTCGTCTCGTCGTGGCAAAGGACGCGCAGGGATGCAAGACGTTCTTCAGTGCGACCAAATCTGCAGCCTGAGAAACGCTCGCTAGTCTGAAGAGGTCGGAGGACGAGAATGCGTACGACACAATCATGGAGCGTCGCTAGGTCGCCCGGAATGGGCTGGCGTCAACGAGTGGTTGACCGTTGGAGCGCTCGGAGCAACGTAGCGTGACATGATCGAAGATTTTTGCCTTTCACTTCCACCACTCTCGCCTTCCCAGAGCATTTCCGCCCATCTACTCACTCCGAGCTCTTCTACCAGCCACTCATCGATGGGAAGAGCAACGACCGTACTTCCCGGAAGACCAGCTATTTCCCTGGCATCATGAAAAAAACGAGCGGGTAAAGCGACTGGAGGTGAGCTTTGTCTGTTTCCGACCGGCTGAGTAGCTCAAATGGTTTCAGCTCGCGCTGTACGGTGCTGTCTGAAGGCCATCGGAAACCCGTCCGTAATCTGGACGGGCGACTCTGAGCAGCCTTGGATGATTCAGCGCTGCCCTACACGCTTGCAAAGGACATTCGAATCAGCTCGACTGAAGCCTGCCGTGTGGATCTAAGCGGTCCCGGTGTTTTCATGCCCGCGCCAGGACAGCAAATGGCTGGGTGAGCTTGCTATTTCGTTCCTCCAAAAACCGTGCTCAATACACTTCACTCGCGCCGCCGCAGGACTCGACTCAAGCCTGTGAAGCACCCTCGACGTTTTCGCATCCGCGGCCCGTCCTCTTTGCTGCCCTTACCACCACGATTCGAATCATCGCACGACGAACAGGAAGAGGGAGGACTTCATGTGCCAGCAGGAAGAGCGGACTCGGACTGAAAGTGTGTGCATATTGCATTTTGGCGTTTTTTTTTGTAGTCGTCTGACGATTTGCAGTTATCTGCAAGACACGACGACCCCAGCAATCACGCCGCCGCCCCGCTAGACTTTCGCTGGTCTCGATCTACCGCTGTGGTCACACCTCTCCATTCCTGTCTCACCCAGCCACATCCGCCCTCCCATAAAGTTCCGCGGCGACACAGGAGGCCTACATCCGCTTCTTGCTCTCTCCCACCATCTTCATCCCTCTTGCCTTCACCTGCTTTCCACAAGCCCTTTACACCCACCTCACACAAGCTTTGCATTTCGCTCTTCACATGTCTTCTCCTTTCGAAACCACGGCTATGGCCCATATTTGCGTATGTCGTCTGCCATTCGTCGCTGTACTCGCTGACCCCCTTTCCCGCAGACCTCTGCTTCGTCTAATACATCGCTCGAGCTTCCTGGGGCGTGGAAGGCGCCTTCTGCGAGGGCTGTTATCGCATGTCGCTTTCGCTTTCGTCGCCTCCTGGTCACTGACCCACCCCTTTCTTTGTCGCAGAATCATTCTGCTTCGAAAGCGCCATTGTCCGAGGCTGGACCTACGGCTTATGTCCCAGCTTTCAGTACTGCCACATATGTGCGTTGTCCTCCCCCCTTCTGTCTCTCGCACTCACCATGGCCTGCCCAGAATTCTGCATTTGCTTCATCTCGTTCGCTGCCGCACATCTCTTCTTGCGCATCTCAATCGGTATGCTCTCGTTGCCGCTCTTGTTTCGAGGTACTCAAGCCGGGCAGGGTTGCGCGTCTGGACTCGTTGCATCCCCTTCCATCCATGAAAATCTCGCCGCTTTCATTGCGGTGGACGCTTCTTCTTCTTCTTGCGCATCTGAATCGGTATGGTCTCATTACCGCACTTCTTTCGAGGTACTCAAGCCGATGGTGCAGGCTTTCGCGTCTGGACTCGTTGCATCCCCCTCCATCGATCAAAATCTCGCCGCTCTCGTCGCGGTCGACAGTGTATCAGCATGCTCTATTTCGTTTTCGCATGAAGCGTCTTCGCCCTCGTCTTCGGCTACTGCTACGCCTCGTGTACCATCTAGTGCTTTCGGTTCCAATCTGCACGTACGTCGCTATCCACCATGGTGTACTCCCCTTGCTGATGACTGTCCCCCGCAGAATACTTCGTCCAATTCGCTCGCGCACGTTTCGTCATCTTCTTTTGATACCTTTGGATCGGTGTGTTCTCCCTCTCGCGGTTCTTTCTTGAGATACTCAAACAGACGATGCAGGGTTTTGCTTCCTCTCCCTCAATCTACAGCAACCTCGCTTCGCTCTGCGACAACGAGCCCGAGCCCAAGCTCGACGTTCCCGAGACAGAAACACAGAAATTACCCAGCCCCGTCGTAAACTCGCCCAGCCCCGTCGGAAACGCATCGAATTCGAAAGCGACCCCCAAGGCGTTCCTCTACACTGCACGAAGGACACCCGCGTCACCGTCGACGTCTACATCCCGGGCACCATCCGTATCGGCATCCACACCGACAGCAGCCTCCAAATCGTTCCTCTACACCGGACGAAGGGCACCAGCGTCACCGTCTACGTCCCAGGCAGGGCCCACAACATCCACATCCACACCCACACCGACAGCACCCCAACACACCCCGCTCGCACCCATCCCCCGCGAAAAACGAGTACGGCTCCGCGTACGTAGCGCCAGCAGCCGACACCGCCAAAGCAGCCGCAGCGGCAAACGGGTTAGGCGAAGCTCGGGCTTGCGGATCGCCGCGATTAAGCGGTCCGCCGTCTTGGTGGCCCAGCAAGCGCGAGCGTGGGTTCTCGCTCAGGCGTCAGCGGAGGCGAGGTTGAAGGAAAAGGAGCAGAAGGAGGCGATGGAGAAGCAGGCGAGGATGGAGAAGGCGATGAGGGATAGGATATTGGAGATGAGAGTGGCGAGGCATGTGGAGGAGGTGAAGAGGAAGGCTGGGGCTAGTCGGAGGTTGGCGGAGAGGACGAGGGAGGAGATGGCTGTGAAGGCGCTTATTGCGAAGGTCGTGGGCAAGGGCACGGGCGAGTGTGTGGAGAAGAAGGGAAACCAAATACAAGGCGGGCATGCGCAGTTGCAGTTGAGCGCGACGATGGAGGGTCCCGAGATGGAGCTTGACGATATGCAGTGGGAGCTGGTGTAAACTGTGAAAAGCTGCATATACGAGGCGGTTTTTGTACGATGGGATAACGACGTAGAATATACACGCGCATGCACGCACGCACCGCCATAGCGTCTGCTGAATGGTGTGGAGTAAGGGCGAATTCGAAGAGGCCTGACGAGTGTGACTTGTGAATCTGCTCCTTCGACCCCGACTATGACCCAGCAACTCTGAGCCACAAACATACTATAGTACTGGCGCTCCATCCATCCACCCATCCGGACGATCGACCGGAACCGTCCTCGCTGTCTGTCGACACAGCGCTGAGGCCCTGGAATCTACAAGATGTCAGCCGCCCGAAGCTCATGAATCCTCTTGCTGTTTTGCGCACTGTCGATGAACGGCGGGCTGGAGCCTAGGGCCTAGGAATAGACCGCCACGGACACGGAGAGGGACGGCGGGTACCCAGTGGAGGTGCGTTGCTGTCGTCTTATCATCTCGATTCGTGGGGTTTCTGACGCGAGTATCTAGTACTCCACAGCTCCGAGTCCACTGCTCGAGCTCTGGGAGCCATATCCCGCGACGGCTGGCTTCCAAGGAGTCGGTGCTTGCAGACCGCATTCGCTCAAGAGTCAAGACCGTCGTCGCATCCCAGTCTGGGTCGTCTAGCGTCGTACACCGCGGAGGATCTAGATCTCTCAAGCGTCGTCTACGGCGGTCCTGCCGCTCAAGAGTGTTACTAGGAGGATGCGTTTCTTGCAGAGCAGAGGGATGGTCCGTCGTCGGTGAGTTTCCAGTGTGCTCAGTCTACGTAGTGTGCCCGGCTAACGATTCTCTCTGCAGTGTATCGATACATCGAATAAAACCCATCCCCAAAAACCAAAAACAGTGGCAGGCTCTACGCGTCGCCCATCTGCACATCCCCGTCCATGTCCATGTCCACCGGATTCAAGTTTCGGCCCACTGGCGTAGCGAATGGTGGTGTTCTGGAGGTGCCACTGGACTGCAAGGCGACGATGAGAACGGCCCAAAAGTCGAGGCCAGCCATGGCCACGTACCACGATTCTCGTCGTCGGCAGCCCCTTCTTCGGCCGCGCGTCGATGAGCTGGGAGAGCGGTGGGAGGCGCAAGGTTATCCTCGGTTCGTCCGAGTCCACGGGCATCGCCATGGATTGGCTCTCGCCTCGGGGAGCAGCGCTGGTGTAGGTGTAGGTGGGTTGGGAGGGATTTTGCATGGTGGCGGGCGAGAATGGGCGAGGACGTTTAGGAGACGAGTGGCATGGAGAGCGACAAGCGAGGGCTTCTTTATACCCAGCCGAGGACAACACAACAAAGCGCGGGTGCTTGGACCTTGTATGTACTTGACGTATTGTCGGCTCGGAAAAAAAAAGATGGGATGGAAGGTGCTAGAAAGAATGACCGGTTTGTTCCGAGATCATTCGGATCAAACTCTCATAACGTGGCTTTCCCTTTTAATTTACCTCATCCCGCTGTTGCTCTCGATGAACAGCGACCGGCTGTGCGTGTCTCTCTAATCCCGCTCGCAATCAACTCGCAATCATTCCTTCTCGCAGTGGCGTTGCATTCGAGATCTGCCAGACGAGTCTTTTGACAGGCTGATTGAGACTCCACCCGTGGACGCTCTCTACTCTCAGGCTGTTGTCTACCGCAAGAATGCATGAACCCTTCTCCAGCTCTTGGTCCTCGACACCCAACACACTCATCTGGCCGTCCGCACAGAAAAATGACCAAAGATAACCCCGAGCTCGTCTAGTTCCGAGTTTGCAGCTCTGTTAGGAGCTGCATAGATTGACATGATATCAGCCAATCTTCTCTGTCAAGTGCTAGCTAGCTAACAACGGAGGTGCGATAAATACCACACTGTCTTTGCGAATCTCTTGCTCACGGATAGCCTGGTCGTCGCTTTCCCCGCCCCCATTTTTTTTTTTTTTTGCGTTCCCTCGACCTAGTGTCGCTTCATTTTCTTCATTCAACCTCCGACGCCCGTGTTCCTGTTGTATATGGCGGTGAGTCGACTCGACTCGAGAAACTTTCAGCCGCATTGATACAAACCCCTGCATCCAGCACCATGAAGATCCCTTCGCATTTTGGTTCGATAT
Source organism: Mycena amicta (assembly GCA_029282125.1). Taxonomy (NCBI): domain Eukaryota; kingdom Fungi; phylum Basidiomycota; class Agaricomycetes; order Agaricales; family Mycenaceae; genus Mycena; species Mycena amicta. The sequence continues at coordinate 383,148 of JARIHP010000040.1, read as the reverse complement.
GGCCTGTCTTTGGGTATGTCCCGGTCTGCTTCCACCATCCAATCCTCAACCGATCCGTACGTAGTTCGGCACCCTCTTCTACGGAATCTACGTCGTCCTCTTCTGCATCTGCATCTACATCCTCCTCCACCGGCCCCTGCGCACGCCCTCCGCCATCGTCCTCCTCACCACCGCGATAGTAATGTTCGTACTCTCCACGGTGCAAGCCGTAATCAACTTGGTTCTCGGCTCGGGGGAGATCCTGGAGCTGGATATCCCGTTTGACCAAATAGAGCTGGCGGATGATATGATTTATGTTCTCAATAAGTAAGTTGCTTTACGTCGGGAGGGATGGAGCTGACTCGTTTCAGCCTCGTCGCGGATGGTCTGTTGGTATGTGTTCTGTTTTCCAATACCTCTCAGCTAATACCCTAAATGCAAAGATCTACCGCTGCTGGATCATCTGGAACCACAATTACCTCGTAATCGCACCAGGTATCGCGGGCCTTATTATCACCAGTGGTGCGTCTGAGTCTGAGTCTGCGTCCTCCCTCCGATTTAACCCATTCCCCACTTAGTATTCGGCTGGGACCTCAACCTCCCTCTCGCACCATTCTTCGGGCTCACGCTGGCGACGAACCTATTCATCACCTTCCTCACCGGTGCGTCCTCCTGAGTCCGAGTCTTCAATCCGTTCTCCGAGTGCTAATTCAGACTGGGTCGAAACAGCGATCCGGATCTGGTGGATCTACCACACTTCCCAACGCCACCTCCAGTCTTCTTCCTCCATCGGCCCGTCGAAGCAATACGCGGCTGTCATTGCACTCATGTAAACCCTACCTACCCTCCGTCGTCCTCTCGCAAACCGCTAATGTCAATGTGAATCGCAGAGTCGAATCCGGCGTCATCTACTCTGTCTTCGTCATCGCGCGACTGGCAATCCAGCGGGATGGGTTGGCGTTCGTGGTGACAGAAATGTTGAGGCAGGTCGTGGTGCGTTTTCCTCGTTTCCTCATCCTTATTCTCCCTCTCACGATTGTCCGCTGATGAATGCTCAAACAGGGAATCGTCCCAACCCTCGTAATCGTCCGCGTTGGCCTCGGTATCAGCACCGAATCATCACCCTCCGGCTCCGGCTCCGGCTCCGGCTTCGGCTCTGCGAAATCCAACATCTCCGCCCCGTTTCTCATGCGCTCCGACAGCCAAAGCAGCTTCGAATTCGTCGAACCACCCATCGCACGCCCATCACCGTCTCAGCCGCAGCCACATTATCGACGTGCGAGCGCCGCGGTGTTGGCACCACTGCGCAGCAACAACTTCAAGCAGCAGATTACGGATGTGGAGAAGAATCCTGGGATTCAGAGTAATAGTACTAGTCCGCGCAGTATGACGTTTGCGCCGAACGATTCGATGCAGAGGCCGAGGACGCCTCCTCAACGACCGCTACCTGGTACCCCCGCCGGCGGCGGCAGCGCGCGAGTATAGCGCACGGTGGTGAGGGGTGGCGAGGCGGGTTTGGACTTGGATTACTTACTTACTACCGAGAGAGAGGGTCATGGTACTGTAGGACGGACATTGAAGCGGACTTTTTCTGTACAACTTTTCGGTAACTTAGCTTCAACAGTAAAATTAATCTTGAGCATGCTGATCCGACATCGATCGCATCAAGTCACCGAGGCTCTTGACTCTTACCTTCATTTCGCTAGTCTCCTCACTCGGAATACCCCGTCCGTGGTGCATCTTGGGACGCTGGTCTCCGCGTCCTGCTCGCAATCAACCTAATCGAGCGCAAAGTGGGCTGTGGCGTTTGTCTCGCCCATCTGCCAGCACGTTTCTTTTGACAGATCGACTCCGAAGACTACCGTCGACGTTCTCTGCCACCAAAACTCGAGGAATCTTCCACATTCCTCTTGTAAACCACTTGTACGGTACGTCCTTGCGTTTACCAGCCGCACTTGCCTTCGATAGTCTACCGGCCAGCAGCAGGTCTCGAACTCTCCTCAATCATGAGACGTCGACGGCTCTGTCTATTAGACTCCACGGACATGATATCAATGATATCTCCCTTCTCTGTCGCAATGGACAGTTCTCTTCTTCGCCGGCACCGCATTCACGCTGGCTAACAACCGCCATAAATACCTACGCAGTTCAAAACTGTTCGTGGAAGCCTGGTCGTTTTGCTTCCACCCCATCTTCCTTCCTTCCGATTTTCCTTCGCCGATCGTCTCTTCTCTTCAGTTCCCTGGCTCGAATACCAGGCAGGATTCAGTCTTTGTTTTAGTCTTCGACCCGACTCCTTCCCTGGCGTGACGACACTTTTCTTTCAATATGGCGGTGAGAAAAGTCGGCAGCTGGTGTCGATTTGAGAGCTGACTATCTATCCTACGCATACCAGCAAGATCAAGAATCTGCTTTGGACTTTTGGTTCGATATGGCCAACATGTGGGTGCGTGCGTTTCTTACGTCCCGAACGTGCACAGGAAGATCGACGGCTTTTACAGCTGGAAACATGGTTCTACGGCATCTACCTCGTCCTCTTCTGCATCTGCATCCACATCCTCCGCAAGCGCGCGCCCTCGACATCAACAACCGTCCTTCTCGCCACCGCCATAATATTATTCTTCCTCTCCACCGTACAACTCGTGATCAACCTCTATCTTGGTTCAGCCCAAATCCTCGAGTACGATATACCATTCGACACCTGGTCCTTTTGGGATGACATGATTTATGTCTTGAATAAGTAGGTTTGGGTTCTCCTCCCGCTGGCTTACAACTGATCCTTTCTGCAAGCCTCGTCGCTGATTCTTTGCTGGTATGGCTGCGTCTCCTCGGCGCATCACACACTCATCTCCCTTCAGATATACCGCTGCTGGGTGGTCTGGAACCGGAACTATCTCATCATCGCGCCAGGAATATTGGGGCTCATTGCCACAAACAGTGCGTCCTAGTCCTCTGACGTCTCCAAATCGAAATCTAACGCGGGCTCGTCCATCCTTGTAGTATTGGGCTTCGATCCCAACACGGCCCCTCCGCCGTTCTTCGCGCTTACGCTGGCCACAAATGTGTTCATCACTTTTCTCACTGGTGAGTTGTCGTCTCTTTTATCTCATTGGACTCGACTGACCCCACCCATCGCTGCAGCGGGTCGAATCTGGTGGATCTACTATACCTCTCAACGGCACCTCAAGTCGGGATCTTCTTCTTCCTCTGGCGGGTCCAACCATTACACGTCTAGTATCGCTATCGTGTACGTCGTGAATCGCAAGTGATTTTCAGTCAGTTAATAACACCTCCGAATGTAGGCTCGAATCCGGCCTGATTTACTCCGCCTTCGTCGCGGCGCGGCTCGCGGTCCAAGGAGAAATGATTTTTGTGGTCACGGAGATGTTGAGACAGGTCGTGGTGCGTCCAGCCCCTTCATTTGATTTTCCTTTCCTTTCCTGACGAGTGCACTGCAGGGAATCGTGCCTACCCTCATCATCGTTCGCGTCTCTCTCGGCGTCAGCATCGAATCGTCCTCGCCTCCCCAGTTATCATCCAAGTCCGTGTCCCTGCCGTTTCATGTTCGCTCCGGCCCGGGCGGGGGTGTGGGACTGGACAGCGAGAACAGCTTCATGGACGCGGACTTGGAACCCGAGCCACCACAGTATTACCGTATCATGCCTCCCTTGCGCAAGGAGTCTCTTCCAGATGCCGAAAAAAATGCGGGGAGTACTGGCGATATGGCCCAGTTTGTGTCGGATAATTCGATGGAGAAATCGACTTGGAGGCCTGCGACCACTGGCACAGTGCGCAGGCCGCTGCCTCAAGCGCCAGGTTACGTCGTGCGGTGACTAGAAGAGATCATGAAGGAGGGATCGGGGAAGGGATTTCAACACGGACTGACTAGGATGGGATAATACATGTATTTTGGACTCTGGTTTACGATTTGTCTGCGGTCTTCAAGCTTCAAGATCCATGGACCATCGCCGGCGCTAAGGTTGAGCCTCGAAGAATCAAGATTCGACATCCATGTGGAAATGCAGTAACATACCCGCGCTCTGAGTCAGCGCAGCGCTCCACTAGCGTCCTGGTAATTCCGAATGCACGTCGGCGTTGGTGCCTAGACAACTCGCTTATGAAGCGATCGCCAACATTGAATTGAACTATTTTTTGCCGCGACGGGTTACGTCGCCGGCTGCAAGCCAAGTGATGCGATCTTCGGACGTGGAAAACTTGAAAGGTTGAAAGGTTGAGGCGCTTGAAAGTTCAACTGAGCTCTGTTGGGCGTCAGACAGAAAGATACGCCGTGAAATGCGCTGCATTTAACCGGATTCGACCAACGTCCGCCCAGTTCTTTACCACCAGGAAAAGGGGTCCATACGACCGCGTGTTGAAGTGACAAGCGAGGGCGGAAATGAAGTCGTACATAACACGCAACCCTGAAAGACAGCTCCTTGGGCATTTTCCGTATGCCGGCAAGAGTTTGTGAATTGAGTTCGTAACGTCGTCCTCGGTCAGCCGGACCGCAAACGTTCTCGCGCCGGCATCAATTTGAGAAGGCGCCGGCATCAAACGCGAGCAATAGCCCAACCACTGGGACACCAAGCCACCCACAGATTTGATTGTGGCGTCCTCTATGCCTCCCGAATCCCGCCCGCCACCTTTATATCTATCATTTGAAAGAGAGCGCGAAGGCGAACGACGGCAGTTGATTTGATGACTGTGGCCCAGTGTGGAGATACATGAGGCTTGCTGAACGCGTGGGTTTCCGAGATTCCCGACGTCTCCACAGACTCAAAGCGGGGATTGCTCCCAGAGATTACGTCCCACGATGCGTGTTTTAGCCTCTCTCAACACCCGGGATGTGTAGAGACACGTTGCCGCCGGAGGCTTTCTCAGTCTATCACTTTCCACGAACCGCCCTCGATTGTGGGATGAGCTCAACTCTCATCTTCTGTCCACTGTCGATTGAATTGTTCGAGTGGCTATTTTAGCTTTTGCCTGCCCGGCTTGCCCATCAAGATACGCGAATTTGAAGCGTCGCCCGGTTATCACACTGGCTGAAGAACACCGGTGCCGAGATGAGAGGGGGTTATATAGATGAGGTCTCACGGACGCTTATTTCTGCCACGCTCCACTCCTCTCCGTCTCTGCGATGCAGCAGGAAGCGGTCTTCGATGCGCGGACGACGATGGGTGCTCTATACGCCGGCTGTATGGCGTCCGTTGGGTGCGTGGTCCTCGTCTCGAAGCCTGCTCGCGCTCACAAACACATTTCCTCGACTGCCGACAGTCTTTCAGCGGTCCTGGGCGTGCAGACGTTCCTTTATTTCATGATCTTCCACCAAGACAACATGCGTCTCAAGGTTCTCGTCGCATGGATTTGGTGCGTCTCGCGTGGCCGTGGCAGGCCGCCAAGTCTGACCTATGGCAAGGGCGAACGACTCGGCGCACACCATCTCCATCTGCGTGGCAATCTGGCAATACGGCGTCCTCAACTTCACCCAGCCAGCCTATCTGTTCAGTATAGCGCCGTGCGTACCTTCGTTCCAAATCTGCCCAAGTTTTAATTTCTGAGATAGTGCTCTTGCGGTGCGACCCCCACCCGAATCTCCAGCTCCATCTCAGTCGCTGACGGGCCCGATTTTTTTTTAGGCTACGGTGGCGATTACGGGGATCAGCACATTGAATGCGAACATGTACGGCAACTTTCCGCACATAGGAGGGCTTCTTTGACAAACGTCTTGCAGTTTTTACGGCTGGCGGATACACGAAAGTCAGTCGGGGGCGCGGAATCGCAAAGAATGCTAACCTGAATCTATTCACGACAGTGAGCAAGGGGAACTTGTGGTTCACCATTCCCATCGTACGTGTGCAGTCACTCAGTGGCGCGAACAGACAACCTGACAGACTTCCGTGATTTTTCTAGGCTATTTTCTGTGTTGCGCGGATAGGTATGTTCTGTTATCAGTTGCGCTCACGGGCGTTGATTCGTCCGTCCATCTATCCAACAGCGATGGCCATCTGTGAGTTGCTATTAAATGATCATCGTATCCTATAGTGGACTCACATGGGTCCACGTATAGTCCTCAGTATCGAGATGTGTGTCTGCCTGCGTCATTTTGTGCGATATGACCCCTTATACCTCGTCAGGATAATATGCGGGACCTGGGAGGTCATCTCGCATCGATATGAGGTGAGTTCCTCTTCGGCCTGCGACGTTCTCACCGATTATTCAACCGCAACAGTCCATTCTGGTCGGTTCGCTGGCCGTTTCCGCGCTCACGGACATCTTCATCGCCTCCACTCGATACTCTTTCCTCCGCGAGCTGAAACAAGGGTACATGGGGTGGGTGTTCTGTTACCGTTGTTAATCACGGAACTCGCTTGTTTTGACATCTTATCCAGCGTCCCTGAAATGGTGGATGCAGTCGTCATATTCACGATAAACGACGGCTTGCTTACCTGTGAGTTTATCGTCTTCCATCAACAGCATTGTGCTCAGCGCGTCCAGGCGGTGTTGTTGTGGCTTCAATCATCTGTGTATGTCATTCAGATGCATCTAACCGCCGAGCCTTGAGCATTTCGTTAGTTCGCCGCGATGCCACACACCTTTATCTGGGTTGCGATCTACTTCACACTTTCCAAACGTCAGCATCTCTACATCGCACCACCGAATTTGTAACTGACCTTCCCCCCTGTCCATAGTATATTCCAACTCTATCCTCGCCACGTACGCTCGTTCCCCCGCTCCGCTTTACTTCCCATCTCACTGAAACCAAACGATAGATTGAACCTGCGAAATTGGTATCGGCATCGAAATCGACCATACCTCGGCCCACAAATCGACCATGTCGCGCGCGCCGCGGCTCGGAGGAGAGCAGAATCCACCGCAGAGTTGACAGCAAAGGGTGCGAGCCTGACTAAGAGTCGACGCTCGTCTGGGGCCGGGGACTTTCTGGACTTGGATGAGATTCAGGTGCGTACTGTGTACGGTACTTACCATCGCTCACCGATACCGGTACAGTCTGTGCAAGTCTTTGTAGACCAACGGGTGGATTACACGGTCCGTGCGCTGGGAAGAGATGAGGGCCGAGCGCAGGCTCGCGCGGAGTTTGTACCGAGGATACCATAGATCGGCAGCAGAGCAGCGTTCGCAAGGCCTGTACATTACATACCCGTATCTGCATGCAGACGAGAGTTGGAAGCAAAGAAGCAAAGGTCAGGTGCATGACACGTGTCGCGCCTTAGTGGCAGCTCGTTCGAGTCCCGGGATGCCATCCCTTTTAATTTATTTCCTCGTGTGCCCCATGCGCTGAATGAGCTGGAGTTGAACGTTCAGGACGTGGTGTCGAAAAAAGGATTATTGGAGCCGAAAACGTCTTTTTTTGGTTGAGATTTGAAGCTATGTTATGTTATGTTATTCATGAAGTTCCACTCGGATCGGAGCAGCTTCTGCCAGTGGAAGGCGAGCGAACACAGCCAACTGGCAATCTTCCTTTAAAGAAGCAAGGCACGAAAAGCTGTTAACTGTAGAATGATCTCAACTGTCATCTTCAAGTTCTATTGAACGTTCATTGAAGAGGGACCAGTCCCTTTGTGGGGCTTCCCGCCAAGCGCGCGCGGCCGCGATAACAAGATTAGCTCTACAGCTTGTTCCCGGGAGAGTCTACATATGGGTGAGTGCACACGCTTACCTTCCTTTTCTTCCTTCGACTGCAGCACTATGAGCTTCGATGGCAGTCCGCGGACGACGACGGGTGCTCTATACGCCTGCGGTATGGTGTCGGTTGGGTGCGTGGTGCTTGCTCGAAAGCTCAATGTTTCGTTGACGGTGTGCAGTCTTTCGGCCGTCCTGGGCGTGCAGACCTTCCTTCATTTCATTCTCTGTCAACAAGACAGCAAGGGTCTCAAGTTATTCGTCGCGTGGGTTTGGTGCGTCTCCCGCCGTAGAAGATTTCTGTGGCCGCGGCCGCCGACTCAGACCCACTGGAAGGACAAGTGACGCGGCACACACCATATCCATTGCATTAGCGATCTGGCAATACGCTGTGCTCAGCTTCAGCCTGCTCAAGATATCCCCGTACGTACCTCGACCCTGGCGAGCCCGAACTCGCTGGCACTTTTAACGTCCCCGACAGTGCTCTCATCGTGCATCTCCCCCGCTTCCCCGCTTGGCCGTCGCTGACCTGTTACTTACATAGGGTGCTTTGACGCTAACGGCGATCAGCATATTGACCGCAAACATGTACGTCAACTTCAAGGTTACCAAGATTTATTTTTGTACAGGTTTTACACCTGGAGAATAAGTAAACGTTAGTCTTCTCATAAACCCGCCGGGGCCCGCAAAGTACGAATCCTTACGTGGATCTATCCCGCAGTGAACAAAGGCAACACCTGCCTCAATTTACTCATCGTGCGTTATCCAATCTCTAGGGACGGCGAACAGTCTGAGATTGAGACTTGCAATTGGGTAGATGATGTTGTGGATGTGCCGGATAAGTATGTCCCCCCAAGCGCCGACTCGTACCATTTACTTATTCGTTCGCTAGTCATGGAAATGTGCAAGTTACCTTCAATCGTCCTCGTATTCTGGTGGACTCACGTACCCATAGACATGATCATGTCTGTTTTGCATCGATGTAGCGCAACAGCGTCTTCACACTCTGTAGACTCATTTGCATATTATGGGACTCGGAGCGCCTCTGGCGACAATATGAGGTCAGCTCACCTCTGGCTTTGCGAGGAGCTCATCACCCGTGTTATGCAGTCCACCATCCGCGCCGCGCTGATAATATCCGCGTTGACGGAAATCGCCATCGTCTCGAGCCGGTACTTCTACCTCCGTGAGCTGAAGCAGGAATATGTCGGGTGAGTCTCGTTGTATTGGACAGACTTCGCTCCGACTCGCCCTAACTCGATATCAGCATCCCTGAAATGAGCAACGCAGTCGTCATATTCACGATAAACGACGGCCTGCTCACCTGTGAGTTCAAATTCCGAGTCTTCCCTCCCTCCCCCCATATGCATACTGTCCTGTGTACAGGTGGTGTTATCGTGGCCTTGATTATCTGCGTGGGTTCAATGCATCTCACCGGTACTGCCGAGGACTCAGATTGAACGTTCTGTAGTTTGTCACGATGCCACACAACTATATCTGGATTGGGATCTATCTGACCCTTTCGAAACGTCAGTTCCTACTTCATCTGGGCAGTGACTAACCTTTCAGACAGTATACTCCAACTCTATCCTCGCCACGTATGTCTCTTCTCTCCGCTGTTTAGCGCCGGGACTGACAAAGGGGGGAAAAACAGGCAGAACCTGCAAAATTGGCACCGTCACCGGCTCCGGCTCCGAAATCGACGAGAGCTCCGAGTCGACGCTGGGAGCGCAGTCGTCTTGGAAGAGTCCGCAACAGAGATGGAGAGCCCGACGAGTCGGCGGTCGTCTACGGTCGTCGAGTCCCTACACCTAGATGAGAGTCAGATTCACGTTGAGGTACTTAAGTGCTAGTATCATACCGTGCTTACCCGGTCCAGCCACCATGCGCGCAAGTCTAAGGACAGCGCTGGTCCCTGTCAGCGATTTATGTTTCTTTTGTGGCTCGGAGTATACATGACTTGTCGAATAAAATCCGACTTCAAGTTGCACCGTCAGCGGCTCCGGCTTCGAAATCGAGTCAGCCCACCGGCACAGCTCGAAGCTCGGAGTGCCAGCGCAGTAGTCTTGGAAGAGTCCGCAACAGAGATGGAGAGCCCGACGAGTCCGAGTCGGCGTTCGTCTACGGTCGTCGAGTCCCTACACCTGGATGAGAGTCAGACTCGGATTCACGTTGAGGTACGTAAGTGCTAGTATCATACCGTGCTTACTTGGTCCAGTCATCGTGTGCGGAAGTTTGAGGACAGCGCTGGTCCCTGTCAGCGATTTACTTATGTTTCTTTTGTGGCTCGGAGTATATATGACTTGTCGAATAAAATCCGTCCTGGAGTGTCTTCAAGTTGCACCGTCAGCGGCTCCGGCTTCGAAATCGAGTCAGCCCACCGGCACAGCTCGAAGCTCGGAGTGCCAGCGGCGCAGTCGTCTTGGAAGAGTCCTCAACAGAGACTCGGATCGACAGCCCGACGAGTCGGCGGTCGTCTACGGTCGTCGAGTCTCTACACCTGCACGAGATTCAAGTGGATGTGAGTATTATATCTCACTGTGAGATAGTATGGGTGCTTACCCGGTCCAGTCATCGTGTGCAGAGTCTGAAGTTTGAGGACACTGCTGGTCCCTGGATAACACGTCCGAGTCAGCATTGGAAGATTTATGTTATCGAATACTGGAGCCTTCAACTTACCCTCGAAGATGTCGGTTGCCAGTGCATTCGTCGACGTGCGCTTGCGCAAATTTAAACTTTCAGATCTTCAGACATCGATCTTCAGACCTCCATGTTCGGGCGCGGGCGACGACTCCGCCGAGTCCCGACGAGACTCGCACCAAAAGTATTGCCCAGGTTAGCAAGACCGGACTAGGGGGATGTTAGCGGAGAGGACAGGACTCCGAGTCGGAATGCCAGTACTTACCGTTTTCCAAGCCTCTCGAAGCGACCATGGCCATGATGCATGATGGTCGAAAGCAAGTGTGTGACAACGCCGTCACGGCGACATCGGCAATGGCCAGGCATTCGACTTCAGACAACCAACAAGGATATATATATTCGCTCCCGTGATACAATAACCGCGGTATCAGGATCTACTTCCATCCATCCATCTATCGTACATTAAGTATACTCTCATCCATCCCTTCCCTCGTCTCATCCTTCCGCTCCAGCGCTACATAACAACCCTAACCCTTCTCCGTCGACACACTAAACGAAACACAAAACACTCAGCCCCACACACACACACAATCGAGACGAGATGAGACAAACTCACCAGCTTTGATAGCTTGTACCGCACTCGGCGGATATCCTGCTCCCGAGCCTACCACCAAACTGGGCGGTGCCCAAAGAAATCCAGCGATGGACAAACAGCTCGACGCAAGGTCCGGGGGAGAGTCGCGGTGTCAGGGAAATGTTGTGGTGCCTGGAAACAATAGCGCAGAGGACGAGAAACCTAATGCGAAGCTCGAGGAAATGTAGCGGCGCCCAGGAAAACCCAGCGGAAGGCAGACGAGTCGAGCGAAGGTCGAGGAAATACAGCGGCATTCGGGGATCAAAGCGACTCGGTTGATACTTCGACCCAGTCCCCACGAAACCGTTCGACAGCCGTGCGACCAAGACTTACGAAGCAAAACATGAAACACTTACCAACCCAGGTTTCTTACAAACCATTAGCAATCCGCTTGGCAAGGGTCTAGAGCGTACTCATGACTTGACGTCCCAGGCCAAATACACGGGAATTGTGGAACTAAGCATTCACACCCACAAACTATATCTACCACAACTGTAAACACAAGTAAACAGTTCACTGCGCCCCAATATACAGTGCAAATTTCAAGACACAGACACTGAGGACACCGGTATCGGGACCGCCCAATTAAAAGGGGGCCACTATCCACCACTCCACCACTTTTCGGACGCTATAAGGCTCGGCATCGGTCGGCTCGCTATAGTAAACCTCGACGGGCGAGAGCGTAGCCAGTTAGCTCTACGAGGGCAACCACCATTCGGAACCGTGCAATAACCGCGACACCCAGACGTATACCAGGGCATTCGGAGGACTTCCTGTAGCTCGGTCGCCGTCCAATATCTCGAATCCGCCAGCGCGACGTGTACAGACCATCCTATACAAGCGGAACTATCGAACATCCATCAGCTAGGACTTCCTTGCTGAGAAGCACATAAGCCTCGAAGAGAATCGAGCACCACCTTCCTTCGCGGCAGACTTTCAAGTTGCCAAACAAACATCTACGACCACCAAATAATCTAGTGGAGGACGAATCCTTCTCCGCTCGATTAAAAACACACCACCTACGACAACAGATTAATCTCGCGGAGGCCAACAGCCTCTCCGCTCGATTACCCCTACTAACCTCATCCACAGGGACCACACAAGCGCGAGCTTTTCTAGCCCCCCGTCAAATCCACGGCTGTTGCCGTTACAGTAATGGGTGGCATCCCTAGCAAGAGCATTTTGTGATAACTAAGTCAATGTAGAACTATTCTTCTGTGGTATAGTGGCAAGGCCTGTTGTGCTGTAGTTGGGGTTAGTTGTGTGGTCAGGAATGTCAATGCTGACATGAGTTCATGACCCTGATGTTGTGCCAAGCTCAGTGCTCAAAAAATGGTCAATTGATTTAACAAGTAATGCTAGAACAAGGTACAAGGCGGTATTGATGCTTGTTAGAGGGCCAATGTGTGCTTCACCTTGATCATCAGGTTGTCATTTTTCTGACCGCAACTCTCATCTGTGGTGTACATAGCAGCAAGGTTTGCCAGCCTGGTTCGTTGTTCAAGGACCTGCACCTCCAGCTTCTGTGCGTCTGTGTACTGCCCCAAGAGACGGTAGGTTACAGCAAGGTTGGCCATTGCATGAATAGTGTCAGGATGCTCTGCACCAAACAGCCTGGTTCGTTGCTCAAGAACCTGCACCTCCAGCTTCTGCGCATCTGTGTACCGCCCCAACTCCATGTAGCCGGCAGCAAGGTGGGATTTTGCTTGAATGGTGCGGGGATGCTCAGGGCCAAGTAGCCTGGTTCGTTGCTCAAGGACCTGCAGTTCTAGCTTCTGTGCATCTGTGTACTGCCCCAAGTCTGCATAGGTAGCAGCAAGGTGGGCCATTGCTCGAATGGTGTCAGGATGCTCGGGACCAAGCAGCCTGGTTCGTTGTTCAAGGACCTGCAGTTCTAGCTTCTGTGCATCTGTGTACTGCCCCAGGTCTGCATAGGTAGCAGCAAGGTGGGCCATTGCTCGAATGGTGTCAGGATGCTCGGGACCAAGCAGCCTGGTTCGTTGCTCAAGGACCTGCACTTCTAGCTCCTGTGCATCTGTGTACTGCCCCAAGAGACGGTAGGTTACAGCAAGGTGGGATATTGCTCGAATGCTGTCAGGATGCTCTGCACCAAGCAGCCTGGTTCGTTGCTCAAGGACCTGCACTTCCAGCTTCTGTGCGTCGGTGTACCGCCCCAAGAGACAGTAGGTTGCAGAGAGGTTGGCCATTGCATGAATAGTGTCAGGATGCTCTGCACCAAGCAGCCTGGTTCGTTGCTCAAGGACCTGCACCTCCAGCTTCTGTGCATCCGTGTACCACCCCAACTCCGTGTAGCTGGCAGCAAGGTGGAATATTGCTTGAATGGTGCGGGGATGCTCAGGACCAAGTAGCCTGGTTCGTTGCTCAAGGACCTGCAGTTCTAGCTTCTGTGCATCTGTGTACTGCCCCAAGTCTGCATAGGTAGCAGCAAGGTGGGCCATTGCTCGAATGGTGTCAGGATGCTCGGGACCAAGCAGCCTGGTTCGTTGCTCAAGGACCTGCACTTCTAGCTTCTGCGCATCTGTGTACTGCCCCAAGGCTGTGTAGGTGGCAGCAAGGTTGGCCATTGCTTGAATGGTGTTGGGATGCTCTGCACCAAGCAGCCTGGTTTGTTGCTCAAAGACCTGCACGTCCAGCTTCTGTGCGTCTGTGTACTGCCCCCAGAAACGGTAGGTTACAGCAAGGTTGGCCATTGCTTGAATGGTGTTGGGATGCTCTGCACCAAGCAGCCTGGTTTGTTGCTCAAAAACCTGCACGTCCAGCCTCTGTGCATCTGTGTACTGCCCCAAGACATGGTAGGTTACAGCAAGGTTGGCCATTGCTTGAATGGTGTTGGGATGCTCTGCACCAAGCAGCCTGGTTCGTTGCTCAAGCACCTGCACTTCCAGCTTCTGTGCATCTGTGTACTGCCCCAAGAAACGGTAGGTTACAGCAAGGTTGGCCATTGCTTGAATGGTGTTGGGATGCTCTGCACCAAGCAGCCTGGTTCGTTGCTCAAGGACCTGCACTTCTAGCTTCTGTGCATCTGTGTACTGCCCCAAGAGACGGTAGGTCACAGCAAGGTGGGCCATTGCTCGAATGGTGTCAGGATGCTCGAGACCAAGCAGCCTGGTTCGTTGCTCAAGGACCTGCACTTCTAGCTTCTGTGCATCTGTGTACTGCCCCAAGTCTGTGTAGGTGGCAGCAAGGTTGGCCATTGCTTGAATGGTGTTGGGATGCTCTGCACTAAGCAGCCTGGTTTGTTGCTCAAAGATCTGCACGTCCAGCTTCTGTGCATCTGTGTACTGCCCCAAGAAACGGTAGGTTACAGCAAGGTTGGCCATTGCTTGAATGGTGTTGGGATGCTCTGCACCAAGCAGCCTGGTTTGTTGCTCAAAAACCTGCACCTCCAGCCTCTGTGCATCTGTGTACTGCCCCAAGAGACGGTAGGTTACAGCAAGGTCAGCCCTTGCTCGAATGGTGTCAGGATGCTTAGTACCAAGGATAATGCCACTCCTTGTTAGCACATCAGTGTGGAGAGCTTCTGCTATCCTGTACATGCCTCCTGCCTGGAAGACACCTCCAAAGTCGGCTTCAAATCCTGTGCCTATCATGTCTACATCCTCTGACAAGCGGACAACATGCAGGAGTAGTTGAATTTTTTGCATCAACTCTGCACTACATGCAGCAGACATTCCCAGCAGACCAATCATCAACTTCCTTAAGCCAACTAGATCCATTATTGTTGTTCTGGACCACTGATGTACCAGTGGATGAATGGAATATCCACCTCTTTGCCATGTCATCAGAGAGTAACCACAGAGTCCTAATGTCATCTTTTCAAAAACAAGACTGTTCCATGTCATGTCTGTATTTCTGAAGTTGGAGAGAAATCCAAAACTAGGCTCAAGCATATCCAAAGTTACATCAAGTGGCCCATCTTTAATCTCATATGTTGAGGCTCTTTCAAAGATATCCTCTGAAATCCCCTCAAAATGGATAAAGGAGCATAGCTGCAGGAATTGAGCAGCTAGGGGTTCATGTTGTGAAAGTTGATCAAGGCTCATCCTCCAGGTAGTGTATACAGTCTCGTTATAGTCCTCGGTAGTTTGTGCAGGTTTTTCACTCAGCAGTACAGCTTTGTTCTTTTGATAAAGCTGTACATATCTGGAAATATCCTGCTTCAACCGAGGAGATTTGCCAATGAAAGCCCCAGCTTGGATAATTGCAAGTGGAAAGCAGTGCAGTTCCTGAAAGAATGTTAAGCTCTGTATATCAATATATCAATGAGAAGTAATACCTTGGCGATTATGGCTGCATGTTTCTGGTTATCACCACTCTTAAGCTCCACTCCAGCTCTGTTCAGCAGCAGAATACCCGCATCATCAACACCCAAATCAGAGATTTGAATAGCTTTTCCTTGTGACCCAGTGTGAGCCCAGAGATCAGGGTTCCGAGAGGTGATCAAAATATTTCCGTGATTATATTTTGGAAGATATGGTCCCAGGTTCAGATCCCGTTTATCAGCATTGTCAAAGAGAATCAGCCATTCCTGATGATTTGCTTTGAGCCAGGTCTGTGCAGCTTCTACAGTGTCTCCCAGCTTCTTGCCAATTGCTAGCTGTCTGTAGCCTGCTTCAATGGTTTCTGCACTGCTTGCATTAATCTTGAATTGGTCTGTAAACCTGTAAATCCAATAAGCAATATTTCACTGATTTTAGGGTGGCAAACCTAGATCCAGAGTCTGCAATGAATTTCAGTGCAATTTGTGTTTTTCCAGATCCACCAAGACCATAGAGGAGGACAGATTTTTGCTCTTTCTGCCCTGTTTTCTGGAACAGGCTATCCAGCTGTTCTAAAATATCCTTGCGGCCTTGGAAAAACTCGGATGGGAGAGGGCAATTTCTGATGAAAGGAACCTCATCTATACACTATCAGACTTGAAGCTGTGGAGCATTGTAGAAATCACCTGGGATAAATCTCTGGTGGTCAATAGTATGCACAGGTGCCAGTGCATTGTGATCCAGCAGAGTGTCTGAATTCCCACTCCCAGCACTATCCCGAAGCAACCCATTGAGCATATAGTTAATTCCACCCCACTTCGACAGAGCATGCTGAAAGGCATGAACAAGCACTTCATTGCCAGACTGCGAGTCGAGGTAACCAAACAGGATCTGAACCTTCTCCAGTGGGTTTTGGGCATAATTCAGACGTGCACATATTGGGTGTGTGAGGTTGTCCCAGATGGCTTGGATGACATCACCAATGCTTCGAGCCAATGCATCTTCAACCTGGGATCGCGACAATGACTTGTCGAAGGTGTTCGCAAACCACCTAAGACATCGATGAGGTTGCCAGTAAGTACTGTGTTCCTAGAGTGACGCACATCATATTGTTCTGGGGGCTTGTCCGCAAGATGTGCCTTGTTGGTACCACAGCTTCAATGAGGAAGGCAACCCAGATGCTAAGGACGAGTACCAGCCGGCGCAGGTCGGAGTCGGAAGCAGGGACGCTGACGGTGACGTGGCCTCCCCAGCACAGCACTGCACAGCATCCATAAACGAATGGGTGTCTCTGTAGAAATACCGTCTGCGATAATGGCCAGGCTTTCGACTCCCGGGAACCTATTACAATAACCGCGTGGTATATATAAGCAATCTACTTCCATCCATCTATCGTACATTAAGTATACTCTCACCTATCCCACTCCCCGCTCCCGCCCTATAACCAGAGCTAGAGCTACATAACAACCCTAACCCTTCTCCTTCGACACACTACACAAAACACTCAGCCCCAGCACCTCACAATCGAGACGAGACAAACTCACCAGCCTTGATAGCCTGTACCGCACTCGGCGGGTATCCTGCTCCCGAGTTGCCCACCACCAACGGTGCGGCAACGGCAACGGCACTGTCCCAATGCACCCGCGGATTCGTGGTGTTATGCTCCGGAACGTCGCGGGTGGGAACACCGTACACGCTCTTGCTCTTGCTCTTCCCTCTGTGTGTGCCGTTCCCGGTCCCGTTCGCGCTCCACCCGCTATCTGTCTCCTTCTCCGCCTTCTTCGCTCGTGCCTTCCCCTTTTCCCTCTCCCCGCTCCCATTCTTCAGCACCAAACACCGCAGCGCAGGGAACACTTCCACCCCAGCAAGCGACTCCGCCAGCACGGGGAGCAGCGAAGACGGGAGGCGGTGGTATGTGAGGGTGTGGATGCCTCCGAGTCGAGTCGGAGTCGGAGCTGGCGGGGATAAGGTCGAACTCGAAGCTGGCGGTGGAGAAGCGGCCTTGAGCGCGTCTAGCGCTGTGGGCTGGAGCACCGAGGCGGTTACGTCCAGCTGGCGGAGGGCGGGTAGGGAGGGGAGGATGCGTTCGAGGTGGACTGTGAGGGAGGGAGTGTTAGTAGAGATATTAACGAGGAAGGATGCGATGAGAGAAGAGAGAGAGGAGGAAACGCACCTTCTTCCTCCGCAAGCACACACAGCGCCTCGAGCGTCCCCGCCCATAACCCCAGCGCGTCGAGCAAATCATCCCGCGGTAGGCTCTGGCTCTGGCTCTCCTTCGGCTTCCGCTGCTCGACCCACAAAACGCCCAGACTCGGCGCCGCTTTCGCAAACCGCACAAAGCTGACTTGCTGGGCGGGCGCGAACGTGTCGATGATCTTGACCATTTTGAGCTGCTTGCACGCAGCCGAAGGAGCGGACTCGGACTCGGACCCGGACTCGTCCTCGGACCCCAACTCGGCGTCCTTCAAGACATCCTTGAGCACCAAACGTTCCAGCGCCGGCCACCCAGCCATCATGCGCAACAGCTCCGCAAAGGTGAACAGCCCAGAGACGCCCTCGCTGATGTTGAGCGTCGTGAGGGCATGACACCCCGCGAGCGCCTGTGTGTACGCATTACTGGGGTGTGTGTGGTACCCCAGAATCGTCACCTCCCTCAGTCCCCCAGCACACGCACGCACAATCCGGATGTGGTCCTTGGTCTCCTCCGCGACTTGCGTGCTCAGCTCCGAATCCAGGAGCAGATTCCGTACTTGTTGCCCGCGCCCGAGCCCCTCGAGCGTCCGTCGGAGCTTCTTGGCGACCCAGGACCCGTTCTGGCCGGTTAGCGAGATGCGGGCGTAGAGCAGCGGCGTCCCGGCGGCATTCCAGTGGTGGTTGACCAGAAGGAACGGGAGGAGGCGGTGGGGTTTGGGAGACGGTGGCTTTTGCTTGTCTTTGGAAGGGGTTGTGTCGTCCGACAGAGGAACGTGCGCGACAAGGCCAAATATCCTCGCGAGTATCCTCGTATCGAGCGTCCCTGCCACAGATTCGCCCGCCTTTGCCTTCTTGAGCTTGCGCGCCTGCAGTTCCGCGGCTGCAGCCGCCTTGAGCTTCGCCGCTGCCTCGGGGGACAGATTCGTCGTTAGCGCCGTTGCCGTTGTACTGCGAGTGGTGAGCGCTCGAGGCGGGGGGGAGTTTGGCAGACACACCTCGGTGGATTGGCCGTAGTTATAGGCGAGGACCTAGCCACGTCCCTCGTCAGTTCTACAGCATGAATGGCAGTGCAAACGACGCACTCGTTCGGCGACTTTGTAGCCATGGCTCCCTTTCTACGTGTGTTTGCCTCTTCTATCGCCCAATGCTCTGCGCCGCAGCCCCGCAGTAGCCTTGTGCCGTACTTTCCGCGTCCGCAGGCTCAAGAGGAAGAGCTGCGCTGTCGCGTTGAGTGGTCTGACTCGGTGCTCGGATGCGATTGGATCGACGTCGGAGACAAGATGTCGGCGGTGATGTGACACCACGATTTTCTAGGTTTCTGCGTCCCTCCATCTTGCACAACCGGCATCCGCCTGCAGCCTATATCATATCCTCAAATGCTTCCTGGATTCTCTTGTGGGCCCGTGTCATGATCACCGGCTGTGGAATTCATCTTCGTTGTCGCGGCGACAGCTACACAACCACTGGCAGTGGTTTCGATCCTGATTCCGAGTCCACACTCCCAACGGCGCCGGAGAACCCACTAGCTTTTCCTGGGCTCACCGTGACCGGAGGAGGAGGTTATCCCATCTCATCCGTGGCCTTGTCTACGGTCTACCGTAAACGCTGTCCACTGTCCAGGCAAACTTCGTCGGTCTTTTCAAAATTCACTCGAGACTATTGTCAGCTGGCTCCGCACCTACAACTAGGCAATTTTCAACTATCGATGCCGATTTGCAATTTGGCTCCGCCGTAGGTACCTCCCGTTTCCGATTGTTCGATCAGGTCCAGCGCTTGAGAGACAAAGCTGCAGTGATGGGCGGTTCATTTGTTCCGAACGGAGGCAACTTTTCACGGTGTGGCTACTGGATTGGTGCGTGGCCTCGAAGTCCAATTGGCAATAAGGGATGCTCAGCTGATCAGTTAGTTTTGGCCTAGGCATAAACGACATCGCAAACAGTTACTAGTATGCGTCGGAGGGAGATCGTTTTGTCTGCGTTTACTCGATGGACATGCTGCCGCTGAACGATGAATGCAGTTTCAATTTTCAACGACACCCTCCTTGATGCGTATTTCGCTTTGATGCGTCAGCTTACTCGCTCTGGCCTGGACGCAGCAGCGAGTCTCCATTTCTCAACGTCGATGGTACATGTGCGCCAAAAAGTTCAGCAGAGCTGCCGGCTGACGCAATATCCTCGAGCTCTTCATCAACGTTAACGTTCTGCCTATCGAGCCCACTCCCCTCGTACGTGATCCCAGTGAATTAAAAATTTGGGCCAACCGCTTAACTGCTCAACTCAATTACACAGATGCTGAGTCGAACTTGCTCAAGAAACTCGAACTCGCACTCTCGTACTAATCATCCCTCGTTCTGCCAGTGGACTTTAACACGAAACTCGCCCAACAGATCAAGTCCAAGTCCTTCAAATCGGACTACATCGATGTGTGTTTACTCCCTTCATGCCTAGGGGTTAGTTAACCCTAGCCATGGCTCCTTTCTACGTGTGTTTGCCTCTTCTATCGCCCTATACTCTGCGCCGCAGCCCCGCAGTCGAGTCGTGTGCCGTACTTTCCGCGTCCGCAGGCGCAGAACGAACTACGCTGTCGCGTTGGTCTGACTCGGTCCTCGGATGCGATTGGATCGACGTCGGAGACAAGATGTCGGCGGCGTGGCGGTGATGTGACGCCACGATTCTCTCTCTACCGTACTCGGCCTGTATTTAGGTTTTCTGCTTGCCTCCATCCGAGTCTCCTTGCGTTCTTCACCAACCTCATACTTTTCGCCGTATCGTCCAGTCCGCTCCCTCGCTCCCTCTTCCCGTTTGCCATCTTCTAGATCTCTTCCACCTGCTTCGTTCCTTCGCCTCGTCGAGTCTCGACTCCGCCATGTCTCTGCAGACCCACGACCCATCTGCTCCTCCGCAACTTGCGCTTGCACTTGTTGATTAGCGACCACGATCGCTTTCCCTTCCTCGCTCTGACGCGGCTGGCAGCTAGCGCAGGGAAGCCCGAATATCCTCTAACCAGCCTCAGGGGAACTCTGAGCCCGCCAGCAACGTCTCGACCCCCGGCGACACGGTCTGACTCTGAACTAAGGCTTACCACAAGTTGCACGGGTTTTAACCCTTGCAATACCTGCGGGTTTTTGGGTCCTAAAAAGCGATACCTCCACTCTTGCCATCCGTGGGAAAACGGATACCTGCATCCACGGATACAGGTACCTGCACGGATAACCCGCGGGTTTTTGGGCTGAATACAGGTTGTGAGGGTCCACAGCTGTCATACTATGGTAGATGGATGAGATGAACCTTCCCTACAGCTGAGTTGTTCAATCTAATAGCTCCTTAATGGATTTACATAGGGAGATGAGCTTGCAAATGACCTCTGAGATTTTGCTCAATCCATACCTGTACTCATGGCATCTGTGGGAAACGGGTACCTGTATCCGTGGGTTTGAAACCTGCGGGTTTTTTCCACGGGTACCTGTGCAGACATCCGCGGGTATGGCAACTCGTGGTAAGCTTTACTCTGAACTGGAGCCTACAGTATTCGGAGCCCGCATCAATGATCAATCCTCCTCTCCTTCAAGTCCTTGGCCTCCGCTACTCGCAAGCCGTCCATCGAGCTGCAGCCTGCAAGTTCGTCAAGCGCCCTTGTCCTGCAAGTTCGTTCGTCAACGCCTCAAGAACTAGTATCCAGTGCTCGTATGCGTAGTACCTGACATGACATACTGTACTATTTCGTTCAATTCGATTGTCACGGGTCACAGGCCCCAAAATAGTCGAGGAACTTCGCCAAGGTCACAGGTCACTGCCATTTTTCTTCGTCCCAAAGCGTCCTAATTTGGTAATTTTGACCAAAATTTCGTGCCTGCGGCGCTGATCTATCTCAAAAAGGAAATTAGTCGAAGTCAAAAGTTCGACAAAACGGGTCACAGGTCACAGGTCGTGTCGAATTGAGCGGAATAGTACAGTAGCAGCCTGCACCCGCGGGGCCGTCCACCAGCCTGGGTTGTTGTTCTGTGCCGTGAAACACTGACCCCTGTATTTTAATTTCTCCGGTACGTCCGCTGCTTTGGCAGGCTGCGCGCGAGACTTGGCTGAACTCTGATCCAGGCTTCAATTGCACGGGCGGGAAGTACATACTACAGAATCCCGATTCCCGCGAGGAGCTATCGAGCACTGGGCCGTCCGTCGCTCCATGGGATGCTTCGCCACCGCGGCCACTGGGCAGGTATTGTTGCTCTTCGCTGTGCACCTAGCTAACTGACCCTCCCGGCGATTGTGGACCTATGTCCCACAAATTACAATCACTACACCGCGACCGGGAAAGTGACGTTGGCTCCCGGCAAGCAGGGGTTGGTTTGGCATGGTTCATGATCAGGTTGGTGCCACCCATCCCCTCTTTACCGTCGCCCTTGACGAACGATGATCATGAGCGGACGGACGGAAAAAGAACACCAAAGAAGCAAAACACACCGTGGTCCGTGGCAATGGCATTCGTAGCATCGTTGCGGTAGCCAGATGAACACGCCATACGCCTTGTGTCCGTTGAGCGAAACAGGCGCCCTCCGTCCGCCGCAGTCAGATTATCGCGCGAAACCACCCGCGTCGGGTCCGTCCCGCTGTTCGCCGTGCCAGGCGGGGCCTTGGCCATGGTGAGATGGTTCCCGCGCCCGGACTGGTCGTAAATCGTCGTGATCACGATCACGCAGGTCGTGCTCGTGCAGAACGAGTCCTGCGCAGCGGCGTTACCCAAACCCCGCCAGCCGAGAGAGGCGCGATGTTGGTCGTTTTGCCGTCGGAACCGCGTTTGATTTGGTAGAGTGAAGAGCGCGCGGGTGGTGCTGTGGGCAGCGACGCAGGGCGTGCCCCCGGAGGCGTAGAAGTCGCACGGCCCCGCAACGGAAACGAGCGTGGTGGTGGCTTATAAGAGACAGAGTCCGAGCAGTGAGCGAAACATAATTTGTGGTTGTGGGGCGTCGTCGGTTAACTTCTCCCATCTTTAAGCAGATCGTTTGGGGACACCATAAATCAACGATTCAACGCTTTTGACGCATCACATCAACGCTGCAGCGTGACAGTTTGACGCTGCAAGTCACACATTTGACGCTGCAAGTCACACTCTAGCGCTTCAAGCATCCCAATATTTTTAAGGTTTATGAGATTTCACTTGTATTGTATTCATTTAGGTCATATCCACTGAATGTAGGGTTCTCATTTGCTTCAAACTCGACCTAAAGCTCAGAATTCTGGATGCACTGACTTGGGCTGGTCAGCCAAATGCATGAAGAACTTGTGTTTGGAGAGATGGAATGGCTTGAATATAGCTTGGACAGCTCTCTATTAGGTCCCACTCCTCCATCAGGACAGAAGACATGATTATTTCCTCACAGGTGCAAAGGTATGCGCGAAAAATTCCTTGATGGACTGTGTCAAATTTCGACGAAAGCTAGTAGAATTTTTTTCTGTCACACCAGGGTCGATTAAGAGTCTATTATCCCTAAGAACACAATGTATCAATCCCCAGGTCACGTCAATAGGGTCTCGGATGTGCACTGTACTGCAAAATCAGCGTGTTAGTATTCCACACAACTTACACATCCAGAGGGTTGGGGAGTCCTAGGGGCCTGATTTTCATGAATCCCGAATTTCAAAAGTCATTTTCTCAGTGTCGTACCTGATTTCAAGACATTTGACGCGTCGGAACACAAGTCAGAAGTAACGCGCCTGGTCGACAGCCGGCTCGAATCAGCGCTGGTCCCATCAGACTCATGACTCTTCGAGATTACCTGCTTCCAAACTAGACAATATGTGTTGCAGCCAAGCATGCCTGCTCTATCATTTGTGCTGTTTTTGAAGTGATTATGTTGCCGCCCTGCTCAGTTCTAGTAGCGTACTTGAACTTCAAGTTGAACGCGTTAGCGCTGCAGCGTCACACCAGCGACGCGGCATCAACGATTCATGATGACACCCGACGCATCGTTGACGCTGCACTTACCCCGCTCCAACGCTGCATCAACGCTACCTTACCGCTGCATCAACGCTCCGTTAACGCTTCACTGATCCAAGTTTGACGCTGCAGCACAGCATTTGACGCTGCAGCGACGATCTTTCGACGATCCATCACACTCCATGATGAACATTGCCCGATTGGGATACTCAACTCGGCGATGCCAAGCGGAAATTTGGTGAAAATATGGGTAGTTTTCAATGGAGAATAGGACCCAACAACAGTATTTACCAGCCCATTCGGCTCTTGTTCGGCTCCAGCGGCGTGAGCCGACGGTCTTGTATTCCCATCAAAATTTACCCTGAGTTTGACGCTTCATCGACGCTTCATCAACGCTGCATCAACGCTGGCAGCGTTGATGCGTCGTTGAATCGTTGAATTCTGGTGTCCCGATCGTTTGCACAGCGATCTGCGACAAGTGAATTTGGAGTTTTCGCCGTTACGAGCAAGCTGCGGATCTCACCCAGTCTACGCCCCAGTTCGCCGCAAACGGCCGTTGCATTAAAATCAAATTTTACCATGCTGTTTCAGGTAACCGTGGATCCCCAAGGCCAGGAGAATCGTTTGCTTCAGTTTCACGCAGTAGTGGACGGCGAGCGCGGGATACCATCGAGTTCACTGGCAATTCCAGGTGGATCCTTCAAGCTTGACGACAAAACAAGACGTCAAGTGCATGCATGCAGACACACGTACGTCGAGCCTGCGTCTTCGCTATTGAGGAAGAGGAAAAGAAATGGACACTGCCGCAGTCCGGTTCAGAAATCGGCGTCGCAGGAAAGAACACGGACTTGCGATGTATTCTATTCGGCAGTTAGAACTAATCTCCCATAGAGGCAAGAAAGTCTGTCCGAGTAGGTTTTCGACTCACGCGGATTGTCGACGGCAAACGGACGAACCGCCGTGGGTTCCTCCAAGTTTGAGCGATGGCAGACGCGAAGAGAGAAGTCGGACGACGACAACGCAGGGTGCAGAATTGTCGATGTTTAACGGATGACGAGAAAAGTGAGCCGCGGCCGAGCTGGGCGCTGTGATCGTTGCAGTACGAGACGAAGAAGCGGCAACTCAAGGAAAGCCCGACGGCTTACCAATCACATTGCTTTCGCTTCCTGCACCAACGACAACCCGCAGCGTGAAATGTCCAATGGTAGGGCAACCTTCGTTAGCTCTGGAGTCGAGTCGGCTCAAACGATGTGTCAGCTGCATCGGAATCCATTTGCCAACAACGCAGCTCTTCTGCGGGAACAAAAGGCGCAGCTCGACGAACGCATCCTCCAGGCAGAGATGCACTTGGAAAGCCTCAAAGCGCAACGAATCCTCGTTGAAGAGGAGCTTTCAAAGATTGTGTATCCCGTCCTGTCTCTGCCCTCGGAGTTGACGACGAGGATTTTCGCCTTGGCCGTCGCTACCGGAGTGGCTGACCACGACCCAGTTCTGTTGCAGCTGGCGGCTGTCTGTCCACAATGGCGAGCTGTAGCGCTGGACAATTCTGGTCTCTGGCAGTGCATCGCTTTCACCAGCGATGTTAGCGATCCCGAACAGCTCTTCCTGTGTTTTGCGCAACGCAGCGGAACTCTTCCCCTTGATATTTCCATTCTCATACGCGGCGAAGAAACCTGGGAGATCCCCCTGGGCATACTTCGCTCCTCCGCTCGATGGAAAACTGCTCATTTTCTATCCCTTATATCCGACCTGAACACAGCGCCCTCTGTGTGTGTTCCTCGCCAGTTCTCTGGCAGCTTGGCTTTATCTCTCTTGGACGAGCTGACGATGAACCTGACCACGCGTTCAAGTGAAGATTGCGCGATGCTACTGCGTGATGCTCACTGTCTACATAATCTCTGCTTCGGTCATCCGGCGCTTGTTCCACACGTTGGTCTGCCTACGGAGCAGCTTCAAACGCTGCAATTTATCGTCAAATGTCCCCATGTAGAGCTACTGGAGGTCCTTCGCCACGCCAGAAACCTTGAAACTCTTATTCTCCCTCGGCAGCAATGGGCAGTCGACACATACACCGGTCCACCCCTTCCCATCTACCACAATTTGCACACACTTTCCCTCGTCTCCGGCCTTGTTCCGGTGGTCATTGACCAGCTGACAGCACCGGCACTCCACACACTCCATCTACCTAGGATGGCCACTGGCCGGCTTTCGGAGTCGGTCCTCGCCTTCCTCACTCGCTCGGGTTGCACCATTCGCACATTGTCCTTCCGCAGGGGAATGGAGTACCAGAGGGTATCGACGCTCCTGAGGTCCCCAACTCTTGCGAGCGTCTCTCACGTCACGCTCCCAGCACAGTACATGCCGCAGCCCGAAGAGGCTTCCAACTTTGCTTCTCTCCTCGGCGATGGAACTTTCCTTCCTGGCCTAAAATCATTGACCGTCATCGTGCCACCCAGCTCAGCGCCGGTCATCGCGCCGTATCTCTTGGGTGTGATCAAACGTGCCGAAAGGGTGGGCAAACTTGAATCAACTTCCGCCGAAGGAACGCCAGCGATCTCGCGAATCGACGAACTAACGCTGAAGTTCGACTTCGAAGCACTCCACGACGAAGATATACAGAATCTCAAGTATTTGGGTGAAGAGTTGGGCGTGCGGGTGATTTTTCCGAATGGTTTGCCCAGCAGGGTGCGAAAATCGAGCACAGCGACTCTGTAGGGAAGAGTACTGAATGCCTGGACTCGCTCTTGTATGTTTCGACGACGATAAAAGTTACTGAATGTAACTGCCTCGTCCTTCATGTAGTCTGACTGTCCACGAGAAAAAGCAGACTGCGACCTTATTGCGTGTAATGGCTCCTTGACTTGATTTCGTCCTGTCAAAGAAACGAATCCGTGCGTGGATTGTACAATTTGACACTACTCTGTATCCTTACACCCGCCTAGCATGGTAAATTTATCGTCCATTACGTCCGTTTATACCGTCACCCCGTCTGTCTCCGAACCCTCCTGCCAGCCTTGTATTTGTAAGTTTTTCGTTTTCTTCGCCGGCATGGCGTCCATATCCATCCCCTTCCTCCGGCGCTTGACCTCTTTCACCTTCCACGCCATCATCTCCATCCGCTCCTCCCGCTCTGGCTCCCTCGCCATATCCAGCATTCCACCCATAACCGCCCTCTCCCTCTCCCTCGCCTCCTTCTCCTCCTTCTCGATTCTCTCCTTCTCCTCCGCCCTCTCCTCTAACATCTTCTTCGCGCGTTGGTCGGCGAGCAGACCCGTACGCACGAGCACTATGATGCGCAAGCCCGAGCTCTGTCGCCCGCGCGGGATCATTCCTCTAAAAGTCATATCGCGACCGACCCGCTTGGTACTGGTTGCCCGGTGTCGCCTGATGCTGGGCACTGGAACGCGCATGTGCTTCTCACGAGGAACGGCCCGGGGAGCAAGTGCGAGCGGGGTTGGGCCGGTAGCCGCGTCAGACGAGGTGGACGACGACTGAGTGGATGTGGAGGGTGAAGTGGGTCCGCGCCGTCCGCCGTAGATGCCTGCCTTGGCGATGGATGGGGGTAGGCTATTGCTTGTCGCCTCTGCATGAGCGACATGCGTATCGCGATCCTGAACGGCGTCTGAGCATGTGAGACGATGGGGAGGTCGAGGAGGTACCGAAACAAAAGCAGTCGATTGTATATGCGAACGAAGATGAGATGAAGTAACATTCTACAGGAAAATGTGAGCAACGAGACAGAGGACGAGGGCAAGCACAAGTACGATGTACCTCGTATCCAGAGACCAGCTCCGGAACAGCGGACGAAGACGTCGCAGAGGCGGTGATCTAGTGGAGAGATGAGTGACTGAGACACAGGTGGCGAAGGGCGACGTACAACGGATTCACAGCGAGAAGTAGCACTGGGAGCAAAAGATGTGGCGCGTGATGTGGGACCGCGGCGTCCACCGTAGATTCCAGCTTTGGAGATGGCTGGTGCGTCCGAAACGTCGACGACGGAATGGGATGGGATAGACGTATCGCGATTCTGTACGGCGTCTGAGCATGAGAAACGATATGGCGGAGGGGAGCATACCCAAATAGTCGACATGGATGAAACATGGAAGCGAGTCACGGACGAAGTCGCAGCCTAGAGCAAATTGTGAGTACGGACGAGGATGAGGATGAGGACGACGGACATTGCGTTCAGGGGCCAGCTCTGGAGCAGCAACGCAGGGAAAAGACGGCGCAGAAGCGGATATCTAGAGGGGCAATGAGCGACTGAGACAGGGTGCCTGAGGGCGACGACGTACAGAAGACTCAGAAGCAATGGATGTAGCCGTAGCAACCTCAAGCACGATGGTGACAGAAGGAGTGGAAGGAGAAAGAGAGCTCGAAGGCCAGGCTGTAGCCGAAGAAGATTTCTGAAAAGGAGAGTCAGCGACTGGGACGACTCGACGAAGATGACGAGGACGTACAAGTCTACGGCCGTTGTAGGACGGCTTCCATGCACCAGGCATGTCCAAAGACATGTCCAAAGAGGTCAAAGACGAGGCAGACGAGGAGCAAGGCTGGGTTAAAGGGGACAGTCAGCGACGAGCTCGACGATGAGGGAAGCTCGACGTACCACGCCAGCGGCCGAAGCTGAAGCAGAGTAGATGCAAGAAAACATGTCGTTAACGAGGTAGATGGGTTGTAGAGCAACAAAAGTGAAAGAGGATGGATGTGGGAGGAGAAGAGAAGTGGTAGGAAGGTTTCAGGGGCGCCAGGGGCGTTTATACATCCGCGGAAGGGTGAGACAGTAGGTGTGACTCTAGGGTAACGGAGAGGCGGATGGCGACCGTTCGAGAGTCAGCGGAACAGCACCACTGTCGTCCAAGAAGCCAGCAGAGGATCGACTGGTATGTTGGCGGGCGGGCTATTCGTAGTCTTCGAGCTTCGCTCGGTCTTGTAGGGGAGCTGCATGACATCAGACAAGGCCCGCGCGAAGATGCATTCTCAGTGCTCACTTCAATCCGAGTCCGCTAGGCGTTCCTTCTATGTACGGCCATGCTCCCTCCTCGTCGTCATCCGATGCGTCCGAGTCGACTGATGGTGTACGGCGAAGGATGAGCGAAAAAGTCGGAGGACGCAAATTGGCCTCGAGAGTCGCTAACGCGAGAACTTGAAGCATCCGTGGCACGAGCTCAGGAATGGTCCGGGTCGATTCGTCGTCATAGGCGTTGCGTCTTGTGGATACCTGCCTGAAGGTCGTCGGACGAAGACAGCGAGAAAAAGCATGAATACGCACCTTGGCGGAAGTGCGCTGTTCTCGGCGACATATCGACTCATCCCGTACGGTGAACAGGATTGACGCTGACCGCTGCAGTCCCTTGATAGGGAACTGAAGGCTGAGGATTTCGAGGCCGGCACTCATCCGAATTCATCTCCTACAGCACTGGATGAGATTCGTTCAGTCCCCTTTGTCGACGTTCGACACAGAGAAAACTCACCTCCGAGTCGCCGTTCCAGCCCTTCCTCCTACGGTACTGCCATGAAGTACGACCACTGTGGCGTCCGAGCGCGACCCTTCACCACCCACCGCAGCCCTGGAAAATGCATGAGGCCCACTTCCTCGACGGTGAAGGAAACCCACTTGCGAGTAGCGGCCCTCGCTGTCCTTCCCGCGGTGCTGAGTTGACAGACCTCCCTCGCTGAAGGTGTGAGGAGGGTATCCATGCTCGTTTCCGACCCGAGGGCTCGTTTTGCGATGCGAAACAAACTTGAGGAGGACCTTGTCGAGTCTCACACTATCGACGTCAGGACAGCTGCGACGCAAGACGACGTGCAATGTCAGGAAAACGTGCGACGAGAGCACTGAGCAGACTTCAGTGGCATGCCAACGGCCACACCGAGATGAAAGCTTGAATATTTCTGTGAGAGTCTCGTTTAGAAGCGTTCCGATGGTAGTTAGCGAGTTCACCTCGGGTCGGAATGAGTGAGGAGAGCAATATTTCAAGAGTTCGTGGCCGTAAGGCGCAGTTTCAAGAAGAGTCCGCAAATTTTGATGAAAGTCGCGGTCAAGAGGTGACAAACATAATCAAGCACCGTTGCACAGCCTTCGGGGAGGCTTCAGTATGGATTCGTCTCGGCAAAGCGAAAAGTAAGAAATTTAGAAAGGCAGTGAGATTAATTTTCCATCCATGCGACTCGCAGAGAGGTCATGATAATCCGACAGAACTCCGACCTCGCTGACACAAGCGGCTTACTGGTGGATTGCGCCGCTCTCACTTTGGTACAGCGATTACTTCGGCCTCGATCACATAGGGTCAATTCTGACCAATATATAACTCAGCTATCATTGTATTCGACCTCCTCGGCGCGTACTCGGATGTTTTCTCCGCGCGCCTCCCAAGTTTTCCTGCCAACGACGACCTTTGCGTATTCCAAGCTTGTAGCGCGAACCTGAGAGCGCAATATCCGTCGCAGGTACTTTTCGCCGTTCCTCGACTCCTTTCCGTGCTCCAGAGTGATCGATAGCTCACGAAGGTGGGGCAGTAGAGTAGCGGCTGCGCTCGGAGAGTCCTCTTCGTGGACCACCTTGCCATTCTGAAGATATCCAATCACGTCCTGGTCGCATACTTCAATAAGATGCAGCCTCCAGATGTTCGGGTTGCCCTTAAGCAAGTCGAGCATTGACTGAAGAGGATAATCGCCGTGAATCTCGAGGGTCTCGAGACGGAAGTGGGATCGCTGACAGAGTTCCATGACCTTGGTATCCTGGTCCTTGTAGCCGTATGAAATTATAGTGAGGTGGCGGAGTGCAGGGGTGGTGATGAATGACACGAAATCGCCTGCTTCGCGATGGGAGATCGAAAGCGTAAGCGTATGGAGAGCGGTTAGGACGTGATGTGCTTCATCTGAAAGAGGACGATATTGGTTCTTCTCTATGATCTGGCCGAGGGTGAGATTCCCGAGATTCTTGCAGGCCTGGAGTAGAGCCAGCATCGTTGGGAAATCGACCCAACCGGACACGTTCAGTTCCGTGATTTGGCTCCAGGGAACATCTTCGTTGATCGGCCAAACCACTGCTGCTAGATGACGGCCATGATTGAATGCTAGCGTCGTCGAGCCAAAGGTGAGGCTCCGGAGGAGAGGGCTATTCTCAAAGAGGCGGAACACGGAAGGTTCATACCAGTGACCCTGAAGTCCGACCGTTCCGAGGATTAGTTTACGAAGGGCGGGGAAGCGGGGTGTCTGGGAAGTGACGATGCCTCCCGAGATAGTGAAGGTGTGCTTGGGGAAAGCGCGTGCTGCGGTGTGGAATATCTCGGTGGAACAGCCCAGTTCAAGTGTTTCAAGTCTCGCCATGAAGTTGGCCAGATTCAAGGTCATGATTTTGGCTAATATGTCCCGGTGTACGTTTTCGGAAGCGCCGGCATCGAGCACATTCACCCGTAGTGGGAGATTACTGGAGCGATTGAAAATCACTTGGAGGACCTCGATGTCCGTCGAAGGAGCGGGGTTTCGGAAAGAGACACGGCTCCAAAGCAGCGGCGTGCATAGAACGAGACGCCGCCAATACGCACAGACATGGGTCAACAGTAGCGGGCAACGCGAGGAGTGCAGCGTCGAATAGCTCGGATCCTTCTCCTGGTCTACATCGATGCAGAGGTCGAATATCTTCACCAGCACGTCCTCCGGGACACGTCGGATTGGCGCAAAGACAGCCATGAGCACGTCGACGGCCTTTTGGTTTTCTTTCTGTCGATCCGTGGCGGCATTCAGAAGCAATCTCGCGGCACTGCACTCAAGCTGCAGCTCGTCGGCTCGCGACCCACGCTCAGCCAATAGATGGCGATAAGTCGCGAGTTGGACGGTGGAGAAGGGCACATTGGAGCGGATTTCGTCGAGGTTGGGCAGGGACATCCTACGGTGTGTCAGTGAGCGTAGCACGCAAGAGCTGGGGGAATCACCGGCGGCAGAATGAAGGCTCGTCAAGACAGCGAAAATATTGTGATCGGATCAGCCTGGACTT
Organism: Mycena amicta; assembly: GCA_029282125.1. Lineage (NCBI taxonomy): Eukaryota > Fungi > Basidiomycota > Agaricomycetes > Agaricales > Mycenaceae > Mycena > Mycena amicta. Next base: position 351,854 of record JARIHP010000040.1, on the reverse strand, counting down.
GATTCCGGATCCTCCGATGGCAGCGTGGAAACATATGACGGGCTCTTGCCTCTTTCCACCATGGCTTCGGAGAGTTGGCGAGTGAGTCCCGTCACATGCCGTCGAGACTCACTTTTACGTGCGTTTAAATTTGTCCTAATTCGGGCGCAGGGTTGATTCGATGAACGTGAAATTTCGGTCAGTTTCATTATTGCATCTTTACATGTAAGTACAGTAAACGCCGACCGAATCAAGACAGAGGAACAGCAACAACTATCTCAGAGAGAATGCACATCTGGGAGCACAATACCGCTCCGCCGACGTCAGAGCATCAGCAGCGGCTGCTCAAATATCGTCGTCCGCATATTCAAGATTCCCGAAACGCACGCAGGTCGAATCCAGGCCCCAGCTCCAGGTCTAGCGCCAATACCAGTCGCGCAAGGACAAGACGCATCTCCTGATATGCCAACGCCTTCCCTCTGCACATCTGCGGTCCCGATGTGAAGGAGTATAGGACCGTCTTGTCGGTCTTGTAGCCAGCGTCGGGAAGCGAGCGCTCTGGGCGGAACTCGAGTGGTTCGGGATAGAAGTTGTCTGCACTCGTCTGGAGAGAGTACCCTGCTATCGCGACGGATGTCCCTTCAGGTACGAAACGCTCGTCGATGGCTACAAGTTTCATCTCTTCCACCGACAGGCGATGGCGGCGCTCGTCTGCGGCCAGCTATCGCAGTACTTGGTCAGCAGTGGCACAACAACGACGAGGCAGAATCCTCACAAAGCGCGAAGCAATACTACTAGTATCCGGTATCGACGACTGGCCGTTCATCTGCACTGGCTTCTGCATCATGGCCCCGCACTCATTGCGCAGACGAGCTTGTGATTCCGCGATCGTCAGATGCCATGGCCCATGCAAGATCGACCAGCCATGGTGACTGTCCCAAGCTGCAGGGAATCGTTCAACATATAACAGCTGCGAAAAAAAAATAGAAGTTCTGTACCTGTCGATGAGCACCGTGGCAAACTTGCGGGTTACTTGCCGCCCTGGATGATATTCTCTTGGTCCCGGTGAACAAAAGCACGCTGGCGAGTGTCTGGATCATTGGTTAGGATGAGGGCTCAGGCTGAGGACTCACAAAGTTATTTGTACTCAGATAAGGTCGTCTTGTGTGCATGCATGCAAGTTCTGCAACAAAATAGACTCGGAAGCAACCGGCATCGTCGTTGTATACTACCCGTCGACGACCCGCCAATCGCATCGTGGGACAACAGCTTGAGAATACAGCGGCCATCACCGTCTAACCTGCTCACACTCTTCCCACCATGGCCTCCCCGTTCATTGAGAGCTGGCGACTGGGTCCGGACAACACCAACTTCTACGTGCGACTCTACGAGGCCCCATCTCCTAGCGCCGTCCTCGTTTTCGTCCATGGTGCGGCCGAGCACTGTGGGCGCTACACGGAAATGCACAGCACTCTCGCTCGCGAGCACAATATCTCTGTCTTTGCTTACGACCTTCGAGGCTACGGTCGTACTGCCGACGATCCGACCCACAAAAGTGCCTCTTCGCAGTACGGGCGTACCTGGTCTGGCGCGCAGATGGACGACCTGGAGTGGGCAATCCAAGAGACCCATCGCGAGTGTGGTGACCTCCCACTGTTCATCATGGGCTGCTCCTTCGTGAGTTCAAATCACACCGTGAATTGAAAACTTCCCTTCCGGTCTAGAACACAGGTTCATATTTAGTCTTTTTTTGTATCTTTTTGGATGAAAAAAATATTACATTCTACTACGATACAAAGACATGCTAAAATAACAACTTTCTGCACATCTTTACGCGCAAAGGAAAGACAGGGTTTGTATTGAGGTCAAAGGACATCGCGAAGATGGCCTTTTGACGCGTCTTTTCGCGCGCGCACAAAGAACTGCTTTGTGCGCCCGCCAAAAGAGCCACGAAAAGGCGCCCTTCGGGAGTGTCTTTTCGCGTAACACAAAGCAGGTCTTTGTGTTGCGCGAAAAGACGTGTCAAAAGGTTGCCTTTTGGCGCGTCTTCTTGATGGACACAAAGGCTTCCTTTGTGTTGCGCGAAAAGACGTGTCAAAAGGTTGCCTTTTGGCGCGTCTTCTTGATGGACACAAAGGCTTGCTTTGTGCCCGCCATGAAGCCGCACCAAAAGGCGCCCTTCTCGTTCCTCTTTTCGCGCCGGCCAAAGAAGATATTCTTGCCAGCGCGAAAAGAGGAACGGGAAGTCCCTCTTCTCGCGCTACCCGCGGGTGAGCCGAGGGTGAGCCGAGGGTACGCCCTCGGCTCACTCCGCAGGTCGGCGAGCGGCTCGGAGACGCTTCGGCTCAGCGAGCTCGGCGCCGGTCCCTGAGCTGCCCTGGGAACGCATTAGCTGAGAATCGGGGTGAGTTCGAGGTGAGTCTTTGCCCGTTTTGTGAAAATGCCTCACCCGTGAGGCCCAGTGGAAAGTCTGTCTGTTGGATACCGCTCAGATCCATTGAAAACCGCTGAACGGTATCCAAGGGTCGGTTCCCAGTCGTTGCTTGTATTTTCTCGTCAATTTCCAATCCATTTCAGTCAATCCATTCAATTTTGTACCGAAGTCCGCCGACGGTGCACCATCGCCAAGTCCAGTCCGCCACCATCTCACCGTTGTGTCGCCAGTGACTCGTCCGTCCGTGCGCGGGCATGCGGAGTAAAGCGTGTGTGCGGGCAGAGCGTTGAGAACGGAAGCGCGTCGTCAGCTCGTCGTCGTAGTCACCCAGTCAGAAAAGATGCAGAATGGCACGCAGCGCACTCACCCAGGTAGGCAGTAGTATATCAATTCACAGCTAGTAAGAGGGTGAGCAGAGCAGATCGGCCGCAATACCAACTCACCAGCTTGAAGCCTCGGATAGAGACGACATCGAATACATAGCGACGCGGAGGTCGTGTTGGCAGTACTGAGAAGGTGTTAGTAATGACCAAAGCGCGGACATAAACACCTACCGGCAGCGGCAGCGGAAGGGTTCGAGAGGTGTCTGGCGCACACATCAGTCATTTAGATGGAATATGGAGCAGAGAACATACCCAACGCAGTCCGAATAGCGAGACCACGATTATCTTGCTCCACAGTGCTGGGGTTAGAGCGGCAGCAGAGAAGGGTGGTGATTCGGAGCTATACGAGAAGGTTAGTCGACCTCGACTGGCTGGCAAGGAAGCGCACCGAACGCGTCTCCTCGGATCCCGCATCGACAACTTCTATACAAAGTCAAGCGGACCTCTACAACACGTCAGTCTATGCTCCGGTGACAGAATCGGATTCGCACCGAGGAGAGTAGAGGCTGGTGAGATCTGTAAGAGCTCGTCAGCGCAATGTATGATCATACAAGGAACCCTGACCTTTCTACCCAGCATTTGGCTGTGTGGGCGGTCTTTGGGTGATAGCGGGAGGTACAAGAGGGCGGCAGGAAGGAGATCTGGGGCCGGAAGGGTGGTGACGCCGGTGAGGACCCAAGAGCGATGAGAGACGATATGCGCACCGATTCGAAGCGATAAGCGGCATCTGTTGAGGAAGAGGGTTGGAAGGAGGTCCCAGAAGAGCGTGGTGAGGAGGGAAGGGATGGGCCGGGATTGCGCGTATCAGTCGCCGATGGTGGAAGTAAGAGGCAAGTGGGTCACACAGTGACACGCGTTGAGCTCGGATTTGAAGTTAATCGAGGTCAAGGTTGGCAGTGGAGGGTGCGTTGGGTGAACGAGACGTTGCGCTTGAGTCGTCTGGGGTCTCTGTGGGCTTTGTTGTTGTAAAGTATGTAGAATTCATTTTATTTTACAAAACCCTGGAAATTGTGAGCAAAGAGATAGATGAGGAAGAAGAAGACGCACCTATTGACCACTCCATCCTCTTCCAACAGATAGCCCTCCGTCACGCGCTGAATGCGCTCGATTCCTCCCGACCGCTCGAGGTCAAAGAACTCGCGATGACGCGTTGTGCAGAACGCGCAACGCTTGTGGTTTCCGAGCCAGCTGGGCTCGACATCCTTGAAATACTGGTGGAGAATTTTCTCTGTGGGATATGAGTAAAAAGACGACAAAATACACAGGAAAAACGTACCCGCGCGATACCGGAGCGCGACCTCGTAGACGAGGATCCAATTCTGCTTCTGGACGCGACACTTGCGGTAATGCTGGAGCCGGCGGCGCTTCCAGTTGTTGGTGCAGCCAATCTTGACCACGAGACGGTGCCCTCGACGAATGAGACAAAAGTATAGGTATCCTTTCGCGTCCTTTCGGCGGACGGAGCGCGGAACGGAGGTGGGTGGGAGCTGGAGAGGTTTGGACTCAAGTCGTTGTTGGATGCGGCGGCTACGGCGTGGCTGGCCGGTGGGCATAGTGGTGGTGAGCAGCGGTGAGGAGACCTGTGACGATGTGGAATAGAGGCTGTCGATGGAAGATGTCGATGGGCAATGAGGCCTGTCGATGGCAAGCTCTCATCTTACCATTCTCCCAAACCATTCGCCCTCGCGCACGGCCCAACAATATCTACATTCGGTGAGTGACTTCTGCGTACGAAAGGACAAGTTACTTACCAGTCACCATAGATTCCACGACATCGGCGCTCGATTGGCGGACGCTGCGACTTGACGTAGGCGGGACTGAGTATGTTCGTGCAGGTGTGTTGCGCGCGTTCGTCGGTGTTGATGCCGTTGCTGACTTGCGTGATTTTCAGGTTCTCTGCGCGATGGACCTAGTATGCGGCGCGAACGACGGCGGTATCATAGGAAGGAAGTTGCAGGCGGTTGCGACGGCGGGAACGAGTTCTTGCGATGACGAGGTGCGTATGCTTGGTTTTCCGTTCTTCAAGTGACTGAGATGCAGCACCAGCGAAGCCAAGTTGCGCCCGTTCGAGCTGTCTTGATTATCGTAGGAGACGTTGCGGGTAGTAGAGCTAAATAAACATAGGTACGTAGACCAGCGCGAGGGTAAGGACGTACCTTGCGCGTGATACGGCGGTGCTGGGCATCGTCCAGAGTGAGGTCGTCGGCGTACGTAGCTGCGATATATAAGCCGGAATTTCGACCAGAGGACGCACTTGGATAGCCAACCCAGGCCCGTTCCCTACATCACGTATCTACAACCTACCAACTTTGTTGATTTATTATCTACAGGTTAATTCTGGAACTCGTCAGAGAATGAAAGGCGAAGAAAAAGAAAGACGCACCGTTTGCTCACCCACCCCAGCTTTCCCAGCAATCGTCCACCGCCCTCTCAACCCCAGTGAGCCCTCCACAAGCGGCAAAGCGGAACTTCTCCCGGTGCTTGACGCGGCACCGACGCGAGGCGCAAGGTTTTGGGCGAATCCACGCGCCGGCGTCCTTGTAATGCGCGTGGACCAGCGCCTCTTCTCCCGGTCAACGCGCACAAGGTCAGAAAAAGAAAAACGCACCGAATTTCGCTCCGTACGGAACAGGCCAACAGCACACCCAGGTTTGCGGCTCGGGCTCGCATTTCCGAGCCCATTCCTTCCGACGACGCTCGGTGTTATTCGTCCGCCCGATTTTCGCGATGGCGCCGTTGCACTCGGTGAAGAGGTAGAGGAAGGCAGGTTTGTCGCGCGGAGACGGACGCGAGGCGATGGTGTGGCGACGATGGGGAGAGGAGCGAGGCATGTAGAGTAGTGGGTGTAGAGTAGTCGGTGGGCGCAAGAGGGTTGTGACGGTGTCACTGCAGAACGCGTTCAGCGAAAGAGCGCAAATGGAAACGGAAAAACACTTGCCTGCAGCCGACGAGGAATGGGTTTTGCAGAGGGAAGATGCGGTCGTCTCCTTCCCCAATCAGCGTGTCGACGAGGAGCAAGCAGGTCTTGGTCATGGCGATGATATATCGCCCGTCCACGGTACAGTCGATTCCGATGATGGGGTCGCCCAGGGGCGGCAAGGCCGTCTTCGCGTTCTTGCCAATAGAGTCAAACAAGCGGATGTCTCCCTTCTCACTGGCGACCGCGAGTTTCCCGTCTTTCGTAGTCGTCAGACCCGAGAACCTGTTCTTGCTGACATATTGCTTGAACTGGCTCTCGACCATCTTCGTGCCCGACACTCGGGGATCGATCCGGAATAGGGCGTTGTGGGACGCGCCGACGAGGGTCTGCTCGCGGGTGGTAGGCGCAAATTTGTTGTCGGGGGCCATATGGCCGACAGTGATGTCGTCGTGCACTTTTCACTCCTCAACAATCTTGCCCCGCTCCAAATCCACGCTGTATAGCGAGTGCGGGTCGCCAGGATTCTTCAAGAGTCTTCGTATCCTCGGAGGGCTTGAACTCCGCGAGATAGGTCGTTATTAAGGGAGAGTGGGCGAGTCTGGAGCTCTCAATCCATCCACAGTGCACTTCGCGTCGCAGAAAAACGCGCTGCGGGTACGCGGGTGACGCGGGTCAGCTCAGCTCAGGTAAGTGGGAAACAAAGGGCTTTTGTGGCCCAGGTAGGCTCAGAGTCGATTAGATATTGTCGGGGCAGAGATTTTGGAACAAGATGGGCAACATGAATCATTCTATTGAAGAAAAATGAGATGCGAGCGCAAAGCAGTATAAAACAGAACGCACCATATTGTAGTTACATTTGAGCAAGGATATCGTTCTCCACAGAATAGCTGGGTTCCGGAGTCAAGTAAAGATGGTGAAAATGGGTAGGCACGCACGACGATGTTGTTCTGTACGACGGCGAAGGCAGCGATTCGGAGATGGATGTGGTTCGTGCCAAGTGCTATGGTATTTTCCCACGCTGAGCCGAGCCTAGTGACTGATCCCCGCTCGGAGAAACTATCCGAGTTTCTCCGAGCGGGGACCAGTCACCTGGTTCTGCCTAGCGTGGGAAAAAGCACTCTCTGTCACTTCTGCACCACGACGACGCTGCTAACATCCTTCGCCTCCATGCCTCCTCTCGCCCAAGCTTTCGGATTTTCGTTCCAGGTACTCAACACTCCTTCACCATCCCTCGTCTCACTGTTTTTTTCAGCATTGAACGTCCGGAACGCTTCTACGTCGACGTTGTGTCGTCGTCGCTTCCACCAACGCCTCACGAGTCCTCCACCTATTACTTGCTTCAACCTCAACACGTCCACCACACCACCGAAGGCGGGTGAGTCCTCCGGACTCAGCAATGCCCAGTCTCATTCGTTCTCAGATCGTCGGACGCGGAAGCAGATCTGGATAGATATACGTTGTTCATAGCCTCCCCTCCTCCAAGACCAATGCAATCCTTGTTGTCCACTATCCGCGAGCCTCTGCCTGCGTGTCCGTCCAGCGATGCAAACTTGATCATGAGCAATATCCATCCAGAGTGGGACCATCGCGACGCGTAAGCACCTCCGAGGTTGATTGGATTGGATGCTGTACCTTGGCCTAAGCGAGCAAAAAGAAGGCGCTGTACGCATATAGTAGTCAGTATTGGGTCCAAAACGGATCCGGCACTTTTCGTGATGCTCACACTCTTACCCGCTCCACCACCACATCCTCCTCAGCGCATCTTCCCCGCCATATACGACGTCAAGACTGGCGTTCACTCCTCTACGCCGTTCTGCGCGATCTTCATGGCCCAACCCCAGATATTCACGCATCGACAACGACCTCAAGCACGCGGGGACGGTCGACGGTCAGGAACGAGCATCTCTTCAGGCTTTTGGGGAGGGTTTTCTCTGGTCTATAAAACATGGTGCGTGGCTCTCCCTCCGATTTCTTCCCGTATCTTACGTTTTCTGCCTGGTCAAGCTTCAAGTCCGATGTATTCACGGTGCGCGACCCTTTTGACGCCATATTCCCGCTAACGGACTCTCAAGCTGCCCGCCCGTGCCCTCGAGCATCCTCAGGACATTCTTTCAAGACTCCCGCACGAACGCATCACTTTATCTCTCACTACCTCGCGCGATGTCCGTCCAAGCCAGAGCATACCGCATCGTCCGACCGGGGCCCATGCACCAATACCGACTTGCTCTTTTCTTGTCCATCGCCCTTTCTCGTTGCCCGAACCTCGACGGCAGATCTAGATCCCTTTATCCGTTATGTCACTGCGTTCCCTTTGAAGTACGTCCCCTTTCAAGTCTTTGAAAGTCCGTCCTCTTTCGAGTCTTTGAAAGTCCGTCCTCTTTCAAGTCTTTGAAAGTCCGTACTCTGACACTTATAAAGACACGAATCGACCTTATTCCCCACTTAACTTCTGTCGTACCTTTCGTCGATGCGTCACTTCCCTCACCTCGACAGCAACACAGCTGGGGTACGTCGCTATCTGAATGGTACATCTTGCTTGCTCATCGAAGCTAGGTCGTCAGGCGAGACCTCGTGGCCCTCCGGTGGGGCACGCAGAACGACCGTGTATATTCTACGAAAGTGCTCACCCTCCGCGAATCCGGAGCCCACGACGCTCCTTGCGATCCCAAAGTCGACTCTAGTTTCGTGGATCACCCCCGCCAACCGTACACACACAGCCTCCGCATTCTTTTGAAGCACGGGAAGAAGCGCGACAACTTCGTCATCTTTGTTAAGCGCGGACACGACACCACCAAAGCACCCTACCTCACGCCCAACCAATGTGTCGACCTCTGGGGCGATCTTATTGTAATGCGGCTCGGCGCGCGGAACGACACTGGCACGACGGTGGTCCACATGCGGGGAAAGAAAGACACTCGTCTTGCAAAGTATGTGGTACAAGAGTGCGTATGACGGGATTCCGCATTGGACGCAGCTTTATCTCTTCCACAGAACTCTCGCCACTCTCCAGTCCTTTCAGCTCCTCCATGGGCCACGCCTTCCGCCCCGACATACTATTACCCGTACACGCGCTTTTTATTAGTTGGCCGTCCTTACCACACATATATCTTCCCAGTGTCTCCAGCACGACGGCCTGAACTTCCGTACGAGTACCTCCAGAATCACATCTTTTTTTTTCGGTCCAAAATGCCTCGTGCCTCAGGATGAAAGAGAGATCAAAGTAGTCAAAGGGACAAATGAAGTAAGCCGTATATATAGGAACCCTGCCTCAAGGCCTTTCTCTTTCACGCCATGTCGACGCAGAACACCGCAGCTGTAGCCGGAACCCGACGTCGCAGAGACAGCGACAGCGATCAAGGCCGCTCCGTCAAAGAACAACCTTCTAATAGCGAGCATACTGGAGCAAATGTAAGTGGACTGCCATTGTGCGCGACACGGGCCTCATTATCTTGGGTTTCATCATAGCCGCCGACACTTGAAGCCGAGCAGCTCGCTGCAGCAGAAGCAAGCGCTCAGGTTAACGCGTCGAGGTTGCTCGTCGCTACCCTCGCTCTCGAGCGTCTCGAGGAAGCGATCAAGGACCGAGACAATTTATTGGTGGTAGGTTTGCAGGCCTTCTTTCACTCATGCAATGAGCTCATATTGCTTCAAGGTCTTCCAGAGAGAGAAAAAAAGCTGGCAAGGGATGATACAGCGGCTTGAGACACGCGTAGAGAAGGCCGACGAAGAGAAACGTGCGCTGAAGAAACAGATCGAAGAGCTGGACCGGTTCTGCAAGGAGGTTCAAGATGAGTTGGTACATGCTGCATTATTTTGTTTGATTCTGCAATTGAACGATAAACAGGAGATCGTCACAATAAACACGGAACAAATCGTTCAAGAGCGTGTTGAGGAGGCCATGGAACATGAACGCATGAAGGGCGCCAGTGCTACGGTCAGTCGTTTCCCAATTGCATGAATGGTTGTACTCACAACGGAGACAGGGCCGCTTTGAAGCGCAGATTGCCGCACTTGCGAGTAGAATTCCATCTCCGACACCAATTCCTCAGTTGAGCTCTAGCTCGCGACGCGTCGTGGCGGATGCCATCCGTACTGGTGCACCCGTATCTTCTGAGACGGCGCCTGCCGATTCCGCGTCCAGTGCTTCTGAGCCGGCGCCCGCATCCGCTGTTTCGTGGTGGGATGTGTTGCGCCGGAAAAGCTAAGGAAAGTGAAGGAAGGGGATTTGATAGACCACATATGTACCGTAACCGTGGATGGAATGGACGCGCGACGAGCATTTGCGTGAATTAATACATCCACAATGCTGTGCCACTCGCCCCATGGGACGTGCTTACAAAGAATGCTGTGCCACTCGCCCCATGGGACGTGCTTACAAAGAATGCTGTGCCATTCGCCCCATGGGACGTGCTTACAAATAATCTTCCGAAGATCAGCCGCCTGCTGACCACGCATCACATTCGGCTCAGCGTGGGAAATTTATTTTCTTCTCACCCGCAGCGACCATGTCGTACAGCTTGCTCAATATCGACGGCGCCTGGCTCCACCCGGCGTTCCAAACATTAATGCAAGAGGGCAACAATCTGCCTCGCGTACCACTCGAGCAAGCGTTACGATTCATCGACGACGTGCGTACGGTGGGCGCAGTACCCGCGAAATGTTTCCGTGTTGAACACGACTAATCAGTTTGCCCTTAGCGCGATTCCGAGTCTCAAATTGCAACCAAAGTCGTTGTCCATCATTTCAAATGGCCCCGAGAGAACCTCGCCGATCTCACCGCCGTAGCTGAATACTTCAGCGAGGTATATAACCGCGTCCCTCGCGCAGCATCACTCAGGAAATTACCGTTCGAGTTGCTGTCTCTCGTCTTGCTGGACCTGCTTTGTGCCGTCCATGACGACGCTACACCTCGATTCAGAGCCAGGCACCGGGTACGACCCGAGGGTGCCAGTGAAACGCAGCAGGTCAGTGGCTTAGCTATTTTGAATGGCACGATCATCCTAACTTTGGTCAGGTAATGGCGACGCACTCACTCTTCTGGTACGAAGATTTGTGCAAAGCATATCGACAGTACAGAGAGTGGAAGAAAAAGAAAGAGCAGCCAAAACCACCACCCGCCAAGAAGCTGAAACTCGATCGTAAAGAACAGTTTTTGGCCGACATCAAAAAGCAGTACGAGAAACAAGACGAGGTAACCTTCGACGCAGTGCACACCATCAGAGTCGTCGCCTCTGCAATGAGCTGCGCTCTAAATGTGGGTCATCATTGTGATATCAGCAAACAACACTGATGTTTTTTCCAACAGGGCGATCTCGTGCTGAACAGTGAGGCGTACTATCGACAGCTTTTCCGGCAAGTATATGTTTAGCGCGTAAGCACCGGTTCTTCTAAATCTGAGATCTTCCAGCGAAGCACGAGCACAAGGACTAGAGGACGTCACCATGGACGAGATCAAGGGCGCCGTTCCCCAAATCACGTCAAACGCCTTACAAGCGTATGCCACACCGTTATGTATGTGCCTCGCCGTCTCGTCTACCTGCGCAATGAAGAGTCTGAGCGCCAGACGAAATGTAAATCCATTATATTGCATGAAGGTGCGTGCACGATTTCAAAGATCTTTCCGGCAGTGCACCTAAGCATTATGTAGGCATGGGCCGCCATGGGCACCGAGCACAGACGGGACAGCTCCCATCCATTCTTCTACGTCGATCGCCTGTTGTGGAGGTTGATGACGGATGTGGCGTTGGGTCGCAAAAACGTCGAGCAATGCCTCGATGCGTTCTTCGATGACTCTAAAGTGCAGGACTTGGTTGCCGTCTCTAACGGGACGGACTTGGTTGCTGTCCAGAAGCCCGTTCACATGAACTCTCGTCGGTTGGGTATGTCATTCTTTCACACCTCAATCTTGATTTAACCTCAATCTCTGCGCGCAGCTTTCGAGAACGACCCACATCCGGAGGAGCCAGGCTCGTATGTATTGGACGATGATCCGTACGAAATTACAGTGAGAATGGACTCCAACGGCACTACATGCGCTCACCCGACACATTCAGGCAGAAGAATTCCAGGCTGGCTCCACACCTCACACTGGGGAACCTTCGTACGGAGATTCATCGTGGATGAACGACAAGCGCGTGGACGGGTCAGACGGGCCATGTCATGAGGCTGGCACCCGCGACAAGGAGCAAGCGAAGGCACAAGAAGAGGCGCGACGTGTGGAGGAGGAACGAGCAAAGAAATTGGAAGAAGAGCAAGCGAGACAAGCTGAAGAAGAGCAAGCAAAGCAGACGGAGGAACAAGCGAAGAAAGATGCGGAGGAACAAGCGAAGGCTGCGGCGGAACAAGCGAAGAAAGACGAGGAGGAAAAAGCAAAGAAGGTGGCGGAGGAACAGGCGAGGCTGGCGGAGGAGGAAAAAGCAAAGAAGGTTGCGGAGGAACAGGCGAGGCTGGCGGAGGAGGAAAAAGCAAAGAAGGTTGCGGAGGAACAGGCGAGGCTGGCGGAGGAGGAAAAAGCAAAGAAGGTTGCGGAGGAACAGGCGAGGCTGGCGGAGGAGGAAAAAGCAAAGAAGGTTGCGGAGGAACAGGCGAGGCTGGCGGAGGAGGAAAAAGCAAAGAAGGTTGCGGAGGAACAGGCGAGGCTGGCGGAGGAGGAAAAAGCAAAGAAGGTTGCGGAGGAACAGGCGAGGCTGGCGGAGGAGGAAAAAGCAAAGAAGGTTGCGGAGGAACAAGCGAAGAAAGATGAGGAAGCGCGACTCCTGAAACAAGAAGAGGCGGAGAAAAAACCGACAGAAGAAGGAGGCGAGAAAGAGAGAGAAGGAAGCAAAGACAAAGGAAGAACAGGAACAGCAGCGCAAGCGTGCAGCGTGCGCGGAACCGTTTCCCGATCTAAACTTCCCGCCCACGACGTACAACTTCACGCCGGAAGTCACTTCCTTTGCGGTATACGACAACGTTCTCCCGAAGTCTCGTGACCCACCCGGAGAGATCTTCAAGCGTCATCTAGCACAGGACGAGGCACTCAAGAACGTTCGCGTCAAGGTAAAATAAGGATCACAGCGTCTGAATCAAACTGAAAACGAACCATATTTGCAGTTCTCAGATGGTTTCAAGTTGAAGGCGTACACTCCGAACGAGCACCAGAGAATCCGCGGAAATTTAGGCGAGCCTTACGAGTATGAATGGAGGCCCGTAGCGCCAGCAAAGGGTGCGGACGATGTGAGTGCTCGCTGAATGTCAGGCTGAGGTTTAACTTGCGACATCGCAGGAGCGCCTTGTCCTTGAAGAAATCTGGAACGTGCGACGCGTACAGCACATAGACGGTGTAGAGTGGCCTCTCCATATGCTGCCTTCTGCGCGCGATGAGCATTTCAAGAACGACGGCTCACAGTCGGAGGTATTCGTCATATCGTACGCGGATTGGATCAAGAAGGACGCCGACTTTGCAGGCAAAATACTGCAGCATCGCTCGATTCTTGGGTACGGTGTGCCGCCACCCCATGGCGGCAAGCCGCCATTCGCCGAAGCCGTGGCGCGCATTCGCGATCTCGACTCCATCGTCGAGTTTCAAGGTTGGAGTAGCTCATGCCCACTGTGTTAACTGACGAGTGACATTTGGCAGATGGGACTCTCAACAAGAAGGAGGAAAATCCCACACAGCGCATTCGTGTTGGTCGGTTGAGAGATATAATTCCTCGCGCCGACTTCCGAGGCGGCAAACCATTGCTCAATGCTCTGAGCAACCCTATGGGCAATCATGCATTCGTCCACGACATGCCGCACTGGTCGTAAGTTGATGCATTCATTGATCGAGTATTGACTAACCAAACACTAGGTCTCTTTGCACGCACGCCGAGGCACTAGCTCGTACGGCGGACACGCCCGGCCTTTCACAGGTGCACTCGCCTAATGAAGAGCTCTTCTGGGCAATAGTGGGCAATGCTGGTGTCAAATCGGACTCCCATTCAGACTCGTTCGGCCTGACCCTTGTTGAACCCTTCAGCAAGGAATGCAATAAATTCTGGGCGCTGCGAACGAGACTCGAAACATGTTGAGATGATCGCGCTGAGGGGAGGAAGAGAGAAGATAATGGATTATTATTGGAGGGCTTAGAGCGAGGCTTATATACTGTACAGAAGTATTTCTAGCATATTCTACAAGTAGAGAGAACAGCGGAATGGATGAGTAAGAAGAATCGGGGAGAACGTCGGGGACGTCGGAGCTTGATAAGATCCGATGATCTTATCTAATCAATAATTACAACATGTTGAGATGATCGCGCTGAGGGGAGGAAGAGAGAAGATAATGGATTATTATTGGAGGGCTTAGAGCGAGGCTTATATACTGTACAGAAGTATTTCTAGCATATTCTACAAGTAGAGAGAACAGCGGAATGGATGAGTAAGAAGAATCGGGGAGAACGTCGGGGACGTCGGAGCTTGATAAGATCCGATGATCTTATCTAATCAATAATTACAACACTCCCCCTCAAGCGCGGACGTATCGGGCGTGTACGAGAAGTTCGCGATTGGATAGAGTGCCGTAAATGAATGGTTGGAATTAAAATGTGTAAGATGGCAGAGGAACTGAATGCTCGCGAGAGCTGGGTTTCTCCCGAGTGGAACGGTGATCGATGTTGGCGTATTTGGGATGGGAACGGTGCGCGGAAGGTGTGCGCGAAGTGAATACTCCCCCTGGAACGATGGCGGGGACGTGAGGATTGTTGGCGGAGTTGTGCCGTGGGGTGCTGTGGGGATCCTGTGAAAATCCCTGGCGGATGATACACGCTTTGTAGCGTAAGATGGTGCCGTGAGCATCGCGGCGGGTGCGGAAGATCCAGGAAAATGGCGGCGGGAGCTGGCTAGAGGTGGAGGCGGGAATAGCGCCGGAGGAAATGGCGCGTGAAAGTTCCGCGTTGATTGCGGATTGCCACTGAGACCAGTGGTGACGCGACTGTGCTTGTTCGACGGATAGCGGATCTGCATCGTAGACGATAACGTTAGCGTGGGAGCGTGGAGTCGATGGCGGGTGATGCGCGTCTGGATGCGCGTGTGGATTTCCGGAGAGCGGAGGTATGAATGTCGGAGCCTCAAGCTCAGGAATTAATGGAGAGGGTAGAGAATTCTGCTCCCCCTTGAGCTGGGGCGGAGACAGAACAGGACGTGGCTCGGATGTTGAGCCGGTGGGAATGACAGCGGGAGTGTCGACGGAAATGAACGCGTAGTCAATGGTGGGCTGGGATTGCCACTGTGCGACATGGGCCTGGGAGTTCTGGTGATGCCGTTCGCGTGAGGTGCGTCCGTTGCGTTCCTTCTCTTCGTCAGAGAAGGTGATTCCACGTTTGGTGTCGTGGCAATCAGCTTTGATATGTCCGATTCTGCCACAGCCGTAGCAGGTGATGTCGGGATTGAACTTGGTTCGGCGGGCGCTGGCATCGTGTGGCATGTTGTTATGATGGCGGGCCGTGAGTGCGACCTCGTCGGAGTTTGGTTTGGCGGTACGACGGCGATCCTGCTCGAGAATACGAGCGATCAGTTTGGACGATTCCGTGAGTGATGCGGTGTCGATGCCGGAGATGAACGTGTCCCAAGAGTCGGGAAGCGAGGTGAGAAGAGTGATGGAGAACTCAGCGTCGGTTAGCTTAGAGTTCTGGGCGGCGAGTTTGGTCCGGAGGTTGGTGAGTGACCGGATATGCTCCTCGATACTGGCACCTTCTTCACAATGGAGGCGGAAGAGTTGGCGGCGGAGGAGTACGACAGCGATAACGCCTTTAGGCTGATAAGTGTCAGCGAGCGTGGACCAGGCGGCTGAGGATGTTTCCGTGTTGGTAATGTAAACCAGCGGATCATCAGCGACACGGAGACGGATTTGGGAGAGGGCTTTACGATCCTTCTCCTGCCAGGCTGTGATGGCGGCGGCTTTGGTGCCTTGTGGATCGACGATGGCACCGGAGGCGTTGAATGTATGCGTGGGGCAAGGATTTTTCCCGAGCGCATAGTCGATGAGACCGACATCTGTCAAGATATCGACCATCTTGACAGACCATGTGGAGTAGTTGGCTTCCCCGAGGAGATGCTGGATGCGGTACGCGGGGGAATTGTCGACGTAAGACATGATGGATGATGGGGAGATATACGCAAGCGGCGTGGAGATGTGCAGAGGCGCTTAGGGCGTTACACGGCGATGGAGTGGACTGGAGGCACGTAAGAGGCGTCGAGTGTGCGTTACGTGTGAACTGGATGTGCGCGGATCCGGAATGCGCGGAGTAGGAGATATACGCGGAGATGCGTGGAGTAGAGAGGCGGAGTGGCCTGGAGATGTACGCGGAAGGCGTGGAGATGGCTGGAGACTGTGCGCGGAAGGCGCAGAGCGAGGTAGAACCTGTTTGAGCTGGTAAGGCTATCAATGAGGCGATGATCAGCGAGAAGCTGATGAGAGAAGCGTCGCGGGAGAAGTTCAGTTACGGCCGGGGCCCATAACCTGTTGAGATGATCGCGCTGAGGGGAGGAAGAGAGAAGATAATGGATTATTATTGGAGGGCTTAGAGCGAGGCTTATATACTGTACAGAAGTATTTCTAGCATATTCTACAAGTAGAGAGAACAGCGGAATGGATGAGTAAGAAGAATCGGGGAGAACGTCGGGGACGTCGGAGCTTGATAAGATCCGATGATCTTATCTAATCAATAATTACAACAAAACATTAACAGGAAACCAAGGCAATTGGCTTTCAAGGTTGATGTACGACGGGTGGAACGGAAACCAGTCCAACGCCCACATGCAAGGCGCCGAGTTTCTGTGGTTGCCCGACGACTGCTTTCTGTGGGTCTTTCCCTTCTTTTTCATAGATCATCCCTAAACGATGCTTTAGCATAATGCGGCCCGCGATCCCGCACTACGTGCTCACACCTTCCGACTCCGTCATGACGGGGATGCAGTTCCTGAATGTGCAATGCATGGATCGGGCCGTGGCCGTAGAAATACACACGACATTCGCGGGCAAAATAAGCACCAATGTCGAGCATTCACCCGCTAGATGGCTTTTTGTCCGGGTGTTCATCTACCAAATCGACCATATCCTCAAAAACAAGAGGAACGAGCACGTCTTTGACTTGGCGCAGAGCGACCAGCTCTTTCAATTCATCCTCCTAATGGCTTATTGCATTGTAGCCCCCGCGTTGGAGGTGTCTGCGTACAAAGACTGCCAAAAATATGGACGCTCGATGTGTATTCTGCCAATTTACAAGGAGCGTTTCCAGGAATACGTCCACGTCTGTAGGCGCGTCGGAGAGTTCGAGAAAATTTACGAGGAGGATGGTGTGCTGCGCGGACACTTGGAGGTAAGGCTCGGGATCGTGAACCAGCGTTGGCTAACCGATAGCAGGACGCCATTATTCAGATGGCATGTGCCTGTGTACGATACAGGGACAATTTGGACGAGCTCGACCCCGACACGGATGTCGACATGGACAAGGCCAAGTTTACCACCGCAGCCTTGACAGAGCAGATGGCGAACACGCTGCAGACATTCGCTCATCTTCGAGACGGAGGAGCTGTCACCGACGACATCCGGAAGCAAGAATGCGACTTGAAGCGGAGGTTTATGAAAGAGGTGGAAGACGAAAACAAAAAATTCGAGCTGTTTCTTGACTGGGATCGCAGCAAATTGCCAATAACTTTCCGTCGTTGAAGGATTGGGAGAAGAAGGAGGACTCGCACGAATGTATATTGGCCAAAGAACGTTAAACTGTAGATCTACACAACGCTATGAAATGTAATTCTTGCAATAGAAGATCGGTAGCGGCGGCAAGCGCCTGTCCCCGACTCTCAAATCCCAATGAGGAACATAAAAATTGATGCTGAAAATAGTGCGAGCGGCTTGCTAAGGAGAAGGAAAGGCACAGGATACGTGGATGGGATGAGAGTTGTCAGATCATGCGATGAACCCGAAGTTTTACAAGTGCGGGTCAGCTCAGGTAAGTGGGAAACAAAGGGCTTTTGTGGCCCGGGTAGGCTCAGAGTCGATTAGATATCGTCGAGGCAGGGATTTTGGGACAAGACGGGCAACATGAATGCATTCTATTAGCGAAACATAAGACGCGAACGCAAGCAGTATAAAATAGAACGCACCATACTGTAAGTTACATTTGAGCAAGGATATCGTTCTCCACAGAATAGCTGGGTTCCGGAGTCAAGTAAAGATGGTGAAAATGGGTAGGCACGCACGACGATGTTGTTCTGTACGACGGCGAAGGCAGCGATTCGGAGATGGAGGTGGTTCGTGCCAAGTTCTATGGCATTTTCCCACGCTGAGCCGAGCCTGGTGACTGATCCCCGCTCGGAGAAACTATCCGAGTTTCTCCGAGCGGGGACCAGTCACCTGGTTCTGCCTAGCGTGGGAAAAAGCACTCTCTGTCACTTCCGCACCACCACCACATCTTCCCCGTCAGCCTGTCTGCAAGCTCATCAGTGCACCAGTTCATAACGAGTGCGTCTCAGAACTCCAAACCCTACACGCTTGTCCTTCTGACTAACCAGAACGCGCAGTCTCGCTCGATTCCATACGGTATGTATCCCAAGCATGCGGATGCGCACGGACTCAGTCGCCTCAGATTATGTCAACCGATACTGGAACCCTCGATCTCATCCTCAGCGCCATGAACGCGCTGGACTCGGAAGGAGATTTGGATAGGTACACACCGTCGATAGGGTCGTCCATTCCCCCTAGCCCAATGCCAGTATTGTTACACACTATCCCCGAGCGTCCTTCTGCGCGTCCCTCCAAGCGTCGAAAACTTAATTCTGAAAAAACTGGGCGGTTGTCCGTGGCGAGGTATCTAGACACTGAGGCTATCGAAGACGGCCACGCTTCGGACGACGACGATGCCAATTCAGACGACGATCTCTTCATCGACGACGAGCCGATACACGCACATCCTCCGGTCTCGCGTCAGGTTTCGGTGGACGTCGAGTCGGGCGGGGGCTGGGACGACGATAACGCATGGCAGGAGCTCGCGGCCGACTACGAACGACGTGCTGCGCTCGAACGTGCTGCGCTCGAACATGCTGCGCTCGTACGTCATCAATCACAGGACACCGTCGTCGATACGGGGGCATGGTCCCTCGAGGAGAAGATGGCCGACATTCCTCCCGTTATGCGGCTGCCTACGCTGCTGTCGCCGCCGATGTACACAGTTCGCATCCTCCCTTACTGGGAGTACCGTCTGATGCGGCATGTCTGTTCATGTCCCGGGGTGATCAGTTCGGGAACGTGGGGAGTGGGATCGGGCGTGGTCTTCGTCGAGACGAAGACGGTGGGCGACACGGGACTCCTCAACGCGCATCTGCAAAAATGGAAACATGCTTACCGCTTTCACAATCGAGATTTGCTAGTTCCGCGGCCTTGTCCCATCAGCGAACGCACGCAGCTGCTGCAGCCACCGGGCGACCCGCGTTTCGTCCATCCTTACGACCTGGGAAATCGCTGGGTTCGGGTCAGCGCACCTGGAATATACAATAACGATCTTGCTTTTGTAGAGGAGATAGACGGTTCCTCGTCGACTCATCGACGGCTACGTGTCGTCCCGCGCATTGCTTTGTTGCCCAGCGATGATGCAAACCGACCTCCGCAACGTCTGCTTGACCCTGCCCGTTTTCGCGCCCGTCTGCCTCTCGAGAAGTTGGAAACTTTTAACCAGATCATCGTTTGGGAACGCACCGACCGCCAGTTTGGAGCACGGAACTACTTCCAAGGGCTGGAACTTTTGCAATTCGACGAGGCCAACTTTTTGCAGCCCATCTTTCAAAGAAACGCCGTGCCGTTGGAGGAAGAACTTGACCTGTTTCGAGCTTGTCCCTCCCCTCAATTTGACGTTGCTTTCATTGGATATGCATGCGCGTTACAAGAAGGAGACCGCGTCGTGGAAGCCCATTCTTCTAGCCTGAACACTCGTGCCGGTTTCATATATTCAATCTTCCCCAGAGAAGTTCAGGGCCGCTCGAAACCCGTTCGCTTTGCTCGCGTACTACCAGAGTACGACGGCGCGTATAGATTGGACCTAGGGTCACAAGAGCTCGAATCAGGTTGGACGGTGCCTGTATCGGACCTCAGGCTGCACATCCTGGCGATCACCCGGCGCATTCGAGTTGGAGACAGAGTGTGGTCCGTGCTCTGGCCCCGCCGCCCACAAATGTCCCTGCGCGTTCGTGAGGTTCGACACGACACTGTCGAGGTTTACGACACACAGAGCGACTCCGGCGAGCCTGTTTCCTTCGATCTTCAACTGCGGCACATTGCACATGATTTCCGGGAGGGGGACGTAGTTCGCGTCTTGCGGGGGAAACATATGGGCCAACGGGGTTTGGTGTTGTCGTTACTCGCAGGGGGCTACGTCACGATATATCCCGTGAGCTCTCTTCTTCGTTATTTCCCCTTTCTTTGACTGACGCGCTACAGGGAAACGTAGAGAACGAACACTTGCAACTTCTCCCGTATAATCAGCTCGAGCCTGCAACTCTCTATAGCGCCCCCAACCCATACAAGAAAGATTTGGAAGAGGACGATTTATTTCTGGGTTTGTACACGACGCTATATGCCGATAGGCTGGTGCCTCGCATCGACGAACACTCTAAGCGTCCGGAAATTACTATCAAAGTTGCTACGAACCTCATCGGCTTCGAAAATTGGGACTTTGAAGACACCCAGCTATCTCGCACCAAGCTCAATAAGCCCTGGGAAAATATGGACATCACCGCTCGTGCTCTTCGCCAGAAGATGCAGGACAACGAGCGATGGCTCATAGGCATGATGGTGCAGGTAACGGGAAAGCATGACCTCAAAGGACGGTTCGGGGAGATTAAAGGCTACTCTTGGACCCGACCCCGGCCTGAAAAGGGACCACCCGACTACGGCAACATCGTCTTGACCGTGGGTCTCGAGCTCCATACGAACACGGACGTATTACCTTTCCATTCAGTTGTTGAGAGAAGGTCTGCCCCCCCCCCCCCCTCTACGGCATAGATTTCGCAAAAGGCTCACTCACCATACTTTAGTTCGGGTCTCCCTCTTCACGAAGCACACGTCATAACCGAGTATGGGAAGGTCCGCCCTCAGCGTCCTCGCACACCGACCGGAGGCGACACTGTTGAGCCCGACGAGACCTGGCCGGGCCACAAGTCCAAACTCCCCCCTGTTCCTGTGCGGCCTCGTTGGGAAGAAGATGAGATGTCAGGGGACTATGCTGCTCCGCCCGACATTGGCGAGCGCGACGGTACATGGTTACTCAATGCAAGCTTTGTCAACAAGCGCATCGACGTCGTCGTGGTGGACCGGGTATCGATGGACGCGATCGCCAAGTCTTCCCAGAGGATGACGAAGGGAATCCGAGAAAAACAGCTCAACTTCGTCGAAGTCAGTGGGCACCTCAAGATTTTGACCCAACCGATCCGCGCGTCCCAGCTTTCAAGCCAGATGATCGGGTTTATTTCTTCCGTAGGAAAACCTTGCGCTATGCCTCTCGCAGCTCTCCTGCCTTGTCGCAAATATCCCGACGGTACACCCATCAGCCTGCGTGCCGGACGTGTTATCATCATCGGACCCGACGTCTTGGGTTCCGTCGCTAGGGTTGGACAATACGCGGAAGTCGTTCCAGGTGCGACCCGGTGGCCGGAGCGGGTGGTGCGAGTAAAGTTTGCTTTGGAGCGCAATGAGATGAATATCGTAGAACGGCCTGAGATGGACTACCATTTGGTTTCGCTGTGCTTGGCTAAAAACATACCGTACGGCCCCTTGGTGCCAACGGACTTTAACGCCGATGTACCATAGACACGCTACACTATCAGCGCTCAATATATATATCCTTGCGATCGTCCTCGTGCCATCAATTCCTTGAAAGGTTGATCAGAGGTTTCTTTGAAGCTGAAAGGGACAAAGCAGTGAGGGTTTATATGCATCCCTCGCTCTTCTCCTCTACCCTCTCTTTCTTCCAACCATGACTACGCCAGATGCAGAAGACGCGCCAATGCCTTCGGCCTCAAGCCTACCGGGTAACACTCCTGCGAACGACCTCGACGCCCTGCTCCGGCGCCCTCCCATAATCACACTCGACCAATCTGGACCCAGCGTAAGTCGTCGGACACGAGAGCTATTCGATGCTGACTTTCCTCTCAGTCTGCGCCAACATCACAGCAGGATTCTGCCTACATAGCCGGCCAATTTCAGACTTTGCAATCGCTGGTGGATCTTCACGCGACGGAAGCACAAAAGTGGCGGAAGAATGCGGATGGCTTCCTGTCGGTATGTTGACTCGTTCTAGTTGGCCTATGGACAACCGCTGAATATCCTCCAAGGATTTGGAACACGAAAGGGAGGCAAGGGAGAACTGGGAAGAGGAACGCAACGTATGTTTCATTTTCTGCTACCCGGTAACAGACTAATAAAGAGATACAGAAAATGGAAGAAGCCATACGCGCGAGCCAGCAAGCTACAGCCGACGCGGAACAACAAGCTCGGGATGCGTCAGCAGAGCGTAATCGACTACGAGCCTTGCTTCAAGAAGAGCGGGCGCATTTGGTCAGTTGTGCTCGCATCCAGAGCGCATGAATTCACAACTCACAATGGAAACAGGCCGCTGCTCAGAACAACATGACTGGTTTTGCGTATAGGTATTTGCCGGATGCCCCGCCGCGTCGCGTACCGACGGCGATGGGTGTGGACCCCACTCAGCCCGGGTTCATGTCGGACGCCGCGAGAAGACGTCGCCACACGGAGCAGCTCATCAATTCGGCGCCACGGGCGTCCACCATCCCGGTTGGTCTGCCTATGGGAACACCCAATTCTTCGGCGCCGGCTAATGCAGCGACGTCGACCTCGCCAGGTGCTCTCTCCCAAGGCGACCTCGAAGCCCTCGTTGCGATGCTGGCGCAACAAGGTTTGACGGCTCGCGTCGGCGCTCCCAGGACGCAGAAGCTTCCAGCTCATCGCGTCTTTGTCAAGATGGCGCAAGAAAATATGTCAGATCAAGGAGACCGGGCTTGGAAGGTGTGTAACCCAGCGATTGCTTTCGGCCTCGTGTCTGAAGTAGACCCAGATGCTCGCCCGTTTACGGTGGAAGGACAACATGGGCCCATTTACGAGCGGTTTGCCCCAGACGCTCGAGGATTTCGCTATTCACCATCCCGCCTCGTATACCCTCACTGAGCCGCAGGGCGAACCACCTGAGGGCGAGTATAAATGGTACCTCGGCCATCGTTTCGCAAAGTCCAACTGGAATTTGGTCCTCCTTCAGAAAGCTGCCGTCCAATTGCAGGTCGAGCGGAGAGCGAATGTCAAGTTGACGGCTTGCCTTCCCGTGGTCGGAAATCGGTACCTCGAGGGCCTTTTCATGAACTTCCTCAAGACCGCGGTTACTGGGCTTAACCGCCCCATCCCACGAATCGGTGAATCAGAGGCACAGGCGCAGTCGCGTGCTGTCTCCACAACAGAAAAAAGCAAGGCGCAGGCCAAGATGCGGTCGCGCCGGACCACGGTATGCTTTCTATCTCCATCTTTTTGTCCGCCGTCGATTAACTTGCTGGTCACAGAAACTCCAGAAACGCAAGGACATCGTATTGGCCCTCAAGTCTCAGAATGCGAACGCGGGTAACGCGGAGGGTATTTCGCGGAGTCAGTTCCTCGAACAGCTTCTGGAGGGGCTGGGCACGGCTGGTATGTCGGACGAGGAAGACGCCCCACAGGAACACAACGGTGCGGAGCAACTCGTCCATATTATTTTGGGGGCTCCATGGCGCAATCCTGAGGCGGGGAAGCACCTTCGTTGGATTGACTCTCAAGCTCCCGTATTGAAGAAGGGTGTGGCGCGCCCGCGGCTTATGGCGTCGGCTAATTCCGAGAGGGCACCGCCAAAGGGACTTCCGCGTAGCCTATACAACGAGGCTTGGCTCGCACAACAGAGCCAACACAGCTCTATTTTTGAAGCACAGCTCAACATCTCCAACAAGCCCTTCCAAATGCATGAGTTTATCGCGCAGTAAACACGCAATACTATCTATCCTTCTACTCTGCGAGCATCGATATCACCAGCCTGAATATTAGAATACAATGGTTAGTTTTTTTTTTGTTGAACACTGTGCTCTTTCCCTACCGTTCTCCAATGCTCGCAAGTACCGTATACGGCTACGGCTGTATATTTTCAGTGCCGCCCGCACCGGAGCGTACCCGCACCGTACCGTACCCGAGCCGTACGGATTACGACACGACCTTATCTCGGAACCCTCGCGGGAAGACTCATATCACACAGCTGACCCATGCCCTTATGGGACCGTGCGGCCGCATCTCTCACATCTCAGACAGCTGTTGCGCTGTACTCTCATCGCTGGAAAGATGGCCCCCAAGCCATTCGAGTGTAACTGTTCCTTATCGGCGGGACTGCACTACATAGCTCCTAGCGACTGGTCCAAGCATATAGAGGACCTAGTCAAGCAGCAGGAGCAACAGGTAGTGTGGGATGTTGTCAGTGACCAATTCTCATCACAATCTAGACCATTGCCGATGTAGCTCGCGCCGCACTGGATGACGATGATCGCGCCGCACTGGATGACGATGACTCGCAGCCAACCACCATTATTATCGACGACGACGACCCTTCTATTGTCGATGCGGAAACAGAGCGTCTCCGCGCCTTTGTCGAGGCACACCCTGGTAAACAGCCTGCTCGAGCGATGCAGGATGGGCAGCTCCTTCAGAAGATCGCCTCCGAGATCGAGGGTCGATTTCGGACACTGTCGGCGTCCAACATACCGGTCGGCACATCAGCTGCGGAGAAGACAGCTGAGCAGGCATCACTACGAGCAGCGGTTGTCCAGGGTCAGGCAGTTCTTGACTATGGCATCACATCCCTTGCCCGCATTCCGAGGGACTCTGCGTTAAAGCACGCAGTCGGTCGCAAACTGGACGACGTCGAAAAGTTTGTGAACGCAATGTCTGCACGTCTTTCTCCGGAGACGGGCCCAAAAATCTACAACTCGGGCAAGTTCTCCCTGGTTAACAACCCTGAATACTGACCATTGTTCTATGACTGCAGCATACACGACACAGTCCCACCCCATTGAGGCTTTACCGCTTCCGAGCCAAGTGGCCATCCTCCTTGGCGTTGTCTGCAACACATTTCTTCAAGTTGCCATTCAACCAACCAACTTTATCCTGCGCACTGTTCGCCTCCTCGTTGGCTTGGTGCTCTCGTGGATGATTCCAAACGGCGCCCCGGGGTACGACGCTCGCTTCAGGGTCATGCTCGACCAGCTGCCGACGAGCCTACATATGGCGATGAAGCAGCTTGAGCTGGATGCCAAGATGACGCTCTATGCAGCGTGTCCCAAGTGCGTGTTGGAATGACAAGCCGATTGATGCGACATCACCCCCGCCTTACCAATCCCGATGTTCTGCCCGCTTCCTCCGCTTTCTGTTTACTCAGCGTATAGAACATTCTAGTAAAGTTCCTACAGTATAAATACTCTTGTAATCTTCCGTAGACAGCAGTTGAAGTTCAATCTCACCTTGTGTATTTCTCTCACAGGTTATGGGCCCCGAGCTCGACCACGCTTCCTGTTGATCTCGCTGTCGTACCCCCCCATCGAACTCCGCTTATCACGCCGCGTTACCGCTGATCCGAAACCCCGACGAACCGAAAGCCCGCCTACCCGAAAGCGGCACCGAAAGTCTGGTCTGCTGAAAACCAGCACCGAAAGTCTGGTCTGCTGAAAACCAGCACCGAAAGCCTGGCCCTGCTGAAAGCCAGCACCGAACCCGAACCCGAACCGTGATCGTACCTGCACCCGAGCGCCACGATGGCTGAAGTGAAGGGCATGACGATAATTGTCGAACGAGAACTACGAAATTTGGCGTATATTGATGGAAGCCGTCCTGGTATGGAAGAATATCCACTCTGTTGCCAGGTTGCTTGGTGATGGATTTCGGCTTGAAGGGGAGTGTTGGAATGACAAGCCGATTGATGCGACATCACCCCGCCTTACCAATCCCGATGTTCTGCCCGCTTCCTCCGCTTTCTGTTTACTCAGCGTATAGAACATTCTAGTAAAGTTCCTACAGTATAAATACTCTTGTAATCTTCCGTAGACAGCAGTTGAAGTTCAATCTCACCTTGTATATTTCTCTCACAGTGCGATGAGATTTATGCTCCTACAACATCGCTTTCGGGTACAAAAACCTGGCCGGCGGTTTGCTCGAACATGGTTGTCGGGGCGCACGGGCGGTACAAATGCAACACCAATTTGCTTTCTGACAGCAAGACATCTCCAAAAAAGCCTTTCCTTTCTCCCTCATTCGAGGACTACCTGGCGCGCCTTGTCTCCGATCCAAACAAAGAGGCAATGATGCAGCAAGCATCTGCAGATGCGAAGTCCCCGCCTCCTCGGGCACCGGGAGCACCGAAAGACCACATTCATCATGTCTTTGGCGGCAGCTTCTTCAAGAACTTCATGGGCCCAAAATCTGATAAGTTATTCGTTGATTCTGGCGATACTAGTAATTTGCGACTGGCTTTCAGCATCAGTCTTGACTTCTTCCCACCTCACGGTGCTACCCCCGCGGAGCAGTAGTGCGTCCATAGGCGTACTCACAGCCCACTGCCTAAATCTCCCCCAACATCTGCGCTTCCTTCCCGAGAATGTGTATCTCAGCATCATCCCCGGATCAATTGCCGACCTGAACCCATATCTGCGCCCCATCGTGGACTTTGGAGTCCAGTCATGGACCCGCGGCACCCATTTCACCAGCACCGGTCTTTTCCCTATCGGGGGCCGAATCACTGAGTGCGCTTTTGTTCTTGCATTCTGTGATTCTCCGGCTCGAGTGAAGTTAGCTGCGGTGGCAGCAGCCAGCTCTCACCATTTTTGCCCTCACTGCTCACTCAAAATGCTTGACAATCTATACGACACCAACTTTGAAAACTGGACCGAGAAGGATCCGGACAAACTTCGTCGGGCTGCTGAAAAGTGGCGCGACGCAAGTACCACTGGAAAACAAAAGACACTCTTTGAGGAGAGCGGGGTTCGGTGGAGCGAGATGTGGCGATTGCCGTACTGGAATCCCGTTATCATGCTCGCCATCGACGTGATGCACTGCATCCTTGAAGGTCTCATCCACTATCACTGCCGCTTTGTTCTAGGCTTTGTGGCCACGGACGCTTCGAAACCTCCAGAGCTGCCCAAAGCCTACGACTATGCCTTCAGCGAGCCATGGACTGAAGGGGTTGACTGGACGGCAACCCAAACCCCCGGGGAAGACGCGGATATTTTTAAGATCCATGACCTCCTTCTCCAGCCACTTACCTTACACCCCGATGACGACGACAAACGCATCCTCAACCCGGTCTCATTGCAGACAAAACTGGCAGATAAGCGAAAGCAGTCTCTCATCTTCGTGTGTGACAGTCTCCTCCTTGCGCAGGATGAAAATCGACCGACGGATGTGTCTCTGGCGGAACATCTAAAGAACAGGCAGAAAAAAAAACTCGCAGAGCTACTTGTTGCATGGGTCAGTACACTTATATCGTTGGCTGCTATTCCTACTCACTACTTAATGACAGCGCCTTCAGCAGCCTCTTGCTGCTGAAACCGTGGA
The DNA here is from genome assembly GCA_029282125.1 of Mycena amicta. Classification (NCBI taxonomy): domain Eukaryota; kingdom Fungi; phylum Basidiomycota; class Agaricomycetes; order Agaricales; family Mycenaceae; genus Mycena; species Mycena amicta. The sequence goes on along the minus strand of JARIHP010000040.1, from coordinate 324,505 downwards.
TGAAACCGTGGATGATGATGATGATGATGATAATGAGCAGCCCCTTCGACGAAATATCGACCGAGGCGACATCCAATTCGTCCAAACTGTTATCGCCGAAACGTCGACCCCTTCATGGGTGAATCATGTGCCAAAGAATTATGGGGAGGCGGGGGCTGGGTCTATGAAAGCAGACGAGTGGCGTTTGCTCGGGACCATCTTCATGCCGATCGCACTCGTCATTCTATGGGGAGAGCAAACAGGAGCACATAAAGCTCATTTTTTCAAGCTCCTCGTCCATAGTATGCATCTCTTTCAGGCCACCACCATTGTCTGTCGTTACGCTACATCGGAGAAGCGTGCGACAGCATATCGCGAGCATATTCGGCAGTGGCTCTCGGGACTTTACGACTGTCACCCACATACTCAAGGCGACAAGAAACGCCAAAACCCCCACGCGGCATTCCACGTCTACGACTTCCTCTTGGCGTTTGGCCCTGCCCTCAACTGGTGGTGTTTTCCGACCGAGAGGATCATTGGCAAGCTTCAAAAAATCAACACAAACGGCCGCTCCGATGGTAAGCCTTATCTTTCTTTATTATGTACTGCTCCTTGACCCCGAGACTAGGCGAGCACGAAAAGATTATCGTCACAACCTGGACACGGATGGCGAACCTACGGCGATGGCTATTGCGCCAGGACTGTCCGCCTATTCTTCGCGAGTTCTACAGCATCATGTGCCGTTACCTCAATATCGCACAAGAAGACTCGGACAGGACCGCGGACTACACTGATGGCGAGGAGCGCCTTCGCGCCCACTACGACATCAACGGAATGCATTTCTCTCGGGCGCGCACTCATCTGGGCAACAGCATGATTGAGTACGCCACCTTGGAAGGTGTGGTCCGCGTCGGAAGCATCGAGGACATCCGCCAAGGTCCGGGTGGTACCCAATTCGTCGTTCGCCAGCAACTGCCTCTTGAAGCTGGAAAAAACGACCCTTTCTTGCCTTTCCCAGACTTCCCCGCCGTCACGTTCTCTTCTCACATGGGCTTCCTCGAAACCATCAGCCCTAGCCATGTTATTGGCCATGTTGCGCGTTTTAACTTCTCCGACGAACGCGCTGTTATTTTGAGCCTGTCTCGTGTATGATCTGTTTCATTCTCCTACCACCTATTGCTAACGATGCAACAGAACTAATACTATGTTCTTTATTGATACTTCGTTCTTTACCCGCAGATTGTGTAAATAAAATCCACCGCCCTTGTCCCATCCTGGTCAGCTCGCTGCCAATTCCCCTCCTCACACTCCTGCGGATCGTTCAAATTGTCGCCAGGAAGGCCGTACCCGCGCGGACCCGTGGGAGACATCGTCGAAATACATGGTTCTTTTTTTTTTTTTTTTTTTTTTTACAAAAAACTAACGTATAGTAGTCCAATCTTCGCCAGCTTGCTTCTCATTCACGATCTATTGCTCCGTTGCCCTATTCTCCGAGACCACTCTGACGTGATATCAGCTATGATCCAACTACTTTCTTGATGTTGTCGAGCGAGTGCTTTGCTACTTGTCCACCGACGCGCGCCGCCGAGTTGTGGTATTTATTCTGCAGAATTGCCTTCGCTGGCCAGTTGTCCTGGGCCTTAGACAACCACGGGAACAGCTTCTTCAGCTCAGGCCAGAGCTTTCCAAGTGCCTCGTCCGTCTGATGGCCAAAGGCCTTTGCAGGGTCCAAGCAGGTCTCCGCATGTCGTTCGATAGCCCTCTGGCATCCAGAATGAGCAAAGCTCAGATAGAGAATGTTGTTGTGAAGACGTACCCTGAACTCCTTGTACTCTTGCTTCTGTGCTTCACTGGACCGATGAGAGTAAAGAGTTTCGAAGAACCTCTCCACCCCCTGGATGGTGAGTGGTCCTTTGGGCTTTGGATAGAGAGGTGGTTCTTCCGCTTCAGCGCTCAGCTCGGAGGAGTTGGTGCGAGGTGAAGGAGGAGAAGGAGGAGGAGTTGTGTGATAGCGGGTTGGGCGAGGGATAGCGGGGCGAAAAGCTTCCTGAGTGGGTGGAGGTGTACGCTCTGTCCGAGTAGGTGGAGGTGTACGCTCCCGACGAGCCCCATTGCCTGTGGAGCGCACTGGAGAGCGAGAACGAGAATCGCGAGCGCGAGCTGGAGTCCGCTTTGCCGCACCTGGAGTCCTACTCGTAGTGGCATTGCGCTTTTGGTACCCGGTCCAGATGAACGGTGTTGGAGATGTTTCCATCGGGATGTTGGTTAACCACCTGGGCACGACAACGGGCGGAGGAGGAGACTGCAGATGACGTTGAATGCCGTTGTTGCGGGGCATAATGTTCGACATGGTGAGTGAGTTGTTGAATGCGGGTGGGAGTGCCGCCTTTTTAAAGCCTGCTGCGCAGCGCGGGTGATAAAGGGCATTGTTTGCAAGAGCGGCAACAAAGGATCTCTGGAAACAAAGGTGAAGCGGCTAGTACCAAAAGCGCCACGCACCATGTGAATACCCGCTAGAAAGACCCTTGTGCAAGCACAGTGCTCCTGCGATGGGCGGAAACGAAGGTACCGCGGTGGCGTAAGCGGCGATGTGTGACTACCGGGTCACCACCGGCTTTCTGCCATGCCGTTTCACACCGAATCGGATACAAAGAGTATAGGGCTACAAAGAGTAGGGCTACAAAGCAAGGTAAGAGACAATACTTAAGCCACTGTCAAGCTATATTCCGACAGATTCTGACCATGAACTTCTTCTCTCGCACCTCCATGCTACCGCCCTTCTTGTCTCGCACACCGTATACCAAACACAATAGTATCAAGCATCGCGGAGGAATCGCAAACCTTGCCGCCTCTGCTGACGGCAAATTTCTGGCGAGCGGAGGTAATCGTACTGATGTGTCCTCCGTACCTTTCATTAACTGGGTCCAGGGTTTGAGGGAACTCAAATCTGGAATATTTCCGATTTGACCAAGGTCCGCAGTCCCGCGCCAAAGGGCCAACGTGGCGCCACTTGTTCTCTGCTCTGGGTCCGTCAGATGGACGAGGCCGAAGAGGTCCTGTGGTACGGTACCCAGAACGGCTATGTGTGTGCTTGGCGTCAATTCAACGGGGTATGTGCACTCTGACTGCGAGAAAAGCTACGCTCACCGCTCTTTTTCTAGTATTTCGAAGAGGTTTTCCTCCTTGCAGTCTACGACATAGCCGAAATCAGCTGCCTTGCCTTCGACGCAGTTAACAGCCGTCTTGCATTTGGTACCCGTGCAAGCCGCGTTCAGTCTTGGCGGATAACTGCGAAGAATGGCGAGAAATGGCATGGAGACGTAGTCTTCGATGTTGTTGTCGAAGACCCGGGAGCAATTGCGTTTGACGACCATGGAAGAGAACGTGCCATCTTTGTCTACGGGTCCCAGAGTCCAGGCCGAGTGTACGTCAAGATTTGAGACCCTGTTTGCTTCTAACTCTGCAGATAGTTGGACGTTGAGAGGGAGTACTGGTAGAATAGACAGTTCATGGGATGCGGGCGCAGGAACGTGAGTAGTGACCTTGGCGGTTAGTCAGATCAGGGCACTGAGACTCTTCAGCGGATACCTTGCTCAGAACCGGAAAGAAGGCCTTTTCGTACTCGGGGACATGAGCGCCGGGCCAGCAATCTACAGATACTCTGATACGGGCCGCACAAAGTCGCTTGATGTGCCTCACCAACGCGACTGGCTCAGGCCCACGCAGGTGTGCTGGGCCGATCAAGGCACGACAGTTATATCGGGAAGCGATCACGGCTATATTCATATACACGACGCGCGTTCTGGCAAGAGGGAGCAGAAGTTCTGTGTCAGTAAATCGGGAGAGTGGGTCCAGGCCGTTGCAGTGAGTGCTTACCTGCCCGCTCTTGATTGGAAATTGACAGGCAATTTCCTTCCCCAAGGTTGCTGAGGTCGCAGGTGTTTCGATGATATTTGCTGCACAGACGCGCATGACGGAAGGCCTCGAGACGATAGTTGTCCTGAAGCGGTCGCGCACGGTGGGATGGACCTTCTTCATGGAATGGGTGTTTTGGCCACTCATGGTGCTGGGCTTCATTGCGGCGGTTGCGCAGAACTTTGTCGTCCCTCAGATCTCTGCTTTTGGCGGCAGCATTCCGATCCGCGAACCAGCCGGAGCCACGGAGTCGGCGTCAATGCAAAAGCCGTACAGTGGGGTCAGTGTTATTCGCATCTAGTTATACAGCTTGTTGCTCTTGCGTAAAAATGTTTCTGTGCATTGATTGGGGAGCGGGAAAGTCACCGGAGATCATACGGAAAAAAAAAAAAAAAAAACTGGTTTATTCGGTGTATGAGCGAGCTCGTGTCATGCTTGCACCGATCAGCCAAGAACTAAAGATCGGAGAGTTAGCAATGGGCCGGATGAAGGAATAAATACACACATCTACAACGAAGAGGTGCCTTGGTCCCACCCTACAAGGAATCCAGCATCGGAACGAGGCGAAGGAGCAGAAGACGCCTCGTCTTCCCAGTGCGCGCGCGTGCGGTCCAACGACCATGATGAAGCATGCTGGTCTGCGGCGTCTCGACGTCCTGGAATGAGCTCTGATACGAGTCAGTGCCCGACCAGTGTAAACGGTCTGCAGCCGCCTGAGCTTGCTTGCGAAGCGAGGGATTCATCAGAATGGCCGTTGGCCTCAGTTTCTACTACTCGCAGTGGATGGACCCCGGCGCGACATAGATTGCTCATGGTTAAGTTTGCGTCACTTGGACGGACGTGCAGCAGAGGATCGCAAATAGGCAACAAGGATTGAATTGGGCTTGGAGAAGGGAGACTATGAACAACGTATATCTATTCGGATCTGCTTCCGCGTCCAAGGATCTGAGGATGAATGAGAGTGTGACATTGCTGAGTTCGGAAGACTCACCCGCCTTCGACGGTGGCACGGAGGAAGGACATGAGGTCTTGTAACCTCGCACATCCCATCGTCCCTCGAACTCAGATCGTAATTTGAGGAGTTTTTGCGCCGAGTGGTAGTTAGAGACGGAGAAAGTGCGTGCTGGAGGTCCATTCGGTACGGGCGGGTAGCTTGAGAGCCCGTTAGCAAGGGATACGGTATGAAAGGTGTCGCGCACCGTCAGTACATCGGACTTTTACTGAACAGTGAGACGAGGGAGGGTGAAGGAGTGATGAGGACCCGAATCCAAAATCCGAAAGCCTGGGCGAGAGGAGGCATGGAGGCGAAGGATGTTAGCAGCGTCGTCGTGGTGCGGAAGTGACAGAGAGATATTTTCCCACGCTAGGCAGAACCAGGTGACTGGTCCCCGCTCGGAGAAACTCGGATAGTTTCTCCGAGCGGGGATCAGTCACTAGGCTCGGCTCAGCGTGGGAAAATACCATAGCACTTGGCACGAACCACATCCATCTCCGAATCGCTGCCTTCGCCGTCGTACAGAACAACATCGTCGTGCGTGCCTACCCATTTTCACCATCTTTACTTGACTCCGGAACCCAGCTATTCTGTGGAGAACGATAGATATCCTTGCTCAAATGTAACTTACAGTATGGTGCGTTCTGTTTTATACTGCGCTCGCGTCTCATTTTTCTTCAATAGAATGCATTCATGTTCCCCATCTTGTTCCAAAGTCCCTGCCCCGACGATATCTAATCGAATCTGAGCCGACCCGGGTCACAAAAGCCCTTTGTTTCCGAGTTACCTGAGCTGAGCTGACCCGCGTCGCCCGCGTACCCGCAGCGCGTTTTCTGCGCCGCGAAGTGCACTGTGGATGAGCTGAGAGCTCCCACTCTCATTCCTATCGCGTTCTGGCTCCCTCCACTCACTCCAAGTCTGAGGAATTCATAAAACCTCACATTGGAGGTCTTCAAACCTTGTGAGCTTGCCATCGACAGGCCTCATTTCCCATCGACATCTTCCATCGACAGCCGCCATTCCACATCGTCACAGTTCTCCTCACTGCTGCTCACTACCACGACCAAGACCTACTTGCTCCGTCACAACCCTCTTGCGCCCACCCACTACTCTACATGCCTCGCTCCTCTCCCCATCGTCGCCACACCATCGCCTCGCGCCCGTCTCCGCGCGACAAAGCGGCCCTCATCTACCTCTTCACCGAGCGCGACGGCACCATCGCGAAAATTGGGCGGACGAATGACATCGAGCGTCGTCGGAAGGAATGGGCTCGGAAATGCTATCCCGAGCCGCAAACCTGGGTTTGCCGTTGGCGTGTTCCGTACGGAGCAAAATTCGGTGCGTGTTCCTTTTCCTGACCTTGTGCGCGTTGACCGGGAGAAGAGGCGCTGGTCCACGCGCATTACAAGGACGCCGGCGCGTGGATCCGCCCAAAACCTTGCGCCTCGCGTCGGTGCCGCGTCAAGCACCGGGAAAAATTCGACTTTGCCGCTTGTGGAGGGCTCGCTGGGGTTGAGAGGGCGGTGGACGATCTGCTGGGAAAGCTGGGGTGGGTGAGCAAACGGTGCGTCTTTCTTTTTCTTCGCCTCTCATTCTCTGACGAGTTCCAGAATTGACCTGTAGATAATGATAAATTCACAAAGCTGGTAGGGTTGTAGATACATGATGTAGGGAACGGGTCTGGGTCATTCTACCAGCATATCCGCCGCACTCTGCACATCTGGCCCTGAAAAGGACTCAAGGTGAGTCGTTGTCGAGGGAAACGAAACAGAAACTGACCTGTGTATGTAGCCCTCGACGAGGGCGAACAGCCGAGCTCGGCGCCAACCTCGACGACCTCCTTTCCAATGCCAACTCCACGTTGTCCTCGCCTCTGCTCGGACGAGCATGCATCTATATAAAAAGGTGAGTCGTTATTGGCGATGTAACGACAACTGACCTTTCTACGACGAGCCAGGCCACTCGAATACGTCCATCTCCACTGACCGCCATCCTCGACCTCCGAGCGCCGACTCTGCGCAAAAAAAGCCCAGGTGAGTCATGTTCGCGAAACGGGCAAAGATTCAAAGAAAACTCACCTGGATCTTGACCCAGTGCATCTCCGACGACGCCTAACCACCCGTCCACGCCGTCGGGCACGAATGGGACTAGTGCTGAGCGCCGGATGACGCGCTCTCGGCCGGAATCCGTGAGGGAAAGTAGATGTGAGTGCTCGTATATGAAGATTCAAGCAAGCTGACCTGGCTGCTCGTGTAGCTCGTCTCGCACGACAAGAAATGACTCAAGCGCGAGGCCCAGCTCATCTCCAGTCGTCGCCGCCACCGTTTCGCGCCCTCTTCGTATATCTCTATGCTGACAACTTCTAGGGTTTTGTTAAAACAAAATAAATTCTATCTGCTATACAATGATGAAGACCAGGAGAGGCGCGGAGGTCTGCGGGCGCCGGTGCCGAGCTCGCTGAGCCGAAGCGTCTCCGAGCCGCTCGCCGACCTGCGGAGTGAGCCGAGGGCGTACCCTCGGCTCACCCTCGGCTCACCCGCGGGTAGCGCGAGAAGAGGGACTTCCCGTTCCTCTTTTTGCGCTGGCAAGAATATCTTCTTTGGCCGGCGCGAAAAGAGGAACGAGAACGGCGCCTTTTGGCGCGGCTTCTCGGCGGGCACAAAGGAAGCCTTTGTGTCCATCAAGAAGACGCGCCAAAAGGCAACCTTTTGACACGTCTTTTCGCGCAACACAAAGACCTGCTTTGTGTTACGCGAAAAGACACTCCCGAAGGGCGCCTTTTCGTGTGTCTTTTGGCGCAACACAAAGACCTGCTTTGTGTTGCGTGAAAAGACACTCCCGAAGGGCGCCTTTTCGTGGCTCTTTTGGCGAGCGCACAAAGCAGTTCTTTGTGCGCGCGCGAAAAGACGCGTCAAAAGGCCATCTTCGCGATGTCCTTTGACCTCAATACAAACCCTGTCTTTCCTTTGCGCGTAAAGATGTGCAGAAAGTTGTTATTTTAGCATGTCTTTGTATCGTAGTAGAATTTAATATTTTTTTCATTCAAAAAGATACAAAAAAAGACTAAATATGAACCTGTGTTCTAGACCGGAAGGGAAGTTTTCAATTCACGGTGTGAATTCCTTCGGTGCATGCATCGGAAATCTTATTTGTCGCAGGGTGGTACAACGGTGCTTGGTTTGGTGACAGATCCCGCACGCAAAGACCATCCAGCGGTGATAGGTCTTCGTGGAGTGATCGGCGGAAGTGCGACCCTCACTCTTACCAAACCCCCGCCGGCACCCGTGGTCTGGCTTCTCACCCAGATTGCCCGCGTTCAGCCCTGGATACTATTCCCAGTTCGGAACAAGATCGAGGTATGTGAAGGCGATTGTTTCAAGCCTCCCGCTCCTGAATCCCCTAAAGGATCTGTCGCGCAACAAAGAAACGGGAGCGGAATACGAGAAGGACCCTCTCATCGGCACACCCGGAAGTCTGAAGGGCCTGTCCTCCATGTTGAAGCAGGTAGAGTGTTCTCAGCGACCCATGCTTATTTGCTGACTGCGGCAAAGGGACAGACACTCTCGCGCTCGTCTCAGAACTGGCCAAAGGAGTTACCAGTACGTTCACTCCCACTCCGCATGCATCCTTTACAACTTACTTTTCACAGGTCCTCTTCGTTCACGGAGACGCGGATACTGTATGGGATTTTTTGAGGCGAAAGCAGAAGTTCTGAACCATGCCAGATTGCCGCACACACCGTGACGAAGAAGTTCTATGAGGAAATTTCCGCACAAGACAAGGCTTGGATCACATATCCGGTAGGCGAATACTTGAAACGATTTCACGTTCGATATGGACTTTTCAATAGGGAGGAGCGCACGAATTGCACAACGAGCCTGATGGACTCCGCGAGAAATCATTGGTAGATATTGCGACGTTCATTCAAAAGCATTGTTAGGACTTCGACAAGTTGAACATCATTTTGTATCGAGTTTGGGTTTTCTCCTCCGTCCCCTTGAGCTCCCGCCTGTTTTTGACCAGGTCTATTCAGACCCAGTTCGCCAGATGCATATGGTTCTTCCGCTAGGACCGCTCCTCATCCTCCTTCTCCTTCTCCTTCACTCCCTAACGCGAACGCGTCATCTCCTCCTCCTCCTCCTACCCCGCCTTGGACCCCACCTCCATCTCCTCAAGCTCCCGCTGACCATGTTGACTCATTTCGCCATTTCGCCATATCGTCCATCCGCTCCTCATCCTCCTTCTCCTTCTCCTTCACAGCCTAACGCGAACGCACCATGTCCTCCTCCTCCCTTCCCCTCCCCCCGCCTTCGCATTCGCATTGGACAAGACTCCACCATTCCCCTGCGCTCGTTCACAGCCTGAGTATTTATCGCCCTCGTCAACTTCATCCCGTTCCTCCCGACTGGCGTTGCTCGACTCGCATGTCGATCCATGCCGGGCGACAGCCGACTTGAAATGTGTTTGCGTTTGCGTTTGCGTTTGCGTTTTGCGTTCTCGTGAATTGACGCATTGACCACCCCGTACTCAGACGATGGTTGGAGGGGAACGGAGAGCTCGAAGGAGCGAAAGGGCGGTCGCGTTAATCATCGGTGGAAGATGGCGAGGGTGCCGCTTGGGAGGAATGGAGGAATGAGCAAGGGTCCAGGACCACCTTCTCGTTACGAGGGCAGTATACGTAGCCGCCGCTCGCCGCCTCATTCTCATGAGCTGAATGAAGCGTTCGTTAATGGCCGTTGTGAAAAGTGAATTGGAACGCCTCACTCGATGCCGTCCACCGAGTCACGGTGGCTTGAGATAAGGATAGCCATCCGTCCAGAGCGAAGGCGAAAGAAGCAGGGTCGAGGCCGTTGTCTGCGCGGGTGATCATGAGCGTGGCGTATTCGATTCCTGGCCGCAGTGGTCTTGATCATGAAATCTCGACTCTCGTGGAAGGAAAAGAAGATGGGCGGGCCGGGGATAGCGTGTCATAGAGATCTGGGGCGGGTATGGCGGACGAGAACGAGTCTGCGTCGATGGTCGGGATGGCGCGAGTGTGGTCTTGATGTCGACCACCACCAGAGACAAGACATGGTGTCCCGGAAGACCTATGTGACGTCGCGTATGTTGCGAGGAGCGGAGGATTGGTCTTCGACTCGGAAACGCGATGACAGGGAATGCGAATGCGAATTGCCGCCGATGTCGCTCGTTCCGCTTTCTCCAGCCCGCCCTGCTCAGAGTCAAATCCGCAACCACCTCCTCCGCACATCCACCTCCACCTCATCATCATCACACTCATGCCCACTGGCTAACAGCCGCACCTCCACGCCCCACTCCCGACACGCCTTCTCCAGCACCTCGGGCACCTCGGGCACCCCATACTCACGCACCCTCCACGTCAGCGTCTTGAGCTGCGGGAACAACGGCAGGACGTCGACAAGACCATCCACCCTGCCGTCGAAGTCCCAGGCAGTGATCGCAAGCGCAGTAATGCTGCGTGGAATGACCTCGAGCGTGCGTTTATCGGGAAAGTGCCCAAGCTCGAATCGCTCGAGGCGGGTACAGTGTGCCAGCGGGTCCAGCGGGTCCAGTGAGTCGCCCGGGTCTGCATGAGGCAGGTTCTTGATAGCGAGGGAGCGTAGATGTGCGCCATGCCTCGCTAGGACGTCGTCCAGCATGCTCGGGTGGCCGCCTTTCGACTTGTGGTACAGGACCTCCAGCGCGTCTTCGCCCTGCCGCAATAGCGACTCCAGACACGGCCCAACGTCCCTCACCATCGCAGTATTGAACCGCACCACGACAAGCCCCAGCGCCGGGCGCGGGTCAAACGGCGGCAAGCTCGCAGACAGATTCGACGATATCTCGAGGATGCGGATGGTGGGAAATGTGTTGACGAGTCGGTGCATGATGCTCATGTGCTGCGGTGTAAACGGCGAAAATTCTTGTAGGATGCTGAGCGATGTAATCTTGGGCCCGTCTGCCGTTAAACGCGCCAGCGTGTCGGCAGAAAAGTTGCAGGAAGCAGTCGTAACGTCGAGATGGCGCAGATTCGTCGTTCTCATGAGGGTTTCTTCCAGCGCCAACGCATCACTCGAACGCTCTCTGCCCGTATGCCTCAGCGTGAGGCTGCGCACACATCCCGCCAGCCAGCGTCCCCTCTCCGTCTCGGGGTCCAGTGCACTGAGGAAGGACGGTAGCATGTTCCTTGTTGTCCCGCGTAGATGCGGGGAACGGTAGATGTTGTTCGGCAGGATAACGCGTCGGAAGAGGAGCGTTTGGGCGTGCGGAGCCCAAGTCCGGCAGACGAGTGAGCAGGAGGCGAGGACGGAAAGGTCACAGGTACGCTGGTGGTAGGCGAGCGGGACGGCGAGAAAGTCGAGGATCTCTAGGAGGAGGTCCAGTCCGAGAATGTCGTGGATGGCTTCTGGCGACATGGAGGAAACGGAAGGATCGCTGTCAACGCGTCACTCCGAGTCACGGTGATCACGATGTTTCTCTCGACCGCCAGCACCTTGCAATTGCTCCTGTGTTCGAAGCACGATGGAGGACGGTGGATGCAAGTAGTAATCCCACCTCCAACAACTCCGCACCGTTCCTCCCTTCATCCCAGACGCTCCGTCCGCAAAAATATCCTGCGCTTCTTGACTCGCTACCCACTCTCGAGATACACTGAGTCCGTGGACTTGTGACTTTATGGCTCGGCATCCTTGGACCCAAGCTTACCCTGAGCTCGCCCGGACTGAGCTCGAACTGTTCCCCCAAGAAATCGCTGATGGACCGAGCAACTTGCAATTAGGAATTCGAAGTTCACGGAGCGCCGTCACCGGACCATTGGCAGCGGGCAGTACGGTCTACGGCCACGGATAGCCGGACTCGGAGCACCCGGACCGTACGGTACGGTCCGGGTGGCCATACTTACGCTCTACTTATTGGCTCGCGGCTCGCGGCTCTCAAGATACGATTCACTTGGACGTCCACCGCCGATCTGCTTCCGCACGCTACCATTCGTTGTCCAGCATGACAACAGCGTGATTCTCACGACCATTCATGCCTTTTCATCGAGAGCAGAGACGATCGCACCTGATTTTCGTATGTATCTTTCGATTGACAGATTATGATTGGATTGCGACTTCGACTCGGACTCGGAGGTTCAAGAGAATCGAATCTCCCCGCAGCCCAACGGTTCGAAACTTTCACTGAAAGGAGCTGGTGCTACTGGCAGAGTTCTCGCTCAGTTAACAGGACGGCGAGACGACTGCATACTGGTCATGGGATCTCTATTTCGGTGGGGTCGATCTATCTTACGCCGTATCTGACAACCAACAGATGGTAGAATAATCCCGTCCCCTCGCGCGGAATTCATGTGGGGTACAATATGGCCAGGATCTGCGACCCTGTACTTATTCTTCGTTCTTTCTCTCCTCCCCCTTGCGTCTTTCCACCTTCCACTCGTTTGTCCCCCCCGGCAGCGCCGCAGCCATGATCACCGACAGTCCCTCCATCTCCCCACCCGTGGCCATCTCACTGGCTTTCGTCGCAATCTTATATGGTGAGCTGCGCTGCCGACGCTCAATAGTTCTTTGGGCTAACTCCCTTACTGGCATGCACCTCCTCGTGTTCCCCGCCGCCGTCTACGTTCTTTCGTGAGTGGGCTTGCTCGCAGTACTTATCCGAGGCGGGACTAACGACGATCGCCTGCGCAGCCGCAAACAGCTCACAACGCACATCGTAGTCATGATCGCCGCCATCGTCTTCATGTTCTGCATGTCCACAATCCTCACCGTCACCCTATTCACCGCGACCATCCTCGACGGTACCATCGTTGGCATCTACTTCGGCCAAAGTGTTCGCTCAAAAATACTCATGTGGCCCCGAAATATCAACGTGCGTCTGTCTGTCTTGCGTTCTGTCGAGTATAATTGAAGCCGGCCGCAGCTCATCGTGGGCGACGCAATAGTTGTGTGGAGAATGTTGGTGCTATATCCAAACAGAGTCATCCGCGGCGGGATTTTATTCCTTCTCTTCGCCTTCAGCGGTACGTTCTCTACCCTCACTTCTAACCATCATAGGCTGACCAGCGTCTCCAGCGCTTTCCCTGTTCAACAGCATGGGGCTGCCATTAAATGGACCTTTCTCGCGAGCAATCTTTCTCTCCTCGCTAGCAACATTCCTGAGCTTCGGAACCAACCTCGTAGCAACGGGGGCGATAACATGGAAGGCCTGGTGCGTACAGCCTAGATATGCCTACTGAACAGCGCTAACGACATTATTGGTACAGGACATATCACCGAAAGAACCCGCAGTCCTGGCGAGGAACCCAGCCCTCGAACGCCGTCAACAACGCTTTCCTCCTCCTCATCGAGACCGGCGCGCTGTACTTGTCATGGCAGCTTCTGGTGGCCATCATAAGCTACAACTCGAGTTATTGCAACAACGACGCACTCTCTTGCAAATCGGTCCAGTTTGCATCCAACGCGATGACCGAATCGACGACCATTGTCGCGGTAAGCTTTTCCATTCCAGCCCGTCGTTTTTTATCGTCAGCATCGCGTTTATCTCTTCATCCAGGCTTTGTATCCGACCTCGACATTGGTCATCGTCGGCTTGAAAAAAGTCGATAGCCGACAAATACACGCCCATTCCTAGCACGAATGCCAGCTCCTACGTTATCTCCTCACCGACCTCGTCTGATGGCAGGGGCGGCGTGGGATTGGTTAGGCCTGCAGGCGGGGACTCGGAGTGGAAGGCGAAAGAGCGCTATGGCAATGCCTTCTGAGATGTTGCGTCCGCTGGGTCATTGTCTATACCTTTTGAACTGGCTTTTTCGTCTTCTATATTCTGGTTGAACTGGACATTGTATCTTTAGTTGCTGTACTTCTAGCGGTGTATTCGACGATTCGTGTATTCAAATAGATGCAAGCATCTGTTTTCACTTTCCGGTCGTCTTGCTGAGTCGTGAGTCTTGCAGTCTTGACGGTTACATTGTAGTGGACTGGTGGTTTGGGTTGGCAGGATGTCAAGAACAAGGTCTGGGCTCTGAAATCTCCAGGCACCAAGGGCGAACAAGGGTGGCTTCCTCGCGATAGCGAGTGACGAAGGCCGCAGGGTGAAAGACGTTGTCGAACCCGCGCGAGCGGCGGGTATGGAGATGCTCCTGGGGCGAAGCGGGACGGTCAGGTTCGGAATACGGGTAGCGGGTTCTAGAACCCGACGGTGCTAGTGGCTTCCAAAGACAAGGACGAGACCCCAGAGAGTAAGGTTGTGTAATAGACGAGGTAGAAGCTAGCATCCCTAGCTCGTACCTCCCCTTATATACTACAATATGTATATATGTCAATCGGTATCCTGTCTCCTAGTCCCTACATGTCCGATCGTCGTCTCTCTCATCAAGCCGCGACAGCAGTCCGATCCTGTCCCCTGGCCTAAGCTCCCATATCCCCCCTGTACCTGACGACTCCTCCCAAGCCTGCAATCGTCGGGTTATGGGACGGGTTGATGGGATGATGCGCCCGGTGATGCACCATCAACCCGTTTCATGACACAGGACGGTGACACGTATTCCGCATTTCACGGCATTTGTAGGCATACATGTAAGGTAGAAGGTAAAGGACATGCATGGAGGACCCCCGAAAATAGGCCCAGAGGTCATCCTGGGAATTCGGACAAAATCTGAGCCCGCCCGGCTCGACATCATGCCAGAATTCGGACATCTGTGGGGCTCAGACCCGACAGGTCAGGTTGAAATTCGGACATGGTAGAGAGGGTTGAGCAGGGTTGAGCTTGTATATATGCATCGCTCTCCTCTGAATCGCTACCTAAATCTGCAGCCGATTCAACTCACCATCGCTCTCCTCGCTACCTAAATCTGCCGCCGATCTCATACCTTCAAGTGCCGCACGCTGGCCATCGACAAACTCTTGCGGCTCGACCTGCCACCGATGGATGACAGCAGCTCCCGGGAGGATTACGAGTTCACCAGTGAAGAGCCCGCTCAAGACATCGATACCATTCGCATTATCAAAACAGCTGCGACAGGCTTCAAGGAGTTGAATAATGAGTGGGAGAAGCCGAGGGGCTATCCTCGGCGCTATTTCCCAATCCAGGTCTACGACTTGCCCACTTGACAGTTCCCTAATGGGTCGACTCAGCTGCCTCGCTGACATTTGCTGAAAGCCGTTCTGCGAGGCGCTCGACAAGACCCCCAATGCATTCAAGCACCCTAAGACAATGGCAATTGCAGGCTCCGTTGAAACAAAGTAATTGTCCAAATTTCTTGACCAACTTACTGGGAGATTTGGCGACACACGTTCACCCCATTTGGACTCTCTCACGGTGCATGTCAGCACCAGCGGTCTTCCGGGTAGCTGAGCGGGTTGTCGAGCGAAAGAACCCGCGAAAGCGGATTGCAACAGGCGACCGACGGTGAAGCGAGTAGAACGAGTACGAAGACTCTGGGGGAATAGACGATAATAACCTACGGTATATAAGGCAGTCGGGCAACAGAAAGGGTTCTGATCGTACACTAAGGGTTAATATGATCAGGGCTTGAAAGTCAATTGGTTTCCAACGATCGGGTTGTAACGTCTCAGGTCTGAAGGATAGGGAAAGGAATGGTCGACACATCAGTAAAAAAAACACCACGCTACACAGTTCTCATTAGCTCAAGTAGCGGTGGTAGCCCGGTAGGCTAGTCCCCGAATATGGGACGCTAAGTAGCGCTCCGGCCAAAGCTTGATAGCAGCTGTTAGCAATGGCAGGTGAGCTCAGTAGCAGCTGTTAGCACAGTGCTAGCAGGCATTAGCAAGAGGTAGCAAGGTGATAGACAGTGGGAGATAACTCAGGATGGACAAACGAGGAGAGACGGAAACTAGTATATTGACGGGTCATAGTACATATATATAACGATACAGCCCCAGCACTCGCCGCGACGCGCTCCCCGTCATAATGCCCAGGACCCATCACCGCAAATGTCATCCGGCAGGGCATCGCTTCTGCACTGCAGCTGCACGGCGGTCGGTGACATGTTTGAAAACAGCAGTGTGAGGAGCCAGGTCTAAGTAGGGTGTGAACGACGAGCAAGAGAAAGAAGGAAGGATATACGCACTGTGAAGACATTTGATGTTTGACTGTTGCATGCGAAGGCATGGCGAACGTGCAGGCTGTGGAGATGGTGATTAGTGTCGGCCACGAAAGGTCAAGGATGGTGACGTACGATCAGGCTCTGGCCTCAGCGTGAGGGCTTGAGACGGCGTAGTAACTTGAGCGCTTGACGAAGGGGCCTTGACGATGGAAATGGTTGAGGAAGCTGGTTGCGGCAACAAGAGAATAGGCGGGTATGACATTTTGACGAGGCAAGGCCTCGCGTGGAGTTGAGTGGGATGCACATTGACGGCACGGTTGAGGTGCTTGAGCGCTTGAGCGGCCGTGGTGTGCTGGCAGCGGCTGTGCGAAAGACGTCGGATGTGGAGCGTGGAGGTCGATAGGTAGGTTGGTTGCCGAGGATGGGACGGCTCCGGCGTTGGGTCTTGTTGTCGGTATTGTCCGGTGGTTGAGGGGCTGGGCAAGATGGGCATTGACGACGGCACTCGAGATGTCGAGGAGGGTGCCACGAGGGGAGGGGTGGCGTGGTGTGAGCGATGTCGCGGTATGTGAGCGACGTCGAGGGCCTGTGAGTTGAGACAGGGCGGACGGGATGGTGGAGGTGGGGGGAAAAGGCAAGAGACGACCAACCAACATGGCGCCATTGTAGCCGAATGACTCACCGCATCAACAATCTGTCAATGGCATGTGACGTGTGGACTTAAAGAGATTTTCTTCGACTCACACTGTCTACAAGAGCCTTTCCTGCAGCCCAATGTACCTGCTCAGCAGAACACGCCCTAACTCTAGCGGGGTGATTCCGTGCTGAAACTGGCTCCCCAGGCACTTTATATACAGAGACCATGAGAAATATAAATGATAGATGATTGTGTCCATGTGCGTTCGTGGCTAAAGCGCCGCTTCTAATTGGTTCGGAGATCCCTCTCCGAGGTCTTCAGCCCAACCGGTGGCCAGATGCTCCACCCAGTGCACTGGAGTAACGTTTCACGATTTGCTTCCGCCGCTATTCCGCTCCTGTTCTTCTGCCCACGCCAATACTAACCAAAGCCGAATAGCCCTTGATAGTACCTTCCTGCTCGTGTTCCCTTCATCCCAGACGGCCCAGTACTTGGGGAGAAACCCTCCAAATACCCTCCAACCCTGTTGCCAAGACCCTTGATCCCAATCTTGTGGACGCCACCCTAATTAGGCTCGATGTCCGGAATCGTGATTGCAGATCCCGAAGCACGGCGTCTCCTTATTCAGATAGTCCGAGATATTCCGATCATCCCGAGTTGACCCTTGTTGTCATCCCTGTCTTCACCATACGAAGCGTCCCACTCCGCTATTCCGCTTCCGCGTCATGATCCTTATTTCACTTGTGTCGCAGGTCTATTTTCCCTTTGAGTACATGCAAGTGGGGCGCTTCTCTTGCAATGTTATTCGGACTACGCTCTCCCTCAGACGCTATCAACGCCTTCAAGATCCAGAATAGCAGCTTCTTTCACTGCTACCAACGCGAATAGCATCCTAACCACTTACGCGGGACTCGTAATGGTTCCAATTGGATGTACCAAACAGTAGCATAAGCGCAGAAATCGGTAGATTTCACGTGTATCCTGATAGCTGGCCTATCACCGTCTAACACTGCTTTCATCCACCGGTACGTCGCTATTTCTATGGTCAACTCTCATGACTGACATGGCAGGTCTGCGCGTTCGTACTTGTTCTCCTCTCAAACCTCGGTACGTCACAGGTTTCCTGCACCCTTCTAATCCCTCACCACATGCGAGTGTCCGGGGATCTCACGCTGGATGGTGTCCATGCTCGCCAGCCGACAGACTGCCGTCCTGTCATTGGCAGTACTGCCCAACCTCTTCCTTCCTTCATACACCGGCAAATAATGCACTTCAATCTCGCTCTCATCGTCATCTCTGTTGTCGGCGCTGTCCAGGCATTCAACTTCCGTGAGCTCTACACGCTCCCAGCGGTCTTGACACAGGAGGCAATAATTGCAGCAGATCGCAAATAGCAGGTTTACAGCAGGTAACCTGCATGCAGGCATTCAAACCTCTTTGTCCATCTCAGCATCAAAGAAAATCATTTTGATCCTATTTTTAATTGTTTTGAGTGGCCTCGTTGTGCCCTTGACAGATGGAACATCAAAAATCCGGGTGTATTTTACTGAATTGGGATGACACTTGTGATTGCCGTCTACGGATCTAACTCGTGCTCTTTCATGTCTTTGAGCTCTTTCAGTAACACACATGGGACCCTTAAACTCGGGTCTTGAAAGAAGCTATCTGGCCACTGACAGGTTACCTGCTGGTAACCTGCTATTTGCAATCTGCGGCAATTATTGCCTCCTGTGTGATATGGTCAGCTTCACCGTCGAGTGCATGTTTCCCCTCCTGTTTGTATCACAAAGTACTCACTGCTGTGTTCTACTGCACGTTTGCAAACACCTGCGCTACATGGCACCCGCCCTCAGCGCCGGTCTGACCTTCGAAGCGCTGTTGATCCTCCCTCACTGAGGCCCAGGCCCATGCTCAACCACGCTAAACCCATGTCTGATTACCTCTAGCGGGACCCATCCCCTCACCCATCGACAAGCCCTTTCAAGTGGTGCGTGTTGATGTGTGTGTGCTTGGCGAACTAACTACAAAACTAAACCTGTGGCCGAATAACACTAAACCCAAAACCTCTATACTCTGAATAAGACTTATTATAGTCAAACTTGTAAGTCGGTGTAAGGGAGTGAAACCGAATAACACAAATCCAATCAAATAGCTAATAGACACTAGCGAGTTCAGAACCCTGGGTACAGGGCCTTTGGTGGGGGTGCAGGGTAGGTAGTTCGAGAGTTTGTAACGCGCACGTAAGATGTACTATCGACGAGCCTTGATGGGGCGGCCAAATACGATGTCCTAGTTCCTTAATCGGTATTCTTCCAAGTTCTTGATCTTCTGTTCTTCCTTATTCTGTCCTGGTTCCTAAATCCTAAATCACTAATCACTAATTCCTTGTCAAACACTTTGATATCTTGATGTCCGAATAACGCTTTGCTCAGTTCACACAATCCAAATCCGATTTAAAAGTTGTAGCCTTTGCAGTTTGTAGTTTAGCTAAACCCCAGATTGCGGCCTCAATAGGTGGGCGATTCCGTGTCTACAGTGTACCATACATACCCTTGTCTGTGTCATATCCGAGGAGTAAATATTATGATGGATCACCCCTCAAGTCATATTCGTACGCAGATCCCTGATCCGGATTGTGATTGTCGTTGTTCAGTATGATGTTTCTCCAGTTGTCCGATTAGCGGTTCTGCCCTTGGTGCCAATTCGTAGCTTTCCGTGCATATGCGATTCGTCCCAAACCGTCCAGTAGTTCCGAAGTTATTGCCTTCACTTGTTCTCCGGTAGTCACTTGGGTCTTGTAATCTTCGGCATCCGACGGCTTGTCCCTCTTGGCTCTGATTCGGGTTTCCTTGGTCCGATAAGGTCCGGTCCGTGCTTCTCCGCCATCTTATCATGAGTCCGAATAGCAAACTGTTATTCCGAGACTGCCAGGTCTTATTCTGTGTTTATCCCTTTGAGTGTTTTACACCAGATTGGATAGGTCCAGGCTTGTGGGCTTTGCTGGTATGTGTATACAGAGAACTTGGAATCCGCCGTGGGTCGTCAACCCCATTGCAGACCTTATTCACTGTTGCAGATATCTCCCAACTGGCTATTTGGGCTCATACTAGTTCTATGATATGCGCACCGAATAAGCACGAAAAGGTTGCCTTTCCACGCCTACTCTGGAAAGCGGCTTATCAGCATGCCCCTCTCTTTATTCCTGCTGGCTCATGTTTTCTGCAGCGTCCTTCACATCGCTGATGAGGGGGTTTCATTATACACCGCCGTAGTTACCAGATGTATATATGTAGCTCATTGAATACATTTGTTTTCTTGTATTTTGAATCGATTCTAAGCATACAACTGGGACCAACATCGACCGATATACCATCATATTCTACTCTAAAGGTCGTATAAAGCTCGCTAAAGCATCCTCATCCATCATCATTAGAAGGGGGGGGTAGCTAATCCTACATTTTCAAATTCCTACACTTTAAGGCTTACCACGAGTTGCACGGGTTTTAACCCTTGCAATACCTGTGGGTTTTTGATCCTGGAAACCATACCCCCACTCTTGCCATCCGTGGGAGTATAGGTACCTGTACCTGCGAGTACGGGTACCTGTGAAGAAAACCCGCGGGTATCTGTGCAACACTATGGTAGGACATCATCCCTCATCAATGTAAGTACAATACCATGCATTAAAGTATTTTATTAATCATTGTTTAGCAGGCTAAAGCCCTGATTGTAGTAAATCTAGCCTTGAATGTGTTGCCAGAAGGCCAAGGGTACCTGTGGTCAGGTCCAAAACCTATACCTGTACACCGCGGTCGGGAACCCAGCCGAAATTCGGATGGAAAACGGCAGCTGGACGGATGAGGATGCCAGCTGTCAACCACGCTGACTCCAGCCAGTTTTCGGCTGGCGGAGCAAATGGGATCAGCCTGAATCCAGCGTAGGCTGGCGACCAGCTGGAATCTCAGGCTGCAGGGAGATGATATATCTACCGGTGTCCTCCTATATCCTATACTGAAATTCACCGAATAAAATAAAATAAAAACCAATTCATTTCTCTACACGCAGAACAGCACACTGTACAGAAACTAGCTGAGGCCGCCCATAGCCCACTCGCCATGCATCGGCCCGTTCCTTGACTCGATATCGCGCTCGCCACATCTCCGTGCTCGCCACCTATCCGCCCGTCCGTCAACATGTGCCATGATGACCGCACTTCGAAATCTGTGAAGCGTAAGCCGAGGAACAGGCGGCAAGAATGACGCACCGGATATCAAGGGACCAGCTGGAGGGAGCGTCGCTTTGGTATTGAGGAGAGAGCTTGAGGCCGAGGGTGACGAAAACTGGACTTGAAGCTTGGTACGTGAGCAATGTTTGTCATTGTGTACTTGAGGGAGAATTTTGGAGGACTTGACTAAGTTTGAGGCACGTTGATGCGGCTTGAGGGGCACCCGCAGGGCTTGAGGGCAAGGTGGTGAAGCAGAACAATGGGAGAGCAGCTTGGATGAACGTCGATATCAGTTGCACGACTGAAGGGCTGGCAGATGACGGCAGGGGAGGCATGAGGGTCCAGGGAGGAGGCAGAGTGGAGGGCGACGACAGAGGGAGATGGCATGAGAAAGGAAGGAAGGTTGCCTATCAGTTTTTTTTTTCTGCAACGTGGCAGCAAACATAGATCAGCTGGGAAGCAACGTACATCGGCTAAGGACTTGTCATTTGTCTCTCCGTCCGTCGTCGGCTTCAAAAGCCTCCAATGGCTCCTTGTATACAGTGTGAGAACTGGTGATGAAAGTGAGCAGGCTTGGCCACAATTTGGCCGTTGCAGGAGACAGTAACGTCACAGTGACAAGCGGGGGGTTTCCCAAAATGGAAGCTGCCACGTCAGCTGTGCCGATCCGCCGGTGTTCCGGTGGGAAATCGGCTGGCATGCGGCTGTCAGAGTTAGCTGTCCATCCCAGCTGGCGGCCCGCTAAAATCCAGCGGTTTCCAGCTGGCAAGTCAGGTGGTCCCAGCTGGAAGTTCCATCTGAATTTTGGGTGTGGTCCCGTTGGCGGTGTACCTGTGGCATCCGTGGGAAACGGGTACCTGTATCCACGGGTATGAAACCTGCGGGTTTTTTTTTCACAGGTACCTATGTTGACATCCGTGGGTATGGCAACTCGTGGTAAGCTTTACTACACTTGGTGTTAATTAGCACCAATTATCAACGATTATCATTGTTTATGGGTTTTGGGTTTTCCTGATGTCGTCCCACTTGCATGTACTCAAGGGAAAATAGACCTGCGATACATCGTCATTCAGATTCAAGTGGAATAGGTTCATGACACAGAAGCAGAATAACGGGGTGGGACACTTCGTATGGTGATGGCGAAGGCGACTCGGACAGCAAGGGTCAATTCACAATGTTCGGAATAAGCCGGAGCTATCTGAATAAGGAGACACCTTGCCTAGCACAGTGGTGGATCAGGAATTTTGGGCTCCCCTACGTTAGGTTCTAATTGTAGAAAGCATGAAAATGCCAGTGGCTTTGGCGCACTCAGAGTCGTTCAGAACCCATTGGCCCGTTCCGTAAGCTGTTACAGCCATCCTGTGCCCGTAGACCCTCCATGTATGCTGCTCAATGGCCGTGATATTGACGGCTGTTGCCGTAGCTCACCCGTCAAATCGACGGCTGTTGCCGTTACAGTAACGGGTGGCATCCCTAGCAAGAGCATTTTGTGATACCTAAATCAATGTAGAACTATTCTTCTGTGCAGTGTGGTATAGTGGGAAGGCCTGTTCTGTTGTGCTGTAGTTGGGGTTAGTTGTGTGGTCAGGAATGTCAATGCTGACATGAGTTCATGACCCCGATGTTGTGGCAAGCTCAGTGCTCAACAAATGGTCAATTGATTTAACAAGTAATGCTAGAACAAGGTACAAGGCGGTATTGATGCTTGTTAGAGGGCCAATGTGTACTTCACCTTGATCATCAGGCTGTCATTTTTCTGACCTCAACTCTCATCTGTGGTGTACATAGCAGCAAGGTTTGCCAGCCTGGTTCATTGTTCAAGGACCTGCACCTCCAGCTTCTGTGCGTCTGTGTACTGCCCCAAGAGACGGTAGGTAGCAGCAAGGTGGGCCATTGCTTGAATGGTGTCAGGATGCTCGGGACCAAGCAGCCTGGTTCGTTGCTCAAGGACCTGCACTTCTAGCTTCTGTGCATCTGTGTACTGCCCCAAGTCTGCATAGGTAGCAGCAAGGTGGGCCGTTGCTCGAATGGTGTCAGGATGCTCGGGACCAAGCAGCCTGGTTCGTTGCTCAAGGACTTGCACTTCTAGCTTCTGTGCATCTGTGTGCTGCCCCAAGTCTGCATAGGTAGCAGCAAGGTGGGCCATTGCTCGAATGGTGTCAGGATGCTCGGTACCAAGCAGCCTGGTTCGTTGCTCAAGGACCTGCACTTCTAGCTTCTGTGCATCTGTGTACTGCCCCAAGAGACGGTAGGTTACAGCAAGGTGGGCCATTGCTTGAATGGTGCGGGGATGCTCAGGACCAAGTAGCCTGGTTTGCTGCTCAAGGACCTGCACTTCTAGCTTCTGTGCGTCTGTGTACTGCCCCAAGAGACGGTAGGCTACAGCAAGGTGGGCCATTGCTTGAATGGTGCGGGGATGCTCTGCACCAAGCAGCCTGGTTTGTTGCTCAAGGACCTGCGCCTCCAGCTTCTGTGCGTCTGCGTACTGCCCCAAGAAACGGTAGGTGGCAGCAAGGTGGGCCATTGCTTGAATGGTGTCAGGATGCTCAGGACCAAGCAGCCTGGTTCGTTGCTCAAGGACCTGCACTTCTAGCTTCTGTACATCTGTGTACTGCCCCAAGTCTGCATAGGTAGCAGCGAGGTGGGCCGTTGCTCGAATG
The DNA here is from genome assembly GCA_029282125.1 of Mycena amicta. Classification (NCBI taxonomy): domain Eukaryota; kingdom Fungi; phylum Basidiomycota; class Agaricomycetes; order Agaricales; family Mycenaceae; genus Mycena; species Mycena amicta. Next base: position 301,036 of record JARIHP010000040.1, on the reverse strand, counting down.
GTGTCAGGATGCTCGGGACCAAGCAGCCTGGTTTGTTGCTCAAGGACCTGCACTTCTAGCTTCTGTGCATCTGTGTACTGCCCCAAGAGACGGTAGGTTACAGCAAGGTGGGCCATTGCTCGAATGGTGTCAGGATGCTCGGGACCAAGCAGCCTGGTTCGTTGCTCAAGGACCTGCACTTCTAGCTTCTGTGCATCTGTGTACTGCCCCAAGTCTGTGTAGGTGGCAGCAAGGTTGGCCATTGCTTGAATGGTATTGGGATGCTCTGCACCAAGCAGCCTGGTTTGTCGCTCAAAGGCCTGCATGTCCAGCTTCTGTGCGTCCGTGTACTGCCCCAAGAAACGGTAGGTTACAGCAAGGTTGGCCATTGCTTGAATGGTGTTGGGATGTTCTGCACCAAGCAGCCTGGTTTGTTGCTCAAGGACCTGCACCTCCAGCCTCTGTGCATCTGTGTACTGCCCCAAGAGGCGGTAGGTTACAGCAAGGTCAGCCCTTGCTCGAATGGTGTCAGGATGCTTAGCACCAAGGATAATGCCACTCCTTGTTAGCACATCAGTGTAGAGAGCTTCTGCTACCCTGTACATGCCTCCAGCCTGGAAGACATCTCCAAAGTCAGCTTCAAATCCTGTGCCTATCATGTCTACGTCCTCTGATAAGCGGACAACATGCAGGAGTAATTGGATTTTTGGCATCAACTCCGCACTACATGCAGCAGCAGACATTCCCAGCAGACCAATGATCAACTTCCTTAAGCCAACTAGATCCATTATTGTCGTTCTGGACCAATGGTGTACTAGTGGATGGATAGAATATGCACCCTTTTGCCATGTCATCAGAGAGTAACCACAGAGTTCTGATGTTATCCTTTCAAAACCCAGACTGTTCCATGTCATGTCTGTATTTCTGAAATTGGATAGAAACTTGAAACTGGGCTCGAGATCCTTGACAGTGGGATCAAGGGGTCCATCTGTAATCTTATATGTTAAGGCTCTTTCAAAGATCTCCTCTGAAATGCCCTCAAAATGGATAAAGGAGCATAGCTGTAGAAATTGTGCAGCCAGGGGTTCAACTTGTGAAAGTTGATCAAAGCTCATCTTCCAGGTAGTGTACACAGTCTCATTATAGTCCTCTGTAGATTGTACAGGTTTTTCACTCAGTAGTACAGCTTTGCTCTTTTGATAAAGCTGCACATATCTGGAAATATCCTGCTTCAAGCGAGGAGATTTGGTAATGAAAGCCCCGGCCTGGACAATTGCAAGTGGAAAGCAGTGAAGTTCCTGAAAGAATGTCAAGCTCTATAGCAATATATCGATGATGAGAAACACCTTGGCTATCATGGCTGCATCTTTCTTGTTTTCGCCACTCTCAAGCTCCACCCCAGCTCTTTTGAGCAGTAGAACACTTGCATCATCAACAGTCAAATCAGAGATTTGGATGGCTTTCTCTGGTGACCCAGTGTGGACCCATAGGTCGGGGTTACGAGAGGTGATCAAAATGTTTCCATGATGATATTTTGGAAGATATGGTCCCAGGTTCAGATCCCGTTTATCAGCATTGTCAAAGAGAATCAGCCATTCCTGTTGATTTGCTTTCAGCCAGGTCCGTGCAGCTTCTACAGTGTCTCCCAGCTTCTTATCAATTGCTAGCTGTCTGTAGCCTGCTTCAATGGTTTCTGCACTGCTTGCATTAATCTTGAATTGGTCTGTAAACCTATAAACCAGATAAGGAATATTTCAATAATTTTAGGGTGGCAAACCTAGATCCAGAGTCTGCAATGAATTTCAGTGCAATTTGGGTTTTTCCAGCTCCACCAAGACCATAGAGGAGGACAGATTTTTGCTCTTTGTGCTCTGTTTGCTGGAACAAGTGGTCCAGCTGTTGTAAAACATCCTTGCGACCTTGGAAAAACTCGGATGGGGGAGGGCAATTCCTGATGAATACAACCTCATCTATGGGGCATATTAGACTTGAACCTGTGGAAAATTGCATATAATCACCTTGGATAGTGCTGTCCCGAAGACTATTGAGCATATAGTCAATTCCACCCCACTTCAACAGAGCATGCTGAAAGGCATGGACAAGCACGGCATTTCCAGACTGTGAGTCAAGATGGCCAAACAGGATCTGAACCTTCTCCAGTGGGTTTTGGGCATAATTCAGACGTGCACGTATTGGGTGTGTGAGGTTGTCCCAGATGTCTTGAATGACATCACCAATGCTTCGAGCCAATGCGTCTTCAACCTGGGATCGCGACAATGACTTATCGAAGGTGTCCGCAAACCACCTAAGACATCGATGAGGTTGCCAGTACTGTGTTCCTAGAGCGACGCACATCATATTGTTCTATGGCTTGTCCACAAGATGTGCCTTGTTGGTGCCACAGCTTCAATGAGGAAGGCAACCCAGATGCTAAGGACGAGCCCCAGCCGGCGCAGGTCGGAGTCGGAAGCAAGGGACGGTGACGGTGACGTGGCCAGCACTGCACAGCATCCATAAATGGGTATCTCTGTAAAAATACAGTCTCCGATAACTACGGGGCCGACATGCTTATCCTCATTACTCAAGGCCTCGACTTCACCCAGCACACTCGAGCAACCACCTCTGCTTGAGTTCTGCATCTGGTATGTCCCCGACAACGGAGAGCTATCCGCGCTTTGCATTGGTGGGCAAGTGAGTGGCCGCCGGCGCCTTCAACTGCACGAAGTGAAAATCAGTGGGAGAGTCCCAAAGGGAATAGACCACGCACCAGGCGACGTTGCGGAGTCTCTGCTCGCAGGCCGACCGGCTTTCTAGCTTGTATGCGTGCCCCTCATGCGTGCCGTAGGACGATCCCGCGGGCCAGGTGTTGGTCCTGCCGCAAAACAATCCAGCACTGAATGCATACAACGACACGACTCACCAGTACGTGGCCCCCGTTCCAGCCTCGCCCCCGTTCCAGCCTCCTCCTCCTCATGTTGTTAGCTTGCTGGGTTGTTCGTCGCGGAGCGTTGATTTTGACGGACGGACGGACTTGCCCGGTGTTGTTAGTGTGGGTCGGCGTGGGTCGTCACTGTACAGTGTTTGGATGGGCGACGACGACCGGAGAGAATAACGTACTGAATGTCTGCGGGAATGTTGTTCCCTTGTTTCTCTTGGTGGCACAGTGCTAGGGTCGTGTTGAGGGTGCAGTGGCGGACAGCGGATGGGCGTCGAGTGGCTGAGAAGAAAAGGTGTGTGTAGGGGAAGTATCCGTGGTCTTGACGTTCTTGCAGCGACTTGGTTGACAGCCGGGGCTCGTCCTCGTGCTCTGGGGTGAGGATGTAGTTTTTCGGTTCCCGGTCGTCTAGCCTGTTGATTTTTCAGTCTTGACGGTTGCATTGTATTGTGTCGGTGGTTGTGGAAGAAGGCCCGACGGCGACACGTATTCCGTATGTGGAGGCGTGAGAGGCAGCGTAGGCGTATTCGACGGCCGGGGGACGAGTTGGAGCTGGTGGAAGTCCGCAGGGTGCCGGTGAAGGTCGACGTCGAGATCATCGAGTCGGAGATGAAGAGAGCAGTATCGTGACAACAGTGACAAGTCGATTTTCTACAAGTCGTATACAATAACAAAACCGGCCGTGTAGAGTTATAGCGATATCCGGACCCTACTATCTGAACCGAATCTGGCCGCCTTGTATTTACGTTCTCTCATCTACTTTCCTCCATCTCCTTGCGCTCCCGCCTTTTCTTCACCATCTCGCCATATCGTCCATCCACTCCTCGTCATCTTCTTCTCTTCCACCGGCGCCCCCGCCCTCGCACTCCGCTATGTCTTTGCAGGCACGACCCCTCTGCTCCTCGGGCTGTCGCTTGTTGGATGAGCGAGTACAGCGGTACGCATGATCACCCAAATACGCAAGGCGGAGCTATCCCTTCCTCGCGGTACGACTCTGCAGCTGGTTTGACCTGGTCGACGGCACTCGCACACGGAGACGTTTCTCTCGAGGGACAGGTGCAATGGCGGGTGCGGGTGCGGGTGTCGGTGCGTTGCGTTGCGTATGGGACATTATGGACTCGTCGGCGGTCCGAGACGCTGACGCCAATCGTACGCCGTAGATAACGTTTCTCGAGGGACAGGTGCATCGGCTGGCCGATGTGGATACGTTATCGGACGTTATGGATATGGACTCGTCGGCGGTGCGAGGCGCGGGCGCTGGTCGTCCGCCGTGGATGGACGCCTTCGAGGAAGACGGGTAGTGTCGTTTCGACAGCGATGGGCGAGACGACGTTGGGCTCGATGTCGCAGAGGGCTGCGAGCCTTTCGTATATAGAGGGAGACGCCACGAGTCCAGAAGCTGACGCCTACGATGAGCTTGAGGACGACGAACAAAAGTACCAGAATGAGGGCATACCGAAGCCGAAACGGGCGGAAAGGATGAAGCAAAAGCAGAATTCTGGCCAATCATGAGCAATGGCCGACAGAGGGAGATGCCGACGTACATAAGTGGCGACACTGGGAGTAGGCGGTAGGTCCGGGGTCGGAAGGGAAGATTTAGATGAGCTATCTTGCGCTAAGGGAAAGTGCAGGTCAGTAACTGGGAGCAAGACGGAAGACAGAAACGACATACCGTGACAGTTAGAACCTCCGATTTCCGGGCCTCGGGAAGCTCAAGCAACAAACGAGGGAGTCTGAGCAAAGGGATCAGTAGGCTCAGCGACGAGAGGGTGGACGACGTACGATAACAGAGGCTATAGCCGTCGCCTCGAACGCAGGAGACATGTTATGAATCGAAGAAGCAAGTTTCGGGTTGTTTGTGAAGGACTTGTCGACCGAAAGGAAGAGGATGGTGGTCAAGAGGAAGGCGCCGAGTACGTCCCCTTGGTATCCGCGAAAGACGTTGGGCGACAGGAAGTGGCTGGGTAGGCGCCGGCGCCGGGCCGTCGTGCTTGCTGGCATGGCACGGGCGCATTACTGGGATGGGACCAATTCATCGTCTTCTGCAGCTCGTCAGACGGCAAACCCAGCGCCAGCATATACACTCACGCTCCTCAATCCTACTCCGCAGGCCGTTTTCACGCTGGACATGCTCCGTTCTCCCGTCTACGTTCTTCCAGCTCGATATCCTAACGCCATCGAAGCCATCGGTCTCGACATTGGCGATGGCCGACCAGTGAGTTCCGATGCATGGAAGCAGGAAGGGTGACGACCGTGAAAGCCCATTGACGGAGCCTTAGAGACTGTGTAGGGGGCTGGCTTCAAGAACCGACAAGCCTGGCCGGCCAATGCGAAGCTATGGGAAGAATTAGCTGTCTCCGACGCCGCGTTTTGGATACAGAGGACTGCAATCCAGGGGTCAGACGAAGACAGCGCAAAGAGGAAGGACATGGACACACCTCAGCCATTCGGTCTTGTACAGGAGCTACGCCCACTCCCGCCCGTGTTCTTCCAGCCCCGACCGCGCATGTAGATAGTCCCTCGTCGACGTTGCCAAAGCAAGCTATCGAGTCCATGGCGCCGCCGAGTCGGGCTCATTCGAATAGAGTCGTGCCTCGCATCGCTGACGAACTCAAATAAGCGAGATTCATCTCCGGCCGAAAGAAAAACACACCTTCAAGTGGCCCTTTTCGCTGTTCGCTGCGCGTTGGTCCAGAAGCAGCCATCCGTCATTCACGCTCCCGAGACCTGACGACCAAGCCTCGGGCTTCCAGAGTCTGAAGTGCGAGAACGCGGTAGGTCTATGGCAGGCTCATGCCCATATGGCGACCACCCCATGTAAAGGGCTAGTTGCCAACAGAGGCTAGCGGGTCCATGGCGGTTTCGGTAGGGCTGAGCCTTGCAACGGCGTATCGCATCGCTGGCGAACTCGATTGAGCCCGATTCGTCTCCGGCCAAAACAAAAACGCACCTCCAAGTGGCCCTCTTCGCTGTTCGCTGCGCGCGCGTTGGTCCAGAAACAGCCATCCGTCATTCACGCTCCCGAGACCTGACGACCGAGCCTTGGGCTTCCAGAGTCGGAAGTGCGAGAACGCTGTAGGTCCATGGGAGGCTTAAGGCTTCAGTATGTAGACCGTTCGAATGCAGACTTGCGACGGCGTCTCAGAGTGCTAAACGAGGTCCATTGAGCCCGGTTTGCCAACGGTCAAAGTGGAGAGAAAACTCACCCCCGAGTGGCTACTCATCGCCGGTACTCTTCCTGGGGGGTCGCCGTGACACAGACTGAGCGCTGAGGGTACGAGCAGGCTTGTCTTGAGTAGTCCAGGTCTTGAAAAGCGGGTGAGCTGTAGTCGTCGACGACCAGCAGAAAACTCACGCTGTTCTCGCTGAAGGCCCGAGACAGGCTGCGTCAACACATGTGGGCAGTTCGTTGTACGATACATTGTGTTCTTTCGTGCTGCGAGGCGCCGAAAGAGGTACTCGTCGGTGACAAACCATGCACGGAATTTGCCGGTGATGGATGGAGCGATCACGTGTGCTTATAAAGCCACGCGTCGCGGTGATAAGATACACATTCGAGAACTAGAACGGTAGATCGACGGTAGAAGACTGGGTTTGGGCCTGATAAAGCTAGAGCTCTTGAGAGTTTGCGAATTCAACGAAGACCAAGAATTTTATTCACAACGGCACAGACACCTCGACAGTGCTTGAACAACTACGCAAAGGCCGCATTGACAACCCAGCTAACATCATCAGTAAACGAGAACGTAGCATCAAAGTCCTGCGGTCCACCGTTGCTCGCAGCATAGAGGATACCATTAAAGTGCCTGAAGTAATGCGTCGGATAGCTCCACGAGCGAATCGAGCTCGCGGCCTGGCCATTTTTGCCTGCCTGGGGGCAGAACGTTGCATCCTCCTTGAAGAGCTGCGTACCATCGTCAGCGTTGACGAGGAGCTGGAAGTTGAAGTGGCGGATGTAGCTGTTGGCGGTATCGCGCGACAGGAAGGAGATGCACCCGCTGTTTGCGAGACCCGCTACAACGGTCCAGCTGGCAGAGAGCTTGAGCGCGGTAGTGCTTGTCGCGTTCACGATCTGCAAATAAAACAGTCAGACACAAAATCGACGATGCATTCAAAGAGATTATTTACCTGGTTACTGATAGTGGCACCCTGGTGCGAAATGTAGCGATTGTTGCAGCAGGGGGTGGTTGCACGGAGCGAAACGGCAGAGCCCACGTTCATGGGAGGCCCACTTATCATGGAGGTGGTGGCATATCTTGCTGCGACGATGTTGGCCTGGACCGCATTTTCGGTAGCGTCGGACGGGAATCCAACGGTCATCACGCCCTCGTAGAATGTACCCTGGGCGCGGTTGCTGTTGTCCCCACCGATCCCCAGAACAATAGCACCCTCCTTGTGCATCGGATCGTACCCACCTCCAGGCCGTCCACCGGTGTAGAACGTCGACAGACCACCAGACGCACCATCCCCGCCACGAATCTCCCACATGCCTGGCTGGCCTTTGACGATAGCGGTAACGAATCGCGAGGTCATCGAGGGGAGACCTGGGTTCGAGGCTGTCGTGCCGCGAGAGAACAAGCCATTCTCGAGGTCGGCTTGGATCCACGGCCCGCTGCCCGCTCCTCCGTCGCCCCCAGTTCCAAAGTAGATCGCCTCCATATGGCCATTGCCCGTATCTGTGTTCGACGTCTCCGCGTTACCGTAGTCGAAGCTTGCGCACGATAAGCTAGATAGAGCGGCCCAATTGAATATACTTGCCAGCATCTGTTGTTTGTGTGCGTCCCATCGAAGACCGCGTATATGCCTTCTGGAGAGTCGCCCTTCGAGGTCATTATAATTAGTGCCTGTATGAGTACTGGAAGGAAAGCAGACTCACAATCGCGATACCAGTAGTAACATCGTTACGATACCCCGTGCCAGGCGAGATGAAAACGCCATACGCCTTCAGTCCGTTCAGCGTAACGGGAGCACCATCCGCTGCGGCCAGATTGTCGAAGCCATTGGGATCGGTACCACCGCCTGCACTGCCAGGAGGAGCCTGCGTGAGATGGTTGCCGAGTCCAGTCTGGTCGTAAATTGTGGTGATTACGCAGGTTGTGCCAGCGCAGAACGAGTCTTGCGCAGCAGCGTTAGCGACTCCCATAGCAGACAAAGGTCCGATATTAGTCGTTGCCCCGTCGGACCCGCGTTTGATCTGGTAGAGGGAGCCAGTATAGGCGTCGAATAGTGCTCGAGTGGTGCTGTGAGCGGCGGCACAGGGAGTCTCTCCGGCAGCGTAGATGTCGCACGGCCCAGCTGCGGCGAGGGTCGCAGCCACGAGACACAGTGAGAGTCGTAAGCGGGGGGTCATTGAAGGGGTAGGTGTCCCTCCCGCATCTTTAAGCAGATCGCCGTTTGGACACGTCGGCGCACTTTCACCGGAGGCGCTTGGTAATTTTCAGCATAAGGTTGGCTTCTTTACCGAGACTCACGTCAATTCATCGTCAAGGCGGTGCAAAATTATGTGAACTTCGTAGACTCCGGGCTCAGCTGTGCGCCAGGGTGCTAATTTCATCGAGCGATGCCGCCGGACGTATGGTTCCGTACGCCTCCCGGAGCTCTTACCCCGGACCGATATACACGAGTCCGCGATCTACGGAGTCTCAGTTGTGTTTTACATGGAATGATTTACCTGAGTCCGCCATATGCACGGTTGAGTTTGCCGTGGTGAGTCAGACACGGCAGTGGCCGCGTCATTCCTCTAAGCGCACGGTCCGGTTCGGAAATCGGCGTCGCAGGAAAGAACACGGACTTGTTCTATTCGGCAGTTAGAATCTCCCATAGAGAGGCAAGAAAGTCTGTCCGAGTAGCCTTTCGACTGACCCGAATCGTCGACGGGCGAACCGCCGTGGGTTCTTCCAAGTTTGAGCGATGGCAGACGCGAGAGAAGGCCCTCGTCAACGCAGAGTGCAGAATTGTTGATGTTTAACGGATGGCGCTGAGGAAAGTGAGCTGCGGCCGACCTGGATGCAGTACAAGACGAAGAAGCGGCAACTCAGGAAAAGCCCGACGGCTTACCAATCACATTGCTTCCGCTTCCTTCACCCACGACAACCGATGTCCAATGGTAGGCCAACCTTCGTTAGCTCTGGAGTCGAGTCGGCTCAAACGACGTTCCAGCCGTATCGGAATCCATTGCCAACCACACAGCTCTTCTGCGAGACCAAAAGGCGCAGCTCGACGAACGCATCCTCCAGACCGAGATGCAATTGAAAAGCCTCAAAGCGCAACGAGTCCTCGTTGACCAGGAGCTTTCGAAGATCGTATTCCCCGTCCTGTCCCTGCCCTCGGAGTTGACGACAAAGATTTTCGCCTTAGCAGTCGCTGCCGGCGTGGCTGAGCACGACCCAGTTCTGTTGCAGCTGGCGGCCGTCTGTCAACAATGGAGGGTTGTAGCGCTGGACAACGCTGGTCTCTGGCAGCGCATCGCTTCCACTAGCGATGTTAGCGATCCCGAACAGCTTTTCCTGTGTTTTGCGCAACGCAGCGGAACTCTTCCCCTTCATATCTCCATTCTCATACGCGGCAAAGAACCCTGGGAGATCCCTCTGGGAATGCTTCACTCCTCCGCCCGCTGGAAATCCGCTCATTTCCTTGGACACGCCTCTGTCTCCATCCCCTCCGAGTTCTCTGGCAGCTTGGCTCTACCGCTCCTCGAAGAGCTGACTATGAACCTTCACCCGAGTCCATGGGCAGACAGCGCGATGCTATTGCGCGACGCTCCCTCTCTACACAATCTACGCTTCAGTGAGCCGAAGCTGGTTCAACACGTGGGTTTGCCCATGGTGCAGCTTCAAACGCTGGAATTTATGGTCAAATGTCCCCAAGGAGAGCTACTGGAGGTCCTTCGCCACACCAGCAACCTTGAAACTCTTATTCTCCCTCCGCCAGAATGGCCCGAATGGGCAGTCAACGCATTCACCGGTCCACCCCTTCCCATCTACCACAATTTGCACACACTTTCCTGCGTCTCCGGCCTTCTTTCGGTGGTCATTGACCAGCTGACGGCACCGGCACTCCACACACTCCATCTACCTAGGATGGGGACTGCCAATGGCCGGCTTTCGCAGCTGGTCCTCGCCTTCCTCACTCGCTCGGGTTGCACCATACGCACATTGTCCTTCCGCAGCGGAACGGAGTACCGGGCGGTATCGATGCTCCTCAAGTCCCCAGTCCTTGCGAGCGTCTCTCACGTCACGCTCCCAGCACAGTACATGCCGGGGCCCGACGAGGGTTCCGACTTTACTTCTCTCCTCGGCGATGGAACTTTCCTTCCTGGCCTCAAATCATTGACTGTCATCGTGCCACCCAGCTCAGCGCCAGTCATCGCGCCGTATCTCTTGGGTGTTATCAACCGTGCCGAGCGGGTGGGCGCACTTGAATCGACTTCCGCCGAAGGAATGCCAACGATCTCGCGAATCGACGAACTCACGCTGAAGTTCGACTTTGAAGCACTCCACGACGAAGATATACAGAATCTCGAGTATTTGGGTGAAGAGTTGGGCGTGCGAGTGATTTTTCCAAATGGTATGCCTAGCAGGGTGCGAAAATCGCCCATAGGGAGGAGTACATGATGCCTGCACTCGCTCTTGTATATTTCGACGACATTAAAAGTTACTGAATGTAAATGCCTCGTCCTCTATGTAGTCTGACCAGAAAAGCAGCCTGCGACCTCAATGCGTGTGGAATGGCTTCTCTATTTCCTTTCGTCCTCTGAGCAACAAATCTGTGCGTGGATTGTACGATTTGACACTACAGCACCGTATCTTACACCCGTCTGGTATTATACGTAGTTTTCGCCTCCGTATCGTCTATCTACACCATCACCCAGTCCGTCTCCGAACCCTGCTGGCAGCCTTGTATTTGGGCTTTCTTCCCTGGAACGGCCTCCACATTCATCCCCTTCCTCCGCCGCTTGACCTCTTTCACCTTCCGCGCCATCATCTCCATCCGCTCCTCCCTCTCTGCCTCCCTCGCCATATCCAGCATTCCACCCATGACCGCCCTCGCCGCCTTCTCCTCATTGTCGATCCTCTCCTTCTCCTTCGCCCTCTCCTCTAACATCTTCTTCGCGCGTTGGTCGGCGAGCAGACCCGTACGCACGAGGACTATAATGCGCAGACCAGAGCTCTGTCGCGCGCGCGGTATCATTCCTCCGAAGGTCATATCGCGGCCGACCCGCTTGGTGCTGTGTCGCCTGACGCTGGGCACTCGAACGCGCATGTGCTTCTCGCGAGGAACGGCCCGGGGAGCAAGTGCGGGCGGGGTTGGGGTGGTAGTCGCGTCAGACGAGGTGGACGACGACTGGGTGGATGTGGAGCGTGAAGTGGGACCGCGCCGTCCGCCGTAGATTCCTGCCTTGGCGATGGATGTGGGTGGGCTATTAGTTGCGGCCTCAGCTTCGGCGACAGGAGTATCGCGATCCTGAACGGCGTCTGAGCATGCGAGACGAAGGGAGGTCGAGAACGTACCGAAACACAAGCAGCAGTCGACTGTAGATGCATAGGCGAGTCGGACGAAGTATAGGTCTAGAGTCAATCGTGAGCACCAAGACAGAGAGGAGGTCAAGGACAAGTACGACGTACATCGGGTTCAGAGACCGGCTCCGAAACAGCAGCAGCAAACAAAGACGTCGCAGAGGCGTTTATCTAGTGGGGCGATGAGCAAGTGAGACAGAGGTCCCGAAAGGCGACGTACAACAGATTCGGAGCCAGAAGTAGTAGCGACAAGCACACTGGTAGCAGGAGATGTGGAGGGTGAAGTGGGTCCGCGGCGTCTGCTGTAGATTCCCGCTTTGGAGATGGATGGTAGTGGGCTAGTGGTGTTTGCCTCTACTTCGGCGACAGGCCGATCGCGATTCTGGACGGCGTCTGAGCATGCGAGACGACGGGGAGGTCAAAGGCATACCAAGATAGAAACAGTCGACTGTATATGCGAATGAAGATTGGACGAAGTAACATTCTACGAGCAGTGAGACAAAGGACGAAGTTAAAGCCAAGTACGACGTACATCGTGTTCGGAGACCGGCTCCGGAACAGCAGCAGCAACTGAAGACGTCGCAGAGACGTTGATCTAGAGGGGGAATGAGCAAGCAAGACGGAGGTGCCGAAAGGCGACGTACAACAGATTCTGACTCAAAAGTAGCAGCCACGACCACAACGGTAGCAGAAGATGTGGAGCGTGAAGTGGGTCCGCGGCGTGCGCCGTATATTCCTGCCTTTGCCATGGATGGCGACGGGCTCGGGGTTGTCGCCTCTGCTTGAGCGACAAGCCTATCGCGATCCTGGACGTCGTCTGAGCATGCTAGACGATGGAGCGGGCGGAAACATACCCAAATAGTCGACATGGATGAAACATGGAAGCGAGTCACGGACGAGGTCGCAGTCTGGAGCAGGTTGTGAGTACCGACGAGGATGAGGATGAGGACGACGGACATTGCGTTCAGAGACCGGCTCTGGAGCAGAAACAGGGGGAAAAGACGGCGCAGAAGCGGATATCTAGCGGGGCAATGAGCAACTGAGACAGAGGTGGTCAAGGGCGACGACGTACAGAAGACTCAGAAGCAATGGATGTAGCCGTAGCAACCCCAAGCACGATGGTGGCAGAACGAGTAGAAGCAGAAAAAGAGCTCGAAGGCCACGCTCTAGTCGACGAAGAAGATTTCTGAAAAGGAGAGTCAGCGACTGGGACGACTCGACGAAGATGACGAGGACGTACAAGGCTAGGGTCGTTGTAGGACGACTTCCATGCACCAGGCATGTCAAAAGAGGTCACAGACAAGGCAGATGAGGAGCAAGGCTGGGTCAAAGGGGACAGTCAGCGACGAGCTCGACGATGAGGGAAGCTCTACGTACCACGCCAGCGGCCGAAGCTGAAGCAGGAGAGGTAGAGTATATGCAAGAAAACATGTCGTTAACGAGGTAGATGGGTTGTAGAGCAACAAAAGTGAAAGAGGATGGATGTGGGAGAAGAGAAGCGGTAGGAAGGATTGCAGTGCGTTAGGGGCATTTATACATCCGCGGATGGGTGAGACAGTAGGTGAGACTCTAGGGTCACGGAGAGGCGGAACGCTGGAGGTCGGTTCGCTTTGGAGCGGCTGTATTCTTGTCGGAGCCATCGCATGCGTGCCCATGGAGAGCCATGCAGGTAGCTTGAATGGCTTCAGCGACGAGCGGCGACTCGGACTCGTTGGCTGCTTTCAATTTCTCTGGATTCCGTCAGCGTACAGTGGCTTGTCGGAAAGGACTGCAATACCGGGAGTTCATGATGGAAGCAAGACGGAGGCGAGACGTGAGTGTATGTCAGCGGCGTCTGATCCAAATAAGCCACATCAAAGATTCTTGCTCATTGCCCTCACTTGCCCACATGAAATCTTTACAATCTGAATCGCTGGCACGTTCGCCTGTGGAAAAACTGCCGGCAGAGCTTATGTTGCTCATCTTCCACTACTCCACCGACTCACCATCCGAGTCCATCGTAGGACGCTCGGCCCGGCGGCTCGGGCTTGAACCGCCATTATCATCTCGTCGTCCTCTCCTTCCAGCCAGCGTCTCCAGAGCGTGGAGAGACACATGTCTTTCAACCCCTTCTTTATAGACATCCCTCCGTGTCTTCCTCAGGCTCCTCCCACTCCGGTGACCAAACCCAGATGGCGGGGCTTCTCGCCATTCTTCAATCTCTGGCTTACTAGTACCCATGCGAAGACGGCACTGCTAGACCTCTCTATCGACAGCTCGCAACATTCATCGTGTCCATGAACTCTTCCTGGACGTCGTGCGATGGCGAGCGTGTACTTTGCGTCGCCTGGAGATGACGTTGCTCCCCAGCCCAAAGCGGCCAAACTCGCTCGGGTGGACCTCCGAGTCCGCGACCAGCTGTCATGGGTGCGTAAAAAAGGTACATCAAGCGATCATTCGACTCGGAGGATTCAATCTCGCGGACATCGAGCTTCCATGGGCACAACTCACCCACCTAACGTTGGCGTTATCCACGGAATCAACGCTGGTCAACATTCAGCATACTCCGCGACTTGACTCTCTCTCCTCAAGGGATCCATTGGCGTTCGACAGCGGTCGACCCCATCGTCATCACCCATCGACTGCAACTGTCCCATCTCCACACTCTCCGGGTTATCGATGCCTTCTACGGCTTGTTTCTTGGACGCCGTCGACCCTCCTGCCCTGCGGTTCGGAGTTCCTTGACCTCGTCAGCGACCCTCACAGCCCAAGCGCATTGTCGACCTGGGCAACCAGAATCTCATGCAATGTCGCGCCGGCATGCTCGATAATGATGCTGCGCACATACCCATCGCTACCGAGTTTACTTGAGCGAATCCACTCCTAACCTTCACGTCCTCACAATAATCAATTCATTGACGACCACGACGAAGTTGGCGACCTGGAGCTGCTACTGCGTGCATTTTCTCTCAGACTCAGTGGTACCGAGGTCACTCGATAGCTCAGTACGTTCCGCCGATTCTGATTCCGTTTGATTCACGCATGGACAACCAGTCTGTGAATCGTCTGAAGGGGGATCTTCGCTCGCTGGGGATTGGCGGTGAACTTCCTAAGAGCTCTGAGAATTGTACTCAGAGACACGTAGCTTTCTACCGGCGTCCCGCTCGACATCGTCGACCCTCTACTACGATCTCGGAGCCCAGAACGAAAACATTGTAACCGCTTTCCACTGGCATTGAGTAGATCTGCTATCCCGTATCGTACAAACTCCTGCTCGTAAAATGTATGTGGTTTTCGCGTTTACAGACTCGGACGACATGCCACTTTCCGACTTCATGACCCCAGATTCCAATTCCTCCTGCGCGAGAACTGTTCAAACCACAAGTCAAATAAATCTCATACTTGTAGCTAAGAGACACACTTACACATGTTATGCATGCGATGGGTGCGCAGGGGTGCCGGGTTGCTGCGTGCAGTTGGGCTTGTCGCAATAGACGTCCAAATAGTCGAGGCGGGTGCGATCCTGGGCCCCGTTCCTCGGGCACATGTAGAAGCGGTGGGTATAGGGGTTCCAGGTGGCATGTGGACAATACCACAGCTTTCGCCGTGTGGATTTCCCGCACAGAAAGATGGACTTGACCGAGCCACACATGTTAAGAGCAATGGCGGAAGGGGTGTGTTTTCTGAGAGAGAGACTGAGACTCTTTAAATACACTTGCACAGTCTTCAATAAGTCATTTCAGACCTTCTTCTCAGCCTTCTCACGGACCCACAGCTCCCACTGGGGCATGCTCGATCGCACTAGAAGCTCGCCGAGAACATCAATCTTTCACAACTTGAAATTACTGTCAAGTGCCGTATACGGACCTTAGGCTTGTATGGCCCAGGAGATTGGGATAAAATGACCACAACTCGGAGGCCGCACGACCAATCTAGACTTGGCAAGTGCAAGATTGTGCACAGGGTTTCAAAAGCATGATGGATGAACTGGATCTGCGGGAATCTCTCCCTCTGCCGCTGGCATGAGAACTCTCGCACATGCACAGCCGGGACCCACAGAAAGACAATGCTTAGCGCCCTGCATTAAGAAAAATGCTCCCAAAAACTCTAGATGTCCGTCGCACATTTAGTTAATTTGGATTTGGACTCCGAGCGACGCCTACTGTGAACTTTGAAGTCAATCAGGCCTTCGGGACTGAATTGTATTAGTATAAGGACTGCGGATTGGACGAGCAGGAACCTAAGTAACCCGACTCGGCAAGCATGAAACGAGATATCATGAGCCCCAAACAGACGACATGGATAATCTCTCTACCGTCTAGGACCTACGCTGACCGTCTGGTATCAGAATAGTATCCACAGGAAGGCTGTACCATCATGCATTGTGCGTGCCGACTTATTAGCGCTCGATGCGGCATCTCACAAGCGAGGGTGAGTTTTTCTGCGA
Organism: Mycena amicta; assembly: GCA_029282125.1. Classification (NCBI taxonomy): domain Eukaryota; kingdom Fungi; phylum Basidiomycota; class Agaricomycetes; order Agaricales; family Mycenaceae; genus Mycena; species Mycena amicta. The sequence continues at coordinate 285,180 of JARIHP010000040.1, read as the reverse complement.
GTCAGTGAGTAACAATGGATTCATTTATTCCTGTACAGGCGAGGTATATGTGAGCAGGGCATCATAAACGCGCCGAGCCAATGGACGACGACTGGGCTCGACGTCGATACACGACAGTACCAGACTTTGAAACCAGTTTGGAGTGTCCTCGTTCCACATTAGCTGCGGGCATACATACTCCACCTGGCGTTTGAAGGTCCCAATTTCCATCGCAACAGCCCAAAGAACAAGCCCAAGAGCAAAGACGTCTCTTTCAGGGGTGCATGCAGGTTGCTTGGCCATCAAGTCAAACTGGGCGATCTCCGGGGGGCTCCATGTTGTTGTCAATCCGCCCGGAGCATAGTCGATAAAGCGACAGTGGCCATCGATGCAAAGGACGATGTTTTCCAGCTTGAGATCTCCCCAGAAAATGGATTGCGCGTGCAGCCACGCCACCGATGCTGCCACATCAATGACCCAGGCGAGCTTCACAAACCAAGAGACCGACATGGGAGTCTTGGCCAGGGAACCACTGCTTCGATCGGCCCCGGACGGCGGTAAGGTGGGCGGTACAGTGGCAACGTCGGGATGGAGGGACTCCAGCTTGAAACAGAGAGACGAAGCAGGATGGAAAGGGAGGAGAATCCCCCGCAATTGATTGTCTTCATCGACAACAATGTGCGTTGGGCGCAAGAGGAATTCGACGTCGGGAAGGCGCGCCATAAATTCCGACGCCTTCACGTCAATGTGACGAGTAGGCGAGTCATCCTCCCCAAAGGTTTTGAACACCTTGATGTCCAACGGAGGTTGGAACATCGTTCTAACAACAAAAATGTTGGTGTAGTACGGTGGGCGCTGTATGACTTCAAGGGACGACAGGGCAACAGCTGCGAGTGGGAAATCGTTCAAGAGAGCTTTGCGTTTAACACGGTTCTGCGGATCTCCGCCATGAACTGGCACAAGGGTTTGTTGTATGTCGAGGGAGCCGTCGCCAAGGGTCCTGAGCTCCACGTTTGTCCGCCAGCCCAACTTCTTCGGCACGCGGTCAATAATCTGTTCGAAGGCGGGTGTCAGGGAGCACAGAGACGATGCCATGTTTTCGCGCACCAATTCAACGGTGTCCAGGCTCAATCCGCTGCCACTGCCGTCCAGAGCCACGTTCTCCGCACATTCCAGTACCTCAGTATTGCGCTTGTAGCTGGTCACGATTTCAACGCCGCTATCAAAGACTCGGGGATCGGCGTCGACACGGAAAGATGTTGTGCCTGCGCCGGGCTCTTCTTCGATAAGACCATCCCACTCGGTCACTTGAAAGGAAGAAATTCGTTCAGCATGAACGGGGATCCACTGACTGGGGGCATTGCCTAGAGCTGCTGGGGTTCAGAAAGCTCGGAGTCGCAGAGGCAGAGACAACACACCCACGGCTTCGCCCACGGCTTCAGGAGGAAAGGTCGCGAGCTTGAGGTCTCCCGACATGGTTGTGGATCGCAAGATCGCTGCCACGTCACGTCATGTGCATGGCATCATTCACTGGCACACGGCCGTCCCACCCCGCTCTAACCCACTAAGTAGCACAAGACCATGGCACCCGGTGATGGCAGATGTGCACATCTTACATGTGTGTTCAGTGTGACTTCAGTGTGACACTGAACCGAAACTTTGTCTGAATCTTCAACGCTGCCACTGCCACGCGCCGACTGGGAGCCAGCCAGTCGGATTCTACCCTCGATCTTGCTACAGTGTTCTTACTTGTTCGACACACGCTGTATTGAGTCTGTATGAGAGACTACGATCTTGCCAATGTTACCGCGGCCACCTTACTCAGGCTTAGTTGGTCTGCGATATTTCGTTTCACGCTTCGTAAGGCGCCGGCGGTGGTGCTCCAATTCCCTGGGGCCTGGTGTCAAAACTGATGGACCTCACCGAGCTTCCATTGCTACTTATCAAGCACGCCCCTGCGGTCAAGCAATGACCGTGTGCTCGTGCAATTGTTCTGTCCCCTTGAGTGCATATGCGACGGACTCAGACTCGGAGAGCGCGTGGTTGGAGGCTGCGGCATTTATAATAACAATTCAAACGGATCTGCGCTGCCGCACGGCGGCACTGCCTTTCTGTGGGTCCCGGCTGTGCTTGTGCGAGAGTTCTCATGCCAGCCAGCGGAGGTAGAGGGATTCTCTCGTACGTGTCCATGCAGCGTGGCTGATGGACCTTAGTGGCATCTCTTGTTCCACGCTTTCCACCCTCTTCCAGCTGACTGCAAAATTCGGGGCCATCCCAAAAAAAAATCTCATAAGTCGGCCACGTCCGGCATATCACGTATCTACTCCAACCAACGTCATATACCACACACCCTCATGCCTTCCAACTACCTACACCCTGAGCGCAAGAGGCAATCAAGCAGAAGGTCCCTAGCAACGCCGAAATCGCGGAAATGACGGGGATGGGCACCCGCACGATTCGGCGGGCTTTACACAACCACGGACTGGAAGACAAAATTAGAGCAACTACGTGATATGCCGGGCTGGTGCCGACTTGTGAGAAATTTTTATATGGCCCCGAATTTTGCAGTCAGCTGTCAAGTTATTGCCTCCACGCCAGGTTCCTGGTCTGCCACAACAGCGTGTTATTTAAAAGGTACCCTGATTGAGCTAGGCTTCCATTGCTATCAAGCCCGCCAGCACACAGCCCCCAGAGTCTATGGGCCCGAAGCTCGGTATTGTATATATACTTCTTCTCTTAATAGTGTCTCTCGCATCAGGCCTCTATCTGACAGGTCTTCACACGCGCTCCACTCGCCGTACTCGGCTCTCGCTTCTTATCTCACGCACGTCAAAACCAACCAATTCTTCTTTACTTCCACCCACGACGAGCTCGCCGTCGCAGGCACATTTCAACCCGCCCATTTGTCCACCCGTACACCAGCAAGACCGGACGAAATCGAGCAAGTTCTGCCTAAGCGCTTCTTCCTTCCGCCGTGTCACTTCCATTTCTCATGTCAGTGGACGCCGTCGGCGAGCCGTTTCGAGCTGGCTTCCGCCGCCCTCACTCCGCCTTTGTCCTCTCGCCCTCTTTCCTCTCGCCCTCATCCTCTCTGTCCTCTCACACCGTTCCGGATGCTCCTCTCTTCAACTCCACGCAAGCGACGCAAGTCCTACTTGCAAGGTCAAACGAGTGCTCGCATCAAGCCCACCTTCGAGTCAAGACCGTCAAGCTGCAACCGTTTTGCAAGCACAGCTCTCTCTCCTTCAGAAACATCGAACAAGCTTCCACAAGACCTATCGGCCAGCGCTTGCGGGGACAGGGACGGGCGAGGCGGAAGGGTTGGTAGACTCGAAATATGGAGTGGACTCCCGAGGTGTGCCGGGCTAATAGGTGCCTTTATTGCTCCGTATATTGCTAAGACTGATGCGAATGGTTGCAGCGTACATTCCTGTATTCATTTCCGTTCGAACATAGCTTTCGGAACTGCGCGACCTCCATGCCTGCGATGGCACTCCTCGGATCATGCACTGGCCTGCAGGCATCTACAAGAGCGCCACAACGGACACCCTTCGCGCGCGCGGACAGGGACGGGAGGCAGGTGGACCCGAGACGGGGAGCGCAGACGATGTGCAGTGCTGTATACGTGCGTTCGTTGCTCCTCTGCATTGCCACAACTCATGTTTGCAGCTTAAACTCATGTATTCATTCAATTTCATTCCTTATGCTTCGTCGGGTTGTGCGGTCAACGGCGGCTTAATCTCCGTCGTTTCTTTGTTTCGCCTTCCATCCCATTCGCCCAACACCTGTGTTACAAACGGGCGCGCAGTCCGCACGATGGACGAGAAGACGATGGATGGACAGGATTCCGAGTTACCTGGCGCCTAGAGCGCAGCGAACGAACAGGGTACGTATCATGCGCTCTCAACACTCTATGGACAGCACCCCACTTCCAACACTTCCTCCGCGTTGACCCAAGTCGACACTCCGTGCATGTAGGTACGTGATTTGCTCTCATCTACGCTGTCTTTCAACTTCTTTGTAGTACACAACACTGGCCATGGAAGGCTCCAAGCAGGCATATCCGACTCCCGCACCTTCGACGGACGGGTGCAGGGAACGGCAATGATCCATCAGCCATTTTTTTTTGTCTTCTACGAGGCCTGCGACGAGACGCTCCACGAAAGCGCGACGCGAGCACCACGGATATGACCTGCGACACGCGATCTACCGTGAATGGGTGTGCATATGGGTTCACGACAAAGGAGGGTCCGTTTGAGGTGACCAGCGCGAGAGTGCAGACGAGGTGCATGCCCCCCGACATATGAACTTGCTGTCGATGTACTGATAACCGGCAGGTTTCTCTTTCCGAGTTAAAATTCCATCGTACAGCGTGTTACGGTCATTATTTCTTTGCACGTCTGTGCTTAATCAATATGACATGAATGTAAAGACCGAACGAGGACTCGAGCCCGTCCATACTTGGCACAATGAACATTATGTCTTACCGCCGGGAGCGGAGCCCCGGCGCCTCTTGTTCTCTTTATTTACCCGGAGTCCCAACGCTCGGATCCGTAGATTCTGATAGCGCTACTACGTTTCTCCGACAAATATACCCTCCATTCGTGCATCGTAGCTGATGAAAACCTAGCACCAATCGCCTGGTCTGCTAGGACAGTTTGTTCAAGGTACCCTAATTGACCTGGCCGAGCTTCCATTGCTATCAGGCACACCGCAGCGTGAGCATACGGGCCTCGAAGCCCTAGAAAGCTCGGCAATTCATTTCTTATTCGCTGCAAAATATTGCACCAGAATTCGCAGCAGTCTCTTATTGCAGGCGGATCTGCATTGAAAGTGGGTTTGTCATGGAAGTCTGAGCTCTCAATCGAGAACTGTTCTTCCGTGTGCGGTATGAGACAAGGCTACAATCCTCCCGAAAATCGTCGTGGATCCATGGGCGAAGCGGACACTATATTTCGTCGTTAACAACATTCCCAGATTTTGGCCCAGTTAGAACGACTCATGTCAGAAAGAGAAACCCGTACAGATTCACTTGTAATTAGGCTTTCTCTGTTTTCTTGGCCGGCACGGCCTCCATATCCATTCCCTTCCTTCGGCGCTTCACCTTCCGCCGCCCGCGCCATCATCTCCACCTGCTCCTCCCTCTGTGCCTCCCTCGCCATCTCCAGCATTCCACCCATAACCGCCCTCGCCCTCGCTCTCGCCTCCTTCTCCTCCTTCTCGATTCTCTCCTTCTCCTTCGCCCTCCCCCTCTCCTCCAACAAAGCAGACCTGTACGCACGAGCACTGTGATGCGCAGGCCCGAGCTCTGTCGTCCGCGCGGTATCATTCCTCCAAAGGTCATATTGCGACCGACCCGCTTGGTGCTGGTTGCTCGGTTGACCAGGACGTACATATCCATTGCCGCCGTAGGACGGCTTCCATGCCCCACGCATGTCGAAAGAGGCAAAAGACGAGGCAGACGAGGAGCAAGGCTGGGTCAAAACGGGACGGTCAGCGACGAACTCGACGATGAGGGAAATTCGACGACGTACCACGCCAGCGGCCGAAGCCGGAGAAGTAGAGTAGAGGCAAGCAAACATGTCGTTAACGAGATAGATGGGTTGTAGAGCAACAAAAGCAAAAGAGGATGGATGCCAGTGTGGGAGGAGAAGAGAAGCGGTAGGAACTTGAAGGATTCAAGTGCGCTAGGGGCATTTGTACATCCGCGGAAGGGTGATTCTGGGGTGACGGAGAGGCGGAACGCTAGATGTCGGTTCGCTTTGTCCGTCGGGCCTGTATTCTTGTCGGAGCCGTCGCCCACGCCCCATGATGTCGCTTGCCAGTGAATGGCCTCAGCGATAACTCGTTGGCTGTTTTCAGTTTCTCTGTAGATTCAGTCAGCGTACATTGGCTTGTAGCCGGAAAGGACTGCAGTACGGGGAGTTGTCCAGCTGGTTCATGATGAAAGCAAGAGCAGCGAGACCGTGAGTGTCAGTACAAGGGAGTGCGGTCGCTCCGCTCCCGCCCCAGTGCGGCCCGCGAGAGCTGTGCAATTGACGTCATGCCGAGAGCGAGTTTGACATCCGAGGCTCTTTTAGAGAAAGGTGATGATGATGATGATGATGATATCAGCGGGCGTCTGATCCAAACAAACAACATCAAAGATTCTTGCTCGTTGCACTCACGAGTCACTTGCCCATGGAATCTTTGCAATCTGAATCGCGCCCTCCATTGCTGGCACGTTCGCCTGTGGAAAAAGTACCAGCAGAGCTCATGTCGCTCATCTTCCACTACTCCACCGACTCACCATCGTGGGACGCTCGGGCTTGAATCGCTCATGTTATCGACCTCTCCTCCCAGCCAGCGTCTCCCGAGCGTGGAGACGCGTGTCTTTCCGCCGCTCTTTTATGGAAATCTTCCTCCGCCCCGGTGACGAAACCCAGATGGCGGGGCTCCTCGAACTCTGGCTGACCCGCGCGAAGACGGCACCGCTAGACCTGTCTTTCGAACGCTCGGAACACTCTTCGTGCCTCTGAATCTTCCTGGACGTCGTACAACGGCAAGCGTCGCCTGCAAATTAGTCTCTGGGACAGACCGTAACGCCGTCTGACGAACGAGTAGGTAGACTGTGTAACAGTCTGTTACCCATCACGCTCAGTTAGCGCAAGCCAGAAATGACGTCAATTCCCAATGGGGATAGATGTATACAGCGCGTTTCCTCTTCACGCCGGCCTGAGTGACGTGTCTCGATACTCAAGACATGTTTTATTTGAACCTGTATACTGTACCATTTCGTTCAATTCGTCGTGTCACGGTCACACTCGATTTTCAAAGACCCCGGCAATAATTTTTTCTCGATTCATCCGATTTTTGGGCAGATTTTGATGAAATCAAAAAGTCGTGATCCGGACGAATTGAACGAAATGGTACAGTACCTTCCCCAGGCATAATTTTCATTCCCAATTCCACAATTTGAGTACGAGCAAGAGACACGGATAAGTCACACTCAAGTCACACTCGTCAAGAATCAGCGCTTTCACAATTCTGGAGGCTTCAGGGATGCTCCAGGAGGCTCTAGGAGAGTTTTCTTGACATAATTAGCCAGTAAATCTGGGCTTGCGACCACTGGGGACGACACAGACGGAAAATGGAGTCTCCTTCCGCATTGGGAAGTGACGTCATTTTTGGCTTGCGCTAACTGGGCGTGATGGCTAACAGACTGTTACACAGTCTACTCAGCTTGCTCGTCAGACGCCGTTACAGTCTGTATCAGAGACTACCTGCAAATGACTTGGCTCGGCTGTCTGAGTCCCAGCTGGAGAGCCTCATTCAATTGGCCAGGCGTCGGCCAGTCTTCGTGAGCACGGTCAAGGAAGCCCCGTACCCAGGTGTACCTGGGGAAATGATTGATCATATATGGTGAGTGAGAGATGGGTCGTGATCATACATTTGCGCTAATGAGAAGTGTTCTTTGATGCATCACTCACCTCTAGTGTACCTATTAGTGTCCGCTGTCCGCGCGCCTTACCCACCGCCATCAGCGCATCCGCCCCGCCCCGCGCTTGCCATCACACATGTGGCTGCCGTACCCGCACCCGCACCCGTTCCCGTTCCCACCCGGTTCCTGCCCGGCCTGTTCCCGCCCCGCCCGTTAGTAGCCTGCCCACTAGCAGCTGCCCGCCCAATAGCAGCCTGCCAGGCCGCAGCGCCCGCAGCGCCCCGCCGCGCACCAGCCTGCTAGCCCCATGCCTGCTCAGGCGCCACTGGCACCCGGCGAGCAACACCTGCTTGCGGGCTGCCAGCGCTGCCGGCCCATTCTCACCACCTTATCGCGGTAGTTCACGGCCCTGGGAAGGCCTGAAATCCATCCGGTGCCTGCCATTGATAGGACGATCTGCGGCTGTCAACAATGCATCGGAGTTTGATCTGTCGGCTCTTGCCGATCCTGCCGCTGGACATCAAATCGATAATTTCTGCTTTGCTCAGCGCCAGATTTTTTCCCCGTGAAACTACATCGCAGCTCAAGTTGCTCTGAACATCCCATGTCTATCTCCGCTGATTCAAACTCCTCGAAGACGCTGTGGCGCCCTCGGATATCTTGTTTCTTGCTCTCAATATGGCTTCCTGGTTTCAGTCCAGTGGATAGACTTAACATACTAATTCCTTAACAAATCGTGTTTAGTGCTCTTCTGGTCCCATCCGACCAATATTCGACTCCGTTGTGTGTGATTAACGCTCACTGTCTTGTCCATCAAAACCAGCGCGAACAGCACAATATTTTATCTACAGCTGCTTTCACAGCGTGCTTTGAGCTTCAAGGTCCACAAAAGCTTATTTTTAACACCTACAGGTATCCACAAACGAGTTTCTGAAGTACCTCAATACACTACTCGCTCTGACCCAACCTTCAAGTTCTTCCCATGTACGGAATTGTAACTTGCGTTTGGATCAGCACTCACCCAATCATGTAATTCGGCTTCTACGTCAGATATTGGGATAAAATTTAGCACTGGGAGAATCGTCTCAGCCTGCTCTACACGAAACCATCGGAATCTGAGGCATTTGGCCTCTTTTCCGTTCCCCAGAGGGCCAAAGGTGCGTTTTCTCATTTGTCAAATTCAAATTGGCGGGCAACAAGAACCACCATTCAAAAGGTATATGAGAATTAGAACCCTCCATGTTTTTGTTTTTCTCAAAATCCATCCATCTGCTGCAAACGACGCTCTGCTTTTGACCCGGGTATGTGTCCAAATCCGGAAATGCCGTCGTCGGCTAATCGTCAGCCAATCATCTATCTTCTTCCCACCACGACGACTCGAGCCAGCGCTCCACTGCAGCGCTCGCAATGGGCTGCTTCTCCATCCGCAAAACAGGGCCGGGTGAGGGACCCGTGCTCTCCATCTTCTGGGCCATTCTCGCTGCTCCACGCGCCATCCGCCATCCGCCATTCGGAGTCGCCGTGCCGTCAAATGGCGGGTGCGTTATCGGACGAAGAGGAGGAGCGGAGGAGCTTGGGACTGAGTGAAGATCCAGGATACCAGCCTCAAAGCTGCCGTGAGGGAAGGGTGGAATAAATTATTCCGTGGTGCGCAGCCCGCCTCTCCTGCCATGTTCTGCAATCCTCCAGCACACCGGCTCTTCAGCTCTTCGACGCGCTGCCTTCTGAGCCCATATTCTATGCTCCGGAATACGCTACTGCACTAACATCCGCCATTGTCCATTTCCGACCGCCACGCCACCCACCGCCCACCGCTTGAGTGACGAAGGTTATGCAGCCCTCGGTAGAAACCCGACCCGACTCAGAATGTCGCGGTTGCCGAGTGTACATGGGCTCGAAGCTGTCCCCACGAGGAGGGTGCTGGGATTATGGTGCGTGCCTGCGCAATGCCGCCGTCATGCGCCAACACAAGCTCTAGCCCTGCATAACTCACGTCCCGATCGGCTGAACCCGCCCTCTGGACTAGCACGGATTACAAGAGCGACACAGCATCACAACTGCCAGCGCAGCTAGGCCCGACGCTGAGTGCTTTTCCGTTGTTTATGGATGCTCTCACCAGCGACAGTGACCCACCATGCTCGCACTGCCGACCGCGCTACCATCGTCCCACTTTCCAACCACCCTACCCTCTCCACGCTCGCTCCCTCGCAGTTCCAGCCGCCACCATCCAAACTTCCATGTCCACCTCCCTCGCTGTCTCGCTCCCTTTCTTCCAGCAAGCCTGCCACTGAATTAGTGAAGGAGTACAGCCGCTGCGTACCTCATTACACGTCATCTGGACAGGCGATTCAGCGGCGCCGGGGCGACGTGCTGTCGGATCCAGAAGCGTCGGCTCCTGGCGATGGCTGTCGCGTTAGTCCCATCGTCTTCTGGCTAGTGTTAGTGTATACCTGTGGCGCTCTCTAGCCTCCAAATTGCAGCTTGATTGCTCAAACTTTCTTGCTCGTCATCCCCGACGACGTTGAGACGTCGTTCGTCGTCGTGGCAGGCAGCTGATCGCTGTCATACGACCACATGCTCAGGTCCACAGCTCAAGGCTGAGCTAGAGACGATTGATGCATTAAAACACATCTCTCGTTAGCGTGAATGTATGATCACGGTGCTCCTCTGATGAGCGCGGGTGATCAATCATTTCCCCAGGTTAGGGTGCCGTACCTCCGTCAAGTGACCATTTTCGCCGACATCGAGCTTCCAATGCCTTCCAGATGTTGGCGACATCCACGGAGTCGAAGCTCGTTGTCATTCAGCACACTCCGTGACTCGAGTCGCTCTCCGTCACGGATCCATTGGCATTCGACCCCGTCGTCACTGGTCAACTGTAACTGCCCCATCTACACACTCTCCGTGTCATCAATACCCTCCTACTGAGGGCATTCGATGGCTCGGTACGTTCCGGATGTCGTTTACTTTGAGCATGGACGCCCAGTCCGTGGATCGCGTCAAGGGGCATCTTCGCTCCCTGGGGGATCTGGGGTTAAAAGTATTGTTTTCTCTCTTAGCAAGTCGGAGCTTTACTGAGGGTGGCGTCCAGCTTGACATGCGAAAATCTCACTTCACTCTACAATCTCGAGCCGAGCGCAGAACTGTGTGCAACACCCTGCCCGCCTTTCCATTGAGTATATCTGCTATCTCGTATCGTACAATCCCGCCTTGTAAATGTATGTGGTTTTCATGTTTACAGACGCATGTGAGTTCCGCCGACGACTTTGTGGCCCCGATTCCTCCTTCGCGATAACTGATATAGGACCACATGTCAATAAATGTCATCCCAGCGAAGAGAGTCTTACCGCTCTTAATGCGATGGATGCAGATACTGGCCGGGTTGAAGGGTGCAGCCGCGCCTGCCGCAATAGCGGTGCACCGGGCGCTGGACAGTCTCCGAGTTCGCGCACATCATGAGGTTGTGGGTGAGATGGTTCATGACGGCGTTGGGACAGTGCACGATGGTCCTGTAGTATCTTCCGCAGTAGTAGATGCCTAGGGTCGAGTGGCACATGTTGGCGGTGGGGAGGGTACTCGGAGTGAGGTGGAGTGGGGAAAGAGATGTTCTCCAGACTCTCTTTAAATATGCCTGCGCGTTGTTAAATTTGGGCCCTGATCTCAGAGCCTTCTGAAGCACACAGCTGCCATAGACAGCTTCGAGGCGCAGACTCGCGGCGGCTGACAATGCGGCGTTGATAGCAATGGAAGCTCGGCGATAACAAATGAGATGAACGGACAAGAAAATCTCACTGGCTCCGCCCAATCACACTAGTACGGACCGGGACTTGGGAATTGTGGTTGGATGGGGAAAGTGTGGAACAGGAAGCGGCCTAAATCTCTGACTCCGACACTGATCTTCTGGCTGGCCTGAGAACGCACAGCCGGGACTGAGAGAAAGGCGCAGAGGATGACCACCAATCAGCGCGCGAGATTGGCGAAAATTGGCATCATTGTATCTATTTTCCCCTATTAGTTGGTGACTAGGGTAACAATGTATTCATTTATTCATCCCAGGTACATGTGAGCAGGGCATCATAAACACACCGAGCCGAAGGACGACAAGTGGGATCATCCTTGAGGCATGAAAGCACCAGACTTTGGAACCAGTGTGGGGTCTCTTCGTTCCACATCAGCTGTGGGCGGATAAATTCCTTCTGTCGCTCGAACACCCCAACTTCCATAGCGACGGCCCAAAGAACAAGCCCAAGCGCAAATACATCTCCCGCAGGGGTCGGCTGCTCAGCCAACTGGTCCTGTAGAGCCTCTGGGGGGGACCAAGTGATTGTCATTCCGTCCGGGACGTAGTCGATAAGACGACAGTGGCCATCAACGCAAAGTACGATGTTTTCCATCTTGAGATCCCCCCAGAAGATGGACTGCATATGCAGCCACGCCACCGATGCCGCTATGTCAGTGGCCCAGGCGAGCTTCACGAGCCAGGTGACCAACATGAGGGTTTCAGCCAGAGAACAACTGCTTTGATCGCCTCCGGACGGCGGTAAAAGGAGGTTTCCAACATCGGGGTGAAGGGACTGCATCTTCAGAGAGAGAGAGGAAGCAGGATGGTGAGGGATGAGGAGCCCGCGCAGACGATGGTTTGCATCAACAACGATGTGGGTTGGGCGCAAAAGGAAGTCGATGTCAGGAAGGCGCGCCATGAATTCCACGTGCTCGACTGTGGCAGAACTAGCAACGGCCTTGAACACGGCGATGTCCAACGGAGAGTCTAACATCGTTTGTACAAGGAAAATGTGAGGGTAGATCCCTAAGGAATGCGTGGCTTGGAGCGACGACAGGGCCACGGCGGGGAGTGGAACAGGATTCAAGAGTGCTTCACCGGCAAGAAATGGCACAATCTCATGTTGGATATCGAGGGAACCATCGGCGAGGGTCCTGAGCTCAACGTCGGTCCGCCATCCAGACTTCTTCGGCACGCGGTCAAGAATCTGTTGACAAGCGGTGTCAGTGAGCGCAGAGACGATGACAAGTTCTCGCGCACCGATTCAACGGTATACAGGCTCAATCCGCCGCCAGTACCGTCCAGAGCCAAGTTCTCCGCACATTCCAGTAGCTCAGTATTGCGCTCGTAGCTGATTGCGATTTCGGCACCGCTATCAAAGACTCGGGGATCGGCGTCGACACGGAAAGACATTGTGCCTGCGACAGGGAGCTCGTCCATAGGACCATCCCACATCTCGTTCACGTGAGATCCAAAAAGCGGGTTGGGACCCTCGCCTACGGGCCTCCACCGAAAGGCGTCGGGCGGATTGCCAAGAGCTGTTGTGGGGTTCAGTAATCTCGCCAGGGAGAGCTTAGCGCCAACCACCTATGGCTTCTTCCACAGCTTCAGGAGCAAATGTCGCGAGCTTGAGGTCTTCCGACGACATGGTTGTGAAGATGTGGTACGTGGCAAGACGAGAGCTTTAGATGTCACATCACGTCGTCACCATGACTGTGACCTGAGTCTTCCGCATCGTTTCGCCGATTTGACTCTGGAATCAAATTCTCCGCGGACTTGAGCCTCACAAAGAGCTCCACCGATACCGAGCAGCCCGCGCTATCCCGCTACTAGTACCCGGAGCACACGGACGACTTGTCGCTTGAGTTCTCATGTCTGTCTCGGAGCCTGAGGCAGAGAGACTCTCTCCTAATGCTCCATCGTGGCTGATGGAACCTTAGTTCATGGACGATATTTCGTCGTACGCTTCCCAAAGCAGTCGTGCCCTTGCGATTTGTGTATGAGGCAGTTCCACGCTGATTGACCTCACCGAGCTTCTATTGCCATCAAGCACGCCCCGCGGTCAAGCGACGACGGTATAATTATAAGTATGTCGCATTGAGTGCATATCCGAATTGGCTACATCGGCGGACTCAGAGACTCGGAGCGCGTGGTTGGCGCCTCTATAATTCGATATCACGGATCCGCACTCCCGCGCAGCGCGGCGGCACTGCCATTTTGTGGGTCCCGGCTGTGCTCGTGCGAGAGTTCTCATGCCAGCCAGAAGCCAGCGCCGGAGGTAGAGCGTGATCCTCCATTCATGCAGCGTGGTTGATGGAACCCTGAGTTCATAGCTCATTCCATGCCCCTCCAGCTTCTTATTGCCACGCTAGTCTCCTGGTCCGCCACGACAGTTCGTTATTTTTAAAGGTACCCTTGATTGACCTTCCATTGCTATGAAGCCCGCGCCAGCGCAACGCCGAGAGTCTATGGCTCGAAGTTCGGTATTGTATTGTCTTTATTTACTCTGAAGTTCTGTATTGTTCTCTTTATTTACTCTGAGTCCACCTGTCCGGTCATTCGGATAGCGCTACCATGACCCCCGACGCAATACACTCTCGTACTTGATCCTCCATTCGTGCATCATGGCTGATGAAACCCTCAGCTCATATCTCGTTCAACGTTTTCCGCAATCTTATCAAACCCAGGCCAATTCTACGCCAGTCCGAGTCCGTTTGTATGATTTACCTGGGCAAGCTTCCATCGATCGCTGCGGTGAGGCGCCGGCGTGAGTCTACGAGCCTCGAAGATATCGAGAAAGCTCAGGCTGAGTAATTCATCGTCTTTATTCTTGGAGTCCGTAGGCAAGGCCCTAGGCCCTCTTTCCTCGCAGGCAGATCTGTGGTTGGATATTCAAACGCTCGTTATCATTTTCCCGCTCGCATTGAGCTGCTTGACGGCATCCTCGTGTAGCTCCTTCAACACATCCTGGCCAACGCAATCAGAACACGAAAAAAAGTTCGCCGGATGCGCACCGCGACAGGTCGAATATCCTTAATCAAACCCGCACCCACTCCCGCCCAAACGACCATCCGGCTCCCCGGCCGCCTTGCCAGTTCGAACGGTGCCGCGGCAATATGGCGCCTGGGTTTATATAACCGCCATCCGGAATAATATCTAGCCGAGATCCGACAAGGTCCGGTGTGACTGAGGGTGAATGGGTTAGATCTCAGAGAGGACGAAGACGCAGACGAGGATGTACCGCTGGTGATGATGAGCCCGCGATACCTGGTGTGATTACCAGGTAATTGCGGTTCCAGATGACCCAGCAGCGGTAGATCTTTGCATCTATTAGGGACCATTATTAGGGTCAGCGAATCATGTCAGAAAGAGAAACCCGTACAGGGCCTGATTCACTTGTAATTAGGCTTTCTCTGTTTTCTTGGCCGGCACGGCCTCCATATCCATCCCCTTCCTTCGCCGCTTGACCTCTTGCACCTTCCGCGCCATCATCTCCACCCGCTCCTCCCTCTGTGCCTCCCTCGCCATCTCTAGCATTCCACACATAACCGCCCTCGCCCTCGCTCTCGCCTCCTTCTCCTCCTTCTCGATTCTCTCCTTCTCCTTTGCTCTCTCCTCTAACAACTTCTTCGCGCGTTGGTCGGCGAGCATACCCGTACGCACGAGCACTATGATGCGCAGGCCCGAGCTCTGTCGCCCGCGCGGTATCATTCTTCCAAAGGTCATATGGCGACCGACCCGCTTGGTGCTGGTTGCTCGGTGTCGTCTGACGCTGGGTACCCGAACGCGCATGTGCTTGTCGCGAGGAACGGCCCCGGGGGAAAGTGCGGGCGGGGTTGGGGCGGTAGTCGCGTCAGTCGAGGTGAACGACGACTGGGTGGACGGGGAGCGGGAAGTGGGTCCGCGCCGTCCGCCGTAGATGTCTGCCTTGGCGGTGGATGGGGGTGGGCTAGGCGTTGTTGCCTCTACTTGAGCGGCATGCGTATCACGATCCTGAACGGCGTCTGAGCATGCGAGACGATGAGGTCGAGAACGTACCAACACAAAAGCAGTCGACTGTAGATGCATAGGCGAGTCGGAAGGCGAGTCAGACGAAGTAGAGGTCTAGAGCCAATCGTGAGCACCAAGACAGAGGACGAGGGCAAGCACAAGTACGACGTACATCGTATTCAGAGACCGGCTCCGGAACAGCAGCAGCGGACGAAGAGGTCGTTATCTACTGGAGAAATGAGTGACTGAGACAGAGGGTGCGAAAGGCGACGTACAACGGATTCAGACTCAAAAGTAGCAGCCACAAGCAGATCGGTAGCAGAAGATGTGGAGCGTGAGGTAGGTCTGCGCCATGCACCATATGTTCCCGGTTTGGAGATAGAGTCGGGAGAGCTGGGGGCAGCGCATGGTGCATCTGGAACATCGACAGCGGAATGGCATGGGATAGACGTATGGCGATCCTGAACGGCATCCGCCAGCAGACGAGACGATGGGGCGGACGGGCGAAATAGTCGATACGGACGACACTTGCAAGCGAGTCGCGGACGAAGGAGCAGTCTGGAGCAGATTGTGAGTACCGACGAAGATAAGCTCGAGGACCACGGACATTGCGTTGAGAGACCGGCTCTGGAGAAGCAACATAGCGAAAAGATACGGACGACACTTGCAAGCTCTAGGGTAACGGAGAGGCGGAACGCTGGAGCTCGACTCGCACCAGCCTCGGTCCGCTGTGGCCCTCGTGCCTGTAGCATCCTTGTCGGAGCCATGTCCGTGTACTATGTAGCTTGATGCTGCTTGAATGGCTTCAGCGACGAGCAACGACGAGTCGTTGACTGCTTTCAGTTTCTCTGTAGATTCATTCAGCATACAGTGGTGTCGCCGTAAAGGACCGCAATACCGGGAGTGGTTGAGCTGGTTCGTGATGAAAGAGGGTCACCGTCAGTGTATGTCAGCGGCGTCTGATCCAAACACTGGCAAACGACATCGTGATAAGTAGGATTCTTCAAGCTGCTCGTCGTGCCACGGCGACATGAAAACCATCTTTGCAATCCGAATCGCACACTCCAGCGCAAGCAGATCCGCCGAAAATTTACGGCCAGAGCTCACGGTCATCGACTATCGTAAGTTTCGTTGGTTTGTGGGCTCCCAATTCCCAGCGAACGCCGAGTGAGCTATCTCCGAAATCCTTGCGATGTCTCGAAAAGAGCTCGAGTGTCCAGCTGATGTGTGGGCGGACAGGTCAGGGTAACTTCACAGTAAGTTTTCTCCGGAAGTGGTGGACGAGTACACTATGTGAAACGTACGCTCGAGGAAGTGTCACCGCTGGGAAAGTGTCACCGCTAGGAAGACGCTTCCAAATGACCGTATGTGCATCCTAATGCACAGTGGAACCGTGTAACTTCCCTACAGTCCCTCGTTCACATCCTCCAAGGAATACAACAGATTTTGACCAGGTAACTAATGAACGCTCGTTAGTGAGGATCATTTCGGAAACAGGAACGCCTACACAGCTGGATTTAGAGTCGAAATGAGAGAGCCGAGCGGTCAGCACATTGACTTGACATCCCAGCGGGCCCACAAGGTCTCGCAAGCTCTCCGCGAAAGCGCCTGGTGAGAGGGGCTTGTACATCGGCGCTTGTGTTGTTAAATTGAATCGACGGAGCGCTGCGCGGGAGTTATCATGCCGACCGCTCCTTGCTTCTAGCATGGATAAGATAGCGTGGTCGGTGTCTTCGATGCCGCGGGCCTCGATGGTGAAGGTGTGGAGGTTCGGCAGGAAGTCCGTCGCACCAAAGGGGTCGAAGATTCGCAAGAGTCCAACGCGTAGTGAAACGTCGCGGAGGGTCAGACTCGATATGCTTGGCGCATGGCCGAGAACCTTGACTAGCTCCTCCGTCGTGAGATGGCGCAAAGTCATCTCCCGAAGGCGGGGGGTACCGTCGAGAAAGTCACACAATATTTTGGTCTGGTTTCGGGGTCGATCGTCGACACGGAGGACTTCCAGGGCTGGACAGCAGAGAGAGGATAGAAAGCGGATGGAGAAGACGACGACGCCTTGGGCGGCACAATGGAGGGTGCTGAGGTGATCAAGTTGGATAGGATTCGCTGGAGCCATATAACTGCGGCGGCTGGGCAAGCGCAGAACCCTGAGATTCTTCATTCCATCGAGCGTGGAAAGTAGATTGGGGAAGTTGGCGTCAAAGTATAGCTCGGTAAGCTGCGCCCAGGGAAGTTGGATTAGGTCCAGCCCTTCGACGAATGCGCCAGAGACACTGAGCTGACGCAGCACCGGTGCGTCCGAAAAGACGGTAATTGCCGGTTGCACATTCACGACACGCAGCTCCAGCCTGCGCAGATGTGGGATACGTCCAAATATACCGTCCAAGGAACACGCGGCAGGCAGTGGTATGAAGCAAGAGAGGCTTTGGAGTCGATCCGAGTGCCCGGTGACCACAGAGAATAGCCGGGACTCGGTCGTGGAGAGGCTCACATCGAGGAGAGCATTATCCGCCCGTTCGAACCACCGATGGAGGAGTTTGTCTCGCGCGGCCGACGATTCGCCATCTACACTTATGCATGCCCAGAGTTTAGGCATGCCCAGTGAGATTTGTCGCCATGCTCGACATACATGCGTCAAAACGAAGGGTCCTCTTTTGAAGGAGGAGAAGGCTTCAGCCACCAGCTCCGCGTAGTACTCGAAAAATTGGCTGGTTATTTCGGGGGGTACGGTGAGGATGGGATATCTGACCGCCTTGAGCTGTTCTGAGACAGCCTTGCGTTGTTGAGCAAGCTCTGCGAGGCGAACGCGTAGCTGGGCGACTTCCGTGTCGAGGAAAACAAGCTGTGCACGGAGTTCCGACGCAGAGGGGGGTTCTATGGACCTGTTGTACTCTATTAGAGCGTCGCCTCTCGTTGTCTTGTCGGAAAGCCTACCGGTGTGTGCTTGCGGTTGTCGTCATGGCGGTTCTAGTCAAGATGCCACGGTGCGTGATCCGCGTCACATCGGCTTCTCCGAGTCCGGGTCTTCTGCCTTTCACATGGACCTTACATTCGATCCAGGACTTTCCACTTGAGGTCCTTTTGGAGTGTTTACACTCGTCTGTACATACTGTACGTACTGATTCGTTCTAACCTTTATTATTATATATATGCGAGCCACGGGGAGCGAATTCTCCGTGACCTTATCTTATCTTATCACGTGAGATCACTATCCGATAAGCCAGGATAGGGGTCGAAAAAACCTTTTCAACCGATGTCCGATTCGTAAAGTTGAAACCTCCCTTGGTCCCTTCCTCAAGTCTGTCACTGCAGATATCAAGGCAGTAAGGTGCCCTATCGTTTGTTTTGACAGTGGGAGCTCACGCGTTCCGACTGGGCCAGACGATCCATGTCACCTCGGGAGCGTCTGGCGTGGGCAGGTAGTCGGGTCTCGGTCATCGGAGACCTCGGTAGTGTCCAAGATCCACCCAATGAATCCGATAGCGATGGGCACCGGCGTGCCACGGGAAATGCCCAGTAGCGACGTTGTATGTGGTCAAGTCTAGGTTCAGCGGCGACGAAGGAGGAGAAGGTGAGTATTCAACTGTTCTTCATGGAATCAAACACTGAATCGACGTGAGGAGAGTGTGGGACTAATCATTCAAACCGAAACTGACATGCTGAGAGCGTCCCAAATCCACCGCCGCTTGTTACTGCAGCCGCCAGCTCGGGACTTGCTGCGAACCCCATCGGAGCGGAGATAATCGGGGTTTTGAGGCCTTTGTAGCGACAAGAAATGAGAACATTGCGGGAGGTGAGACTGGGAGGCAGCACTTACCCAAGTGTTCAGTGAGGGGAGTACGAATGGAAGCCATCGTCGGGTCGGAGGAGTCGTGGAAATGAGGGATTTGAAAGCAGACCGCTGTATTCTTTCTCAGAAACGTCAGAAGCCAGGTTGCGGGCCCTTGCGGGGTCTCGAACCTCGGCGGGTTTACGGCAAACGGCGGTCTCACGCCATCCGGCCGAGATCTGAGTAATCTGACAGCGAAGTGATTGATCCTGCCGGATGCGGATCACCTTTTGCTCAGGCTCGACCTTCAAAAGAGATGTCCCCCCTCTCTGATCCCTCATCCGATGTCGCCCACTGCCAATCCCCGAGTTCTCTACGCAAAAATCCCTGGGGCTGGTCCACTCGTCGCCGGAGAGCACCTCGTCTTCGATTCTACGCCGACCATCGATCTTGACGCAAAGCTCAATGGCGGTTTCCTCACGAAAACACTGCTCTTGAGGTCGATATGCTTGCGTTTTTGTCCGGTCTACCTCCAAGACTGACCGATATTTATACAGCCCTGAGCCGTACATGCGCGAGCGACTGCGCGATCCGTCCATCCTCAGCTATTCGACGCCCATGGTAGTCGGCCAGCCGTGCGTAGTTCTATCTCCGCCATCTATTCATCTCATGTCGATACCCGGAGTGTTGTCGGATACGGACTGGTGCAAGTGCTTCGCTCGGAGAAGGAGGGCGTCAAGGCGGGGGACTACATGTACGGTTTCACGCCCTGGGAACACTACACTGTCCAGCCCTACGTTGATGGTGAGTGATGCAACCCTCTATGCGTCGATACTGAGCGTTCCTTTGCTAGCTCGCGTGGACCTCAAGGGCGGGAATTTCCCGCCATACACCTTCGATTTGGACACTCTTGTCCTGCAGCAAGTGCCGAACCCACAAGGCGCCTTCCCCTGGTCGCGCTTTGCCAGCGTCCTGGGCACGCCTGGTCTGTCAGCGTTCGTCGGCCTCGAGTCTGTCGCTCCCGATATGAAGGCAGTAAGGCGCCTCATGGTTTGTTTTGCCAATGGGAGCTCATGCGCTTGACAAGGGCCAGACGATCTATGTCTCCTCCGGAGCGTCTGGCGTGGGCAGGTAGGCTGTTATGCGATGTCTGGCTTGTCACTAACTCGCGTGCAGCATGGTCGTCCAACTGTGCAAAAACAAGGGGTAGATATCTCTATCGTCGGAACCGCCTTTCTCTGACGGTTCCTTGCCAGCCTCCGAGTTGTCGCCTCCGCCAGCACGGATGACAAAGTCGAGTACATCCGCTCCATCGGGGCGGACGTCGCCTTCAACTACAAGACTACCTCCGTCGCGAGTGCATTGGCAGAACACGGGCCAATCGACTATTACTGGGATAACGTCTGCGGCGAGCAGCTCGAAGCTGCGATCGAAAATATGGCCTTGAACGGTGTCGTCATCGTGAATCCCTTCCCTTTCAAAGAAACGAGGTGCTGAAACTAGCGATAGACCTGTGGTTCTATTTCTGAGTACAACGTCCCGCCGGAGCAGCGCTACGGCGTCAAGGTGCATCCTTCCCCATGCTCCTTTCTTCCTTCAATTCACAACCCCTTCCTCAGAACCTCTCCCTCGTATTCAAACGCCGCCTGCGCATTGAAGGCTTTCTCGTCTCGGACGGGCTTGCCACGCTCATGCCGCGCTTCCTCGCGGAGATCCCAACGCTCCTAGCGCAAGGAAAGCTCAAGAGCGAGGAGCAGCAGTTCAAGGGGCTGGACAAGGGGATCGAGGCATTCTTGAGTTTGTTTGATGGAAGCTCGAAGGCGAAGCCCGTGGTGGTTATCGACGAGGCGTATGCTTGAAGCTTAATGGCTTGAGATAAGCGTACACACAAAGGTGGAATTGAATTGATGTGAAGGTATGGTAATACGCTGGGAATCGGCGGAGATACTTGAGAAGAGAGCGCGGTGCGGCCTCTATAATTGCTGAGTCTTCGTCAATGCGACATGCAGGATCCGGAATCCCGCATGGCGGCATTGTCATGCTTGTGGGTCCCGGCTGTGCTGGTGCGAAAGTTCTCATGTCAGCCAGATCCACAAGCCAGCGTCGGATTCAGTGTGATGGAATTTTTATTGTTAGTTCATCTCTCCTTCCACGCTTTCGACCTCCGATTGCTGTTAAAGTGACCTCTGACCATGGCGGCGGATGACCGAAGTCGCCGAAAAGGACTCCAGCCGGCGCCGTTGGCAATCGGGCGACCGTATCGACGACGGTACCGTATTCTGTGCCGTACCGTCAGCCCTAGGCCGTATCTTCCCGGGATCCCGTACCGTACGCTAACCGTACCGTATCGGCCCGGAAGTGACCGTACGATGCAGAGCCCTAAAATGAATGGAGAGTGGTACGTTCGTAATCTCGACAGGCGGGCTCTTATCCGCCCACTCCTAAAGCGACATTTCGTGGAGGCTTGGTCGGCGATCTGGAGGAAGTCAGAAGATGATTACGGTTTACGGATTACGAATCATCGGTCGGATCAATGTCGGCGGAGTTTGTGCTGTCACTCCCTCTTGCCTCTCTCCGTCATCCTGTACAGCTGCGCCGTTCAAATGGGTCGAATCTCAATCCAAGACCTGCCACCAGAGATCTTGGCGACAATCCTCGCACGCCTGCATCCAAGGGAGCTCGTTTCCTGCCACCTGGTACACCGGCAGCGTTATCGCAAGGAATTCGATGAGCTGACCTCCGTCGATGAAGGTTTCGCGTTTTTGGAAAGACCTGGTACAGAGCTCTCCCGATATTCAATACTCCATCGAGCTGTGGAGGGACGGGTTGCTCTGCGGCGACCTTGGGACCTTAACACCGGCGGAATGCCTAACCCGACTATACACACGTCGCAACGCGTGGCGCGAGCTCAAATGGAGCTCAAAGAGCGTCGTTAGTATGCAGTCTCTACAGGACTGTCGGGCGTACGAGTTCAGTGGGGGCATTCTTGCGCTGCAAGACGACACCGCGACCTTCGACGTGCTCTCCCTGCCTCGTCTCGCAGAGATGGACGATCCGAACGAGGCGAGGGTAACTAGCACCCTCCACGTTCCGATGATGTCTTTCGAGGATTTCACACTCGATGCCGGGCAGGATCTGCTCGCAGTCCTGTACATTCGGTCCGAGATTGAGGGTGTTTTGGCCCTACGAAGATTATCCACACCCGAAACAGCCCATCCCTCAGCCCATGTCCCGGATATTTATTTCGGCTGTAGTCTCGGGAACACTACCCTCCTGGCGATGCAAATCCTCGACGACATCATCGCTATCTACCACCACTCTGCGTCTCGCCTCCTGATCTTTGACTGGCGCAAGGGCGTTCTGGTGCTGACGCTAGCATTCAAAGACGACGACGAATACTACAAGCTTCGCGTCGTCGACTGCAACGTCCTCTCGCCGCGGCTATTCCTCCTAGCTTGTCGAAACTCCGGCGACGCGCCCCTCCAGCACGGGTGGCTACAGTTGTACACCCTCTCCGACGACCTCTATCCAACAGTGGTGACCCACATCGCGTCTCTAGAGCTGCCCGAATTGGCGATACCGAATCCGATCCATTGTCGGCTGGTCTCCATGGCCATCATGGCGGGTCCATACACCGCGTATCCGACGCCAGGCGTGCCGTATTACCAGTCCAACGACCGTCGGATCGTGACATTCATAATACGGTACCATCCATTAGCCGATTGGGTGCGCCTTGTTGTTCATATCCGGACTCTTCTGTCTCTGGTGGACGAATACCGCAGTCGAGATTCAGAGGAAGTGATTGGGCGCCAGTGGGAAGAGTGGGGTCCCCAGCAGACAAGGATGTTGCTTGGCATGAGACATTTGTGGCCGAGGTACGTCTGTTTTCTTCTTTATCCGAAGCGCCGGTGCTGAGCCGTCTACTGAAGGCATGTTCATGGCGAACGGATTGTATTATCCACGCCGTCCACGCGCTGTATTCGATTGCTCGAGTTCAACGTTCTCCGCCTTCCTGCTACCGAGACCCAGCAAGCCGATCCCAACGCTGAGGATGTGGATGTTTCCTCTATACCGTCTAATCTCGACTCTGGATTGGACTTGTTGCCCACAAACATCATCTCTACCGCCGATCCCAGACCACCGGGGTTCATCCAGCCACCAGACAGGGATACAGTCACCGACATCGATATCCTACACGCTACGCCCAGCGAGCTGCAGATGTCTATGCTCGTTACCGCGGCTAGCGATGATTCCGCGGATTCCGACCAGCCCGAAGACCCTGAACCGATCCTCGTCGGGTTATTCAAGCACCCCGTACGCACAACCTTGCCGTATAGAGAGATTCAACGCGTGATACGCCCTGCCCGCCCTCCTGATGAGCCGGAGGAGTATGATTTGTTTTTGTTAGATGAGGGGCATGTTATTGCTGCGAATACCGCTGTAAGTTCTGTTCTGTTCCGCTGCTTAGATGCTTATTCAGCCTGATCAGAATGCAGATTACGAGGTCGTTGTATTCCGGATGAGCTAAGATAACGATTCGGTTCCATCGCAAGCGACGATCATGGTATGCAGGGTCAGCGAACAGCTCGCGCTTGTTGATTCAAGTAGAGATCTACCGGCCGCGATAAACTAGCTCGCCCCGAATCATTCGGAAGCCTATATCATCGTCTTTTATGGTGGACTATCTCCTACAATGAACTGGTTCCGCCCCAGCATGTCGCGGATGCGAGCACACTGGGCTCCATTTCACCTCCATTCTATGCTAATTCGAACAGTCCAAGAGACTTTAGCCCTCCTGCGCTTTTCGTAGCCATCGAGTCACTGATATCTACTCCATCCCGACCTCTTAAAAGACAGCGCGTCGTCCTCACTTCTACAGAGGAAACCGCACATTTCCCCAGCTCGACCAAACCAAACCAAATCCAACAATGAAACTCGCAGTCATCGTATCGCTCATGGCAGTCGTCGGCCGCGCCATCGCAGGCAACTGCGTGCCCGGACAAGTGTACCCGTATCTTTTGATGCTCGACTTAGGTTGGGATTCAAGTTTTCCTCCATGTCTCTTTGCCGTTTGCTGATGGGTATTTGTGCAGACCCCGCGTACGCGGCGGAGATGGAAGCGTGCTTCCTGCGGACCCATAGTCCGCTGTACGCCAAGGCCCAGATCGCGGAATGGCTCTATCAATGTTTGCCGTCGGGGCGGTTCAATCCCGCGACAAAATTCGGTCTCGTCAGTTGCGCGCCTAACTGCAACACCCTCAAGGTCGGCGCGCTCGGCGCGAATCTTGTTTGTTTGGAATTGGGCCTGAGCTTGGGGGGCTTGAACTTGTGATGGCCTAGTGAGTAATATTTCCCCGAAGTATGATTCATCTTTACTGACCTTGAATCGCTAGATATCAATGCATAGTAGACTTGTCTGCACAGAGTCATCTGTCGTTGCATTCTTTTTCTGAGAAAATCGAACACGTTGTTCAACATGCGTCGCAAGTCTGCCGAAATCAGGGCTATTACTCCCCGCAAGTTGATAAATTCTTCAGAGCTTATTGAGAAACAAGAGCAATGGGATAAAAAGCGTTGTTTTCTCGGGCTATATACCTCGTATATTACCTTGTATTATTGCCTCGTATAAGTATCGTCACGTCTGAAATGCAGTCAGTGCAGGTCTAGGCCCAGCGATGTTCCGTGTCACTCGGACATCGGATGGTCGCCTCCGAACTCCGAACGTCTCCGAACGTATAATTTTTTTCGCGTTCAGCACTGAAAACTCCGAGTCTCGCAACTCAAGCTAAGTTCCATGTTCAAGGAACTTTTGTGGGAGCGGAGCGACCACCTCTCTTGTACATGTGACCGCGTAAGCGCCGAGACGCGTGACTGACGCATCTTGCTTCCGTCTCTCATCATCTTGTCGCAATATAGACCGAAAAATGATCCAAGACTTTGCACCTGAAATCCTCGTCGTTGTTATTACCAACCTGCATCCTCGGAATATCATTTCAGCTCAGCCGGTACGCGTTTCTATCCGAGTCGGAGAGAAATTGTATGATAATTCATGAAGGTTGATTTCGGAATGATTTGGTGAAGAATTCTGCGGATATACAGTACATCGTGGAGCTCTGGCGTGACGGCCTGATTTGTGGCAACGACGGCGGCCTCACATCTGCGGGATGTCTTGCGCGACCATACGCACGACGCGAGGCATGGCGGAACCCCAGGCCTCAAGTGGATCTCTCGAAAGCTGCCGCGCTTATTCGCTTGCCGGCGGAGTTTTTGCTCTACGAGGGAACTCGGACGAAGACAGCCTCGATGTCCTCCCGCTCGCACGTCTCCTCGATGGTGCTAATCCTAATGAAGCGAAGAAGACGAACGCGCTAGGCATCCCGACGGAGAGATTCCAGGGTCTGGAGCTCGATCCTGGGTAGGATCTTCTTGTGCTTCTACACATTTTGAGCGCCAGCCAGGGGGCTCTCGACCTTCGGCGCCAGACGCAGCCCACCCCTCCGCCGAGTTAGAGATGATTTAATTTGAATGGAATTCGACTGATGACAGAGCTCTGCGCACGTTATTCCTCGCATCGCTGCGCGCATGATTCCTTTCTTCCCCCACGAAAACTGTCGCCCGGCGCGTCGCACTTCTGTTCCTTGTGTTGCCGCACCCCCGTATGGAGAAGCAGGCCTCATAACCGGCGAGCCAAGTTTTACGGAATAATCGTAGATACCATCAACCAATCAAAGCTGACTCGGAGTTCCTTCTGACCACCATGTCCGAGCCGCCCACTGTCCCTGGCCCCACCATCCAGCCTCGAACTCTTCGACCCCTCGACTATGAACTCATGTACGCAGTCCCCTTGGCTCCTGTCCTGTCTCTCAACTCTGCCTCAGACTTCACCGGCAGCAGCTTCGAAACGAGAAGGCTCGCCAGCATATGGCCAAGTCAGCGAGCGTCTGCGACTTCTTGGTTCTCATTTTGACCTTCGTTAGAAAGCGTGCCGAGCTCAAGATGAAACCATTACACGAGCAACAACAGGTCGCTGAACGGTCGAGGCTGTACCGCGCTCGTTATCGTCAGAGGTGCGTCGTTGCTTCACTAATCATGACACCTTCCCTAATGCAAGCAAGGTGTCGCGAAGCCATGGAGTTGGGAAAGAAACGACAACGGGAGAGGATTTATTTAGATCGGTATGGAGAGGTCGGTTACGAGGAATACGTTCAGAGGCACAATCTCGCAGTCGACAAGCAACCGGTGCCGACTCTCGATGCTGGAGACCTTGTTCCCACTCCCGACCGTGGTGTGCTCCCTCCAACCACGCGTCCTCGTCGCGCCGACAACGAGCACGCTCGTTGGTGGTAGTCTGTTGCTTGGTCGCTTTCGTTTGTAAAAATCTACGACGACAATCTACCAACTAGAGCTCGGCCTACTTTGTAAATAACTTCTCGCTCTTCAAGGCCCTCCATATCCGTGCCCCACACACGCCTTGTGGTCCATATCAAGTCAAGTCGGTACAAGCATAGATACTCCGACTGCTCCGAATTCAAGGCTCAATGAATCAATCTTCTTTTGACTTCGCCAGCGCGCCAGAAAGATGCTCCGTGATTAAATCTGCCAGGCCAGTGGCAATTGCCAGCGATGGACAAAATCCGTTGTGGCAATTGCCAGCGCTCGCTTGACTGGACCGTAGATCCATCAGCCGACGAGTGATTGCTCCGGGTGACACGAGCACGCGACAATCCCGGAAATCGTACCTTTACGGTTTTACGATCGGTGGCAACTTAAAAAAGCCCCGATGGCAATTGCCTGCTGCAACAGTCTAATCACTACCGTAGCCGTAGCGGCTCTCAGCCAAAAGGCGTGACACTTTCCGATCAGTCAAAGTGACGAGCACGGCCACGTGCCCCTTTGGACGCGGCTGCAACGCGTTGAGCCGCACGCGTAAATGCTGCAGATAATAAATTTCAAAATATATGAAACAACGATGAATCGCCGTACAGATGGTACAGTGGAGACTAAGTAAGTACTATACATTTCTTAATATTCTTATTTGTTCGTATGTATCAAGAAAGCGAACTGTCGCTGGCAGGAGCGGAAAATACACAAAGGGTATGTAGGGTATAAAGAAAACGAGGAAAAACGAAGATCCACAATACACCAACGCTCAATCGGCATCCGAGTCAGATTCCTCGTCGTACTTCCCAGCACGGAAGCCAGCGTCCGCGAGGACGGCGGCAAACGGCGAGATCGGAGCCGCCTTCATTGTGAGCGTCCCAGGGAAGTTCGGCTCAGAAGCGCACTCGGAGACGTGGTCATGAATGAGCTGGTTGATCCTTCAACAGGACACTCGTCAGTAACCAACTTCAACGCCAAATGGAACCGCAACTCACTCCTTCGGATGGGTGATGTGCCCCCACTGCGGTGCACCCGGCACTTCGACCATCCGAACGCTCTCCACACCACGGCGAAGCATCGAATCTCTCAATTCCTCCGTCCCTGCCCGCGCATACGCGATGTCCTCGGCGCAATGCACCAACAGCACCGGGCAGGCGATTCCGCGTAGCGTTGGAGGAGCGCGCTCTGTGAAGAAGAGGACCGTCGAACGCTCGTAGGTTTCGAGATTCGGAGGCATCCACTTGTTCTTGGCGACGGCCAGAGTGAGGTTCACGAGGCTGGAAACAGATCAATGGATTAGAATGACAGGAACGGTGGAGAAGGACGTACGCTTTGATAAGAGGGTCTTTGGCACCACTCAGGCCGAGTTGGAGAGCGCCTGTTACGGCGTCGAGCATGGCTAATTCGTCCGCCGGCTCGGAATCGAAGGCGGTGGTCCAACATTCCAGGATTTCACGCCGACCGTGAGCGGCATCCGCAGGCTAAAAGAAGCGTCGACATTCGAATGAGCAATGCAATCCGCAAACGTCCACGTACCTCTTGCATCGCAGGCGGGGAGATGAGCGTGAGGGATACGGCACGTTGAGGCCAAAGAGCGGCCAGCTCCATTGCTACCAATGCACCAAGGTTAATGCCGACGAGATGTAGAGGGGGAAGAGCGAGCGCTTCCTGGAACGAAAGGTGAGTTCAACGTACGATATTCGAATTCCGACGTACCATGAACTTGACGACATCGTCCACAGCGTCGGTCATATCGTGCGTCGGCTTCACGGGCCCCACCGAGTCGCCAAAGTTGCGCAGGTCAAGCGCGATAAGGTTGAACCGCCTCAGCCGCGGGTCAGCGAATTGGTCTTTGAAGAGCCATGAGCAACAGCGGAGGAAAGGAGGGAAGAAGATACGGACAGTGCAGGGAAGCCTGCCCGAGGAACAGTGGATGAAGCAGGAGAATCGTGGGCAGGGCTGGGTTGATAGTCTTGGCATTGGGAGAGGTGGGCGTAGAGATAGTGTATGCGACGTCCAAATGACCGCCAGCGCTGTGGATAGAGACTTGGGGCATGGTGTGAAAGCACAAAACGGAGGGGTGGATGCTGCGCAAGTCGTCAGACGAGCAGAAGGATTTAAGGGATAAAATTTACATTAGGAGTAGCAACGGGTGTCGAAAGAGAGTTGAAATTCGCCTCTGTCTTGGTCGTGCGAGCAGCGGCAGTTGATTGGGAGGGATCTTCGAGGTATGGCATAGCAACAACCCTGCTTCGAGGCGCGGTATATCTGGGTGTCGGTTACGCGTAGACGCAACACCACAGGAAGAACCATAGATGAATCGCGTCGTGCTGGTTAAACCTTTCGAACCGCCGTCAAATTAAAGATCGCCCACCACGATCGACGTCTTAATTGTGATGCAAAAAGCACCCGCGACTACGCGTTTTCTCCTGACTGAAAGGAGAGCCGTACTAGTACGCGTCAGCTGGAGGTAGTGCTCGTTTCAACGTCACTTGGACGACAGCTATTTGGACGACTACTCACTCACTGTGTCTGTTGATCTCGCTCGAGAGCCTTCAGTCTGTCTTGCTTAAACACTTGCATGGATTTGAGCAATCGAATGTGTTGCCTGTTCCGAAGACCCCTCACTGCATCGACGTCATCTGTACGCGCGCGGATATAGGTTGAGAAGCGAAAGACGGAGAGGGGTAAGTCGAGGATGGTGCGCCAAGACACCCACCAACAACGTGAAAGTAAACTCTGTATTTTGATCAAGCAGAGCAGGCAGCTATAGGTAGCGGCTTGTAAATCGTTACTGTGCCTTCTCCTGCTCGAACTTGTATGCCTCTGAGGGCTCCATCACGTTAATCCCCATCTCCTCCGCTATGAACAGGATCGATATGTTATCCTATCAGGACAGATAAACAAATATAAACGCACCCGCGATCTGTTTAACAGGACCCGTGAACCACTTGCGCGCACTGATGAGCCAGAAACCGAAGCAGTAGAAAATGACAATGCCGACGGCAACCTGATGTGTGGGACGCGGTTAACAAAACAGCGACAGAGGCGAACAGTAACGCACGATAGAGTAGTTGAACGTCTGGGAGTCGACAGGCTGTGATACAAAGTCATTTCATCAGCCGAATCAACCTGCGATGGGTAGACCTACGTTGATTTGAGGCAGAATAAACGCAATCGAGATGAACAGAATCCATAACACGGCGGTAACTGCGATGGGGTAGGAGAATCGCCCGAGGTGGAAGGGACCCAAGACAAAGCGGTCACGGTAGACGACGCGGAGTGCGATGGGGATGCCCTAAAATCACTTCGTTTTAAAAGTTGGTGAGGGTTAGGCACGCACGTAGGATATGTACAGCCCAATCGTCGCGATGGAGGTGGCAGCCGCAAAGGCGACGGAGCTGCCGAGACTGGGAAGACCGAGGCAGAAGCTGAGGAAACAAGCGAGCCAGACGGTACGAATGGGCGATTTCCACCGTGTGTTGACATAGTTGAAGAACTTGTGTCCAGGGATACCCCCGTCGCGCGCGAATGCGAACATCTACTGTGCTTTGAACGTCGTGTTCGAAAGGAAAGAGAAGTAACATACCATGCGAGAATTACTGGTAATCGAGAACGTCCCGCAGAAGAACATCGCGCCAATGACGATAACCATAAGCACTATCGCGCCATTCTCTCCGACCGTATCGAGGAAGATCTGCGTCACCGGCTGGCCCGTACCGCTGTTGAGAGTTCCGTCGAGGTCTTGGATGGAGAACAGCAGACCGAGGATGAGGAACCACCCGAGCACGGCCGAGACACCGATGGCCATGATGATTCCGATGCTGCCTGACATGGCGGCGTTTTTGGTTTCTTCGGTCATCTAGGTGTGAGATACGGGTGAGCGAGAACGAAAGCGGACGGTAGTGGACACGTACATGTGCGCTTGCGTCGAAGCCTACGAGAGTGGAGAGTCAGTGGGTGCGGGAAGAGAGGGAGCGCGAACCTGTAATCGTGTACTATAGAGCCGATGTACATAAGCTCGTCAATCTCGACGGAAAATAAGAAATCATACCTGCGACATCAAGATCTATACACTATTCAGCAACTCATCACGAAACGAAGAGAAGAGAACGCACTCCAATGACCACAACGTACGCATGACTTGCCCTATCGCCCCAGCCAGGATCGCCCGTCCCATCCAAGAAAGTCTTGAAGACAAACTCCGCCGACTGGTGATGCGGCGCCTTTGCGAGAATCGCGACGACCAGGGAGAACGTGCCGATGGCGTGCCACCACACAGAAACGTTGTTCAGATAGCCAAGGATATTGACGCCGAACGTGTTAATGGTGCCTTGAGCGACGAGGACAGCGGCGTAGATACCGATAGTGGTGTTCGCCGTCGGCACGAAATCGGTTTTGAGCGTGCATGCAGTGGAGATGAATGTCGCACAGGCGAAGCTGGTGCTGATGAGATCGAATCAAGAATGGTTCAGTGAGAAGCGCACCTGATGCCGGTTGTAACTGCGACCTGCCCGAGCAGGTTGAACCAGCCTAGAGTATTTCAAGCGGAGTACAAAAGCGCAACTCAGGCGTACCCGTTACCCACGACGCGAGGGGTGCGCTCTTTGGCTTCGAGAGCATAGCAGCCCAGAAATATGGTCCACCGGAGGTCGGGTGCGCGCTACGAGGGATTGAGGACCAGTTATGAGAGATTGACGAACTGCGTACCTGCAGATTTCTGTAGTATCGCATCAGAGAACAGTGGAATGAACGTAATCTTAGCTACGCACCACCCATGGCCAGTCCGACGAGGGACGTGAAGAACGCTGCTCAACATCAGCCTTTGCACCGCTGACTTGCTGTAACACGCACATACGACCACCCATCCCCAAACCATAACGGCGGGTCCTGTGAGGAATGTTTGCGATGCATTACAGTCGCGTCGTGGATAACATACCGCCGGTATTCTGAAACGAGGTCAGCGCCTCCAAGCACAAGACACGTCGACTCACCAGCCCATACAAGAACAGCGAAGGGATTCCCGTGATGACTGAGATGATAGAGAACGACACCTGGGACGCCCGCTGTCAACCCGTTGCTTCCTGAGAGCGAAACACGGCGCCATACCCCGAAATTCTGCGTGTCTGGTTGTGAGAAACGTGCCGAGATGAGGGGAACGCGTCGATATTACCTGCATAAGACCCAATTCCCGTCTGTCGGTTGGCCCATCCGTCAACCTCCGTCCTTATCGCGCGCGAGCCAGGCAGCGAAAACACGCACCGCAGCTCCTGCTTGTAGCCCATACGTGCAAGCTCGACCTCGTCGGCCTCCATGGTCGTTTCGGGCATCTTCTTCTCGTTGTGCACAGAGTCGGACATGGCGGTCGTGGAAGAGAAGCCCTCGAATGACGGCCGTGGCGCGCGGTATCGGCCGACCAAATGGAGACGGCAAGCTGTCAGATGGCTTATCTATCGCCGTACTATCGGCGGTGATAGTGCGGTGATTGGCTGGACTAGGCGACCGCATGGGAAAGATTGGCGCGATACGCACGCTCGGCCAGCGGAAGCAAATCATGTTCAAGTTGAGGTTGAAATGAAGACTTGATCACTTGGGGAGTGAATGGCCTGAAGGGACAGTGAAACAGAAGTTACAGAACATGAATTTGCCACGTCCTTCACGCACCAATTGCCTACATGCACCGGCTGGCGCAGTTCATGCAACAGGCATTCATATTCTATTCCCATCCTACCGAACACCCGTGCTCAATTTTCGCACACTGGGCATACCATTTGGGAGAATCACCTGCACACCCAACTCCTGGCCCAAATACTCCAAATTCCGCACATCTCGGTCATGTAGTCCTTCAACGTCAAAGTCCAGCGTGAACTCGTCGATTCGCGAAACATCCCGGCGACCTTCGGCGGAAGTTGATCCAGGGTCATCCACGAGCTCGGCGCGGTTGATGACACCCAAGATATACGGCTCGATGAGGCGTACCGGACGGAATTCCCGTGGCACAATGAGCGTGAATGATTTAAGGCCAGGAAGAAACTGCCATTGCCGAGGAGCAAAGCAAACTCGAAAGCCTCTTCTGCCGACATGGACTGTACTGGGAGTGAAACTTGAGAGACGCTCGCAAGGGCTGGGGAGCTCATGAGCTTCGATAACGCGTCGTATTTCGTAGTGCTCCCGAAGGATAACTCGCGTATGGTACAACCCGAGCGAATCAGGAAGGCGACGAGTGACGCCGAGTACGCATCAGTCATCACAGGTAGATAAAGTGTGTGGAGTGCCGGCGCCGTCAGGTGGTCGATGACCTGCGGAACAAAGCCCGAGACACAGGACAATGTGTGCAATTTGTAGTAAATGGGAAGGGCAGCACCGGTGAAAGGAATGTGGGTGTCGTACATCCAAGAGAGACTGAGGATTTCAAGGTTTCGGGTGTGGCAAAGGACTTCCAAGAGGTCTACATCGAAAGACGGGCAGAGAAATTGCAGCATTTGAAGCTGCTCCATGGGCAAACCGACGAGTGGAACCAGATCTGGAAAACTGAAGCATAGTTTGTGTAGACATCGGGCGTCGCTGAATAACATCACCCTGCCAGTGTCTGCCCATTTAAGCCTGACAAGGTTCATAGTCAGCTCTTCGAGTAGTGGTAGAGCCAAGCTGCCAGAGAACTCGGAGGGGACAGAGACAGAGCCATATCCACCCGGATAGGCCCGAAAGTGAGCGGTTTTCCATCGAGGCGAACAGTTGACTATGCCCAGAGGGATCTCCCAGGGTCCTTGACCTTGTATGCGAATGGAGATGTAAAGGGGTAGAGTTCCGCTGCGTTCCGCGAAACACAGAAAGAGCTGCTCGGGAGCTCTGCCGTCGGTGGTGAAAGCGATGTACTGCCAGAGGACAGGGTTGTCCAGCGCCACAGCTCGCCATTGCTGACAGACGGCCGCCAGTTGCAACAGAACTGGGTCGTGTGCAGCCACTCCGGTAGCGACTGCCAAAGCGAAAATCCTCGTCGTCAACTCCGAGGGCAGGCACAGGACGGGGAATACGAGCTTCGAAAGCTCCCGTTCAACTAGGGTTCGCTGTGCTTTGAGGCTTTTCAACTGCATCTCCGTCTGGAGGATGCGTTCTTCGAGCTGCGCCTTTTGTTCCCGCAGAAGAGCGGCGTTGACGCTGCTAGAGATGGATTCCGATTTGGCTGGCACGTCGTTGAGCGGACTCAATTCCACAGCGAACGAGCGTCGGCGTACCACTGGTCATTGCTTGCCGATTGTCGTCGATGACGAGAAGAAGTCATCAGGAATTTTGCACGACCCGGGTTATCGCTGGTCACGCTGGTACGGCTGGTCGACGCTGGGTAGACATCGACCAGCTTGCGTAGAGCCTACCAGCTGGCTACCAGGCTGTAGACTACTGACTAGCGGGACATCAGGCGGGTGTCGAGCTGACACGCGCCTGTTCAGCGCTAGCGTAGGACTGGTCAATGTAGAAAACAACGCTAGTACAATGCTAATCTTCATCCTCCTCATTGTATTTTCCGCCACCGACCATATCATCGTCCGAATCAGAGTCGGAGTCGTGCCGCTCGGAGTCTCCGTCGTCATAAACTAGCCTAGCTTATCTTAAGGAATATCATGACCTGGTCAGCATCATGCCTTAAGAGTACTAATGTCTTAAGACACATTCTTAAGACTCGAACTACAAGATGACCTGTGTAGCCAGCTGTACTACAAGTCTTAAGATCCCAGGGACTCTTAAGACGCGGTCTCAACTCTCAAGAGTTCGACTCTTAAGAGTTCAGAATTAACTCGGAAGGAGAAAACAAGCCGATGGGAAATAAAAACTAAAGTTAAGGATGGGCGACTTCTTAAGATCGAATCTTGAGATTGAGACTCCCGGAAATCCAGACCTGTCATAGGATCGGAGCAGTCAATAATAATAATCTCACAAGGGTACTGGGAGAGAGCTCACCGAGTAGGCTATCTACCATGATTTGTCGGCGCGTTCAACTCCCTGTAATAATTTCAGAATCACACACTATCTCGAAAATAAGACTGCTTACGAGCTCCTGCATCCATTCAAAGAGGCGATCGCGTGTTGCGTCTATCCGTGCGACGAGATCATCAAACGAGGCAGCCTGTACCCAGGATTTGTGAGCGCCGTTGCCGTCCTTGAACGTCAATTCCGCTTTTGTGGCTACGCGAGCCCACATTGCTGCGTGCATACGCGCATATGCAGCCGCCCCGAGCGATTTGTTGCGCTGCATCTGGTCCGCTCTCTTGGTCCAGACTGCTGCATCGCGTCGAAAGCGCTGGATGACGCGCCAGAGCTCGGCATGCTTGCGCTCGTACTGTTCCAGCCATCGAAAGACCTCTGCTTCTGCCCGGAACCACTGTACGCGCTCGCCTAAAACACTGGTCAATCAAATACTCGTTTGCGGTTGTTTCGCCACGCACTCTCTTTCTTGAATTCCGCCACGTTCTCATTGGTCTCGCTTGGCACGGATAGCGCGTCATCCTTCCAGATCCAACCCTCTTTTGCCACTTTGTCGGGCTTGGCGGCGGTGCCGGGGTTTGTCTTGCGACGTTTCGCAGGTGATACATGACTCGGGGCTAAGGACTGATGTTAATGATATACAAGGCACGACGGCCGGATTCCACTGACCTGCCCGTTTATTCATCTGGGTTCCCTGCCTGATAGCCGGCTCCTCCGCTTCGTCACGGTCATCCTCCCATTCGGAGTCCGTGTCGCCACCAATGGCATGGCCTGAGATATCCTCGGCAAGGCTTGGTGCTCCTGAGGCCAAGAGACGCCATGCTGTCGCGTCAACAATCCGCGAGTCGCCTCGCATTCGGAATAGGTGGGTGTCTTTCCGAATGGTGTCTGAGATCTTCATGGGCGGGAACGGGTGCTTCGCGTCGGCTTTCAGGTGTCCCAGCACCACTAATGCATCCCGAGCAGCGTTGTACACTGTGATTTCGAGATCACGAAGCATTTGGGCCATTTCTTTGCGTCGCTGGGCACGAGTGATCCCGCCCTGGCCTCGATAATCGAACGCACGTGAGCTCTTCACGATGGAGAGTGCGATAGATTTATCCTGGACCGCGAGGATCTGAGTGTTCGCCTGGCCGCAACGCAGCTGTACCTCTAGCTGGACTAGCGAGTGCTCTAGTGTGGGTGGCGATTTGTCTCTGAGAAGACGCGACGGGGTTTGGATGATGGTCTCCTCGGGTAGATTGGTGTCGTGAGATGAAAGCAGTATTTCGGGAACTTGAAGAATCGACGCCTGATGAAGCCGTAACTCGACGAGGTCGTCATTGAGGCTTTCGCGCAGAGTTTCTAGCGTGTTCATCGTGTCTTGAAGTGGATGCTCCCGGTACGACTTCACATAAGCTTGAATAGTGAATCTAGAAAGAAATTAGAATGGTTCCGATGACACTAGGGCGAATTCGAGACATACTGGTTTCGTTCAAGATCTATTGCCCAGCGTAGCCACTCGGGAGCCGTCCGCTCACTCGAGACGGTGGCAAGAGTTTTGCTGGTTTTCAGGGACTCGAGAACATCGTCAATTGTAGCGGCTGCACAATGATTTCAGTTCTGCGCGAGCGCTGCGTGAGGGGACAAACCAGTCTTGAAATTGTGGTGATAGACGCTATGGACGACGCCACCCCGCGTTTCGAATTTGCGCGACTGCCGAGACCAGTCGCGAACACGATCTCCAGCCTCGAGAGTAAGCTGCTTGAAATGGGCGAGATTTTCGGAAAGAACACGCAGAGCTTCTTCGCGTTCATCCGAAAGCTGATCATCTGTAGAAAAGGTGAGAAACCATTGTATTGATCAACGAGGCACGACATACGAATGCGCAGGGTTTTCCTGTCATTCCAGAAGTTCACCGCAAAGTTCAAGTTATCGTGTCGAGCACCCCCGTTCATCTGCCGCAGAGATGGCCCATACGCGTTCAGATGAGGCCAGATCGCCTCCACGCTCTCGCCATGAAAGTGGCATCGGCACGGAAAGTACGCTGGCTGGTAAGTTTTCTTGCACAGATCGCCATGACCCAGGATGTGGCTAGCAGGTATCTGGCCCTCGATCGTCTTCACCAAATCGTGTAACCATTGCTCCTCTGGGAATAGCGCTATGATGCGTCGAAGCTGCCCGACGACCCAAGAACAATAGCTATCGTAGCTGTTGACTCGCACCCATTGGAACTGGCGAGGAAATGGTGGGGAGTTCTTCTGCCGCAGCTGCCACGTCTGGGCGTAGGTGACGAGCATGAACGCCTCGCCAATCAGCATGTCGACAAACGACGCCGGGAGACCGTGGTCGCATGCAGAGGTCACGACACCGCTCACTCGCGTGTTCTTGTAACGGAATTTGCCTTGATTTCGGATTGAGCCGATATGTGCCTTGCAAACTGGGTCCTACGAGCCGTCAATCCGGTAAATCTCAGCGGGACAGACGAGCGTACAAGATCTTCGGCGTTCACCACAAATTTCTTGGCGACTTCGGCTGCCTCGTCTTGCCGCGGGAAGTACATGAGCCCGTCGGTTACAGCCTTATCTGTTCCGTTATCGCGTTTGTAGAACAGATTGGCCTTGAAGTTGCCATCGAAAGTTATGTGCTCGGACGCCAGATGTCTGAAAATGCATCAGCTCGTTGTTTGGGATTGTGGGGCGCGTTGAACAGACCTCAGATAACTTGGAATCGCTGGCCCAAGAGGCATATTTACGCCCGGCTCCGGACAAGCTGCACATACGATCCCAAGGTATCCCGTTGGACGGTGGGGATATGCTCGCTCTGTCTCCTCCGGTAAAACAGCCTCTGCGCCGTGCTTCTGCCCGCGCACGAGCCGTATCTCGAGGTACTCAAACACTCTGTTGATGTTATCGAAGAACTTGGAGGCATCCTGGGAGCAACTCTCAGCATGCCACCGATAAACGTTAACGAGGTCAACTTACAGGCACGTCCATTGGAGTCCAAGGATCCGCCAGTCGCTGGAGAATGTGCATAAAATCGTACAGCGATAGGTGGCCCTGGTGTCGATATTCTCGCCATTGCTCGAGGAGTCGAAGAGTAAACCCGGTATGAGGGGATAAGACGGTGGCGGGGAATATGCCTGCACGCAGAAGCTGCTTCCATGCGAGATCTCCGGCCCCTGGGCATCCACAGAAGCAGATAAGTGTTGCGTGGATACCGTTCGTATCGACCAGCGTGAAGTTCTGAATCGCTCGCGCGTGCGGGCAGTACTCTCCATTATGTCCCAGGTATACCGCCGAGTTGTCTGCGACACGGCTGATATCCGTCTTCTCGAAGAAATGCTCTTCGGTGTTCCATACACCAGCCCAGTGGGTTGGGGAGCGGCGATGTTGACGGAGAAAGCACTGGCGACAGACGACCGAGGGCTGTAGGCAGTCCATGCAACGCACAAGGCGAGGTTCGCCGCTCCCGCAGTCGCAGAGGGTAAGCACATTTTCGTCGTGGTGGTTGTCGAGCAAAATGTCCAAAATTCCATCTTGATTTTGGAGGAACTGTTCCAAGTTTACGACGCGCTGAAATGAGAGATAGGTGAGGAGCAGATATCATCGGCGCAAGCGTACAAACCTCTCGTTTTTTTCTCCTGGTCCTCGGGATTCTGCGCATGATCTGCGGGCGATGCATCCGACGGGAGGGCTTCATCCCCGAGAGGTGGCACCGCCGAGGGTCCACTTGTCGTAGTCGTTGACGGTGAATCTTGCGGCGGTCGAGGCGCGTAGTATTCGCGGCGAGAACTTGTCCCGTCGTGCTGGTGCGAGTTGACAACAAACGTGCCACTTTGACTGGCCAAGATGGGATGGGCCGGAGTATTTGCCGCGATGTTCGAGGCTCCTCGAGCAGTTCTGCTACCTTTCGGCCGACGTGGAACGAACATGAGGAAGGAGTGAATGGAGGAAAACAGCGGTGGTTGTGGCGAAGGGCAGAGTCAGAAATGACTTAGAACAAAAAATGCGTAAAGCTGCAAGACAATCAGTAATCTCAAAGCGTCAATCACACTGAGGTCCGGAAACCGGCGAAGATTCGATACTGGAGCTCAGTTGCAGGACGTGTGGATGCAAATGTGTGCGATTATTTGGCAGAATTACTCGACATTATGGATGGAGTCGTCAGGGTTGCTGTATGAGAGCTTTAGCTGTAGATTGGATATGATGGAATACGAGGGCTACGCACCGTGAACCTTGACATCCCCCAGCAAACCCCAAACCGTCAACTTGCTGCGGCCGCGCTGCACGCCGACCTCGAGCAAGAACGGTATTACTCATGTGTATGGTACAGGATGTCGAACAGAAGCGCGCAGGTGGTCTAAGCGGGGTGTAAGCGGGGTGTAAGATGGGTAAAAGGGAGGACGTACCGTCGCGGGACATTCTGCAATGAGTCGACACTACTCGGAGATGAACTGTTCAAAGCGCCGGCGATGCGGAGTCTGCGCTACAAGGTCGAAGGTTAATTAGCAGAGGAGGACTCGGAAACAGCGATAAACGCACTATCGGGCGAATCATGACGTCCGTCTGCAAATCTTTCACGCCCGCTCTTCTCTTGGACCACAGCTACCGCGCTTGATACCGTCCGAGATCCCGCCCCATCGACTGAATAGACTCGGACTTGGTCGGGCACGGGACTCGTTATAGCGAGCTTGCCGTTAGTCTTCGTCTTGCTAAAAGAGAAAGTCATTCACCGGAAGCTGCTGTGTCTTGTTGCCCGTCACCGAACCCACAACCGCCTTAGTTTCAATCTCGGGCTGTACGGCGACAGATGAGCGAGGGAGCCTTGGTGAGGAGCTGAGGTTGGGGTAAGCGAGCAGTTTGTCATGCGCGCAACGGACTCGGACCGAAGACGAGTAGCCAGAAGACGACGTCGTGTATAGCGAACGGCATGAAGGTGTCGTGAGTGAGGAACTGAAAAACTCCCAGGCTGTCATGGTTTCGGCTTAACGAAAGCCACGACTGGAAACACGTCATCGACTCAATCTGAGACACTCGCACGTCGCAAACGCGACGTGAAACGGGCCAGCATCCACCAGCGAACCGGATGCCCACGACGACGGCCGGTCTAACCGTCTCTAACGACGAATGGACATTCAGCCAACACCTACCGGCTCCAGCCAGCGTGACGTCCCGCTTGCCCAAGACGTCCCCCGACTGCTGCCCGCCGCCATTTGCGCTCCTGGAAGCCAAAAAGAGTCCAGCCTTCGATTTAGAGCAGCTAGAGTTAGCTCCGAGCCCCGCCACGCGCTCTCTGCGACCGTATCTCGAAGGGAAAGCGAGGTAAGTGATTTGTCTCAAAGATTCACTGGCAATGAACCTGACCTTGTTTTCTCGCAGAAAGAGAGTCGTCATTTTGATGATGGACATTCATGGCGGAAGGCTAGGACTGAGCAGACGGAGGGCAAGGGTATCGCGGTCAAATGCTTGTCGTTTGGCGACCGATTCGACTCGGAGTTGTTTGGATTGGCGCGAATGTGAGTGAATCCATTCCGGTATGTTCCTCTTTGCAATTGGTTCCTCTTCTCTTCTGACACCCTACAGCGGTGTTTGTGATCATATAGGCCCTCGATATTCCCGACCACTCTGCCCTCTGCTTACTCCTGCGCCATCCCACGACTCTGTTCGGCCTCCGGCTCACCGCCAACGCTCATCTCCGAATCGTCTTCAAAACGCCGCCAAGTTCAGCCCCGAGGAAACAAGTGCGGGATAGTGTCTAACGACATATGAAGTCGTGAGTCCCTCCTTTTTTTCAGCAATCCTCGCCGGGATTCGACAGTGGCTAATATTTCGCAGACAAGTACAATAAGTACAATGGAAATACATTTTAGTTCATCACGATAACGTCCGAATCGACACTAAGAGCTCTCTGCTTCTTCTGCCGTGGTGCGTTCACCATCTCCCCGCGCCTCGGAACCCCTGGTCGGCGATAGCCTGGCGAAGACGAGCGAGGATTGGGAGGGAGGTCACGCTTGCGCTTCAGCGAGACACTCTTCTCCTCGTCCGAATCGGAGATCTCGATTACTTCTCGCGGTAGGACCTCTGATTCCTCGTCCGAGTCAGAGATGTCTATAACTTCTCCTTCTGCAGCCATAGAAGCGCGAGGTTGAGGAGCCGATGGCTGCTCAGGAGCACGACCGCGGCGGTTGTTGACAGGCCGTCTGGCAATAGCGCTCGAGACGCGAGGCTGGCGACGCTGCAGCGTTGCAGGAACACCAGCGCGGGGGTTGGCAATCGGAAGCCCGCGGGGGATAGCGACAGCTGGCACGGGCGCAAGCTTGACGCGCACCAGCGTCGGGAGAGGTTCGAGTGCCCAATCCGGGCGTTGTCCACGAAGTTTCACCATCCAATCATGCCATTTCTGTTCAGCCTGCTGCAAGAGAAATCGGGCACCGGCATTAACGACGATGAACCGGTCGCCACTCGGTTTGAAGTAGAGACGGAGAGTGGCATCGTATTCTCGCAAGCGGCCCTGCAGCTCGGCATCGGGAACCTCGGTCTGTAAGTTGTTTACGCCCTGAATCTGGTCAGACTAAACTTCAAACACGAAACAGAGACATACGTAGGCTGCAATGATACGACCATACTGGTCATCTGTCTCCTTCCTGCCCATACACATTGCCAATCCGTGAAGTCGGCCGATTTGATCAACGATGGCGGCGCGGCCAAACCATTCGATGACCTTGCGCAGGTCGGCGAGACCCAGGGCGTTGACCTTGTGGCTGATTGAGAATTCCGGCGCAAGCAGGCGAGCAACGAGCACGGAGTCGATGCTGTTCTGGCGGTTCATGGTGGTTCGAGCGATGTTGTTCTGGCGGTTCGTGGTGGTTCGAGCAGACTTTTGATTTGACGCTGATGGTCACTTCTTACAGTCAAAACAAAGAGCCGTCGATGGCAATTTCGACTTAGCAAAATTTTGTTTCAATCTGTGACGGCGGCGTCACCCACAGCCAAACAAAGAGCCGTCAGTGGCAATTTCGACTTAGCGAAATTTTGTTTCAATCTGTGACGCGGGCCGTCACCTCCTTGTTTCTGTTCCAAATCTACGCGCCAATCTACGATGCCGGGCCCAACACCACCCTACGTCGAGAGCGAAGTTCCCTCTGCGATGCCCATGCCTCCTGTGGCGTGGATCGTGAAGCTGGCCCACGAGCACATTGCTGTCCCGACGCTCAACGCTCACCAACGATCCTACTTCCACCACAACATCTTGTCGCCCTTCGATAAATCCGAGGCGTTAAACGAGGCGACACGGAAGAAGGTTTTGGCGGACGCTCTTGCTGGGGCGCCATTCCAACATCAGTCGACGTCTCCGGTCCAGGATGCAGCTGAGGAGGCTGCGGTGGCTGCTGAGGTGGCGGCAAGCGGCACTCCCAAAGGCGGACCAAAGGCGGTCGGCACCGACAGAGATGCAGTTCGCGCGACCGTTCGCGGCTTCACGCGCCAAGGCTGGGAATATGTTTGTCTTATATTTGCCACCCGTTTTCCTCACGACTTAACGCTCATTCCAGGCGCTCAACAAGATCATCGGCAATCTATGGAACGCTAAGAAGAACAAGGTGCTGAAAACTCAAGCCGCGTCTAGCAGCGCCGCGTCAACCTCGGCCTCAAACGCGAATCTCACCACCGCGAATGCCATGAACATTCTAGACTTGGTCGAGTATACTGCCCGCGCAAAGTTTGACAACGAAAATCGCGATGCAATCACCGCCCTTGCCAAGACGTACGAGGGTGGTAACGCCGGAGCGAATACCAACAAGGCCGAGAAGGCGTTGTGGATGAACGCGGATCACCAAAAATGGCAGGTCGCGTTGGAGGAAGAGCTGGCAATGGTCTCAGATGCGCAGTAAGTTGTCAGGAATACGCCTCTGACCTGGTGCTTATCTTACTTTGCGAGACGTATGGCAGTGCTTGCGACGGGTATCTCTAATGCCCTTGGTAAGCTTCAAGCGACTGGGCGCTTTCCCGACTTTGTCGCCACCATCGAATTTGGCTATTTTGACGGCAAGCAGATGTGTTTCGAGGTGTAAGTCGATTCGTTGATGTTGCATTCCCATCCTGAATAGCGTCAGCGCCGAGAACATCCCGACAAATGTCTCCATTAAGACCGGATTCCGATCCCAGCACGAAGAACAATCACAGTCCTACCTCAGCTCGATCCACGATTGGGCTAACTCGGGCTTGAAGGGTGAGTCTCTCGTTCTGGCCGTCACCATCGTTAAGGCTAATGGTCCCCTCAGAACTTCACGCATCGAAACTCGACAAGACCAAAGCTGCTCTCGCGTCTCAGGCTTCCCGGAACCCGGTCTTCGAGCCCACCTCCTCCGACGTGGACGAAATGTCTTCAAAAGAAATCACCTCCGCAATGGCAGAATTCTTCAAGCTCTCCTTTGGTATGATTCGCTCCCGTTCCCTGCGCTCGTCTAACACCGTCGCCAGAACACGCGCACGGCACCCGAGACATTCCTTGGGTGGAAATCAAGTCCGAACCCACCCGCTTCTTTGACATCTCGTCATTATCTTTGAGCTTTACACTCGACGACCCGTCCAATCTCAGCCGCGTCGAACGTTTTGAGCTCGCGGCAGCGCTAATCCGAGTAGCCGGCCCGGGCTCGCCGAATTTCTTTATGACTGCGAACTCAGACAGCGCGGCAGGGGAGCAGGCTGCGCAGGCAGAGCGCGACAAGGCTGCTGAGGCAGAACGGCTTCGCTTGGAACTTGAAGCAGTGGCAACGGTGGCAGAGGCGGACCGACTCCGCAGAGAGCGCGAGGATCACGCGAAGGCAGCCGAGGAGCGGCTTCGCTTGCAGGCGGAGGAAGAACGCGAGAAGGTAGCTGAGGCGGAACGGCTCCGTGTGCAACTTGAAGCAGAGGCGGCGGCAGAGACAGAACGGCAGCGGAAGAAGGCGAAAGAGGACGAGGAGGCTGCCGAGGAGGAGCGCTTGCACAAGCAAGGGGAGAAATCCAAGCCGAAGGGGAAGAAGGGGAAGAAGCCAGTCGAGGACGCCTCTGTTCCGAAGCCGCCGCCGAGACCCAAAGTCAAGCCTCCCAAGGACGCTGCTGTAGCGACGCGCAAGAGCTCCCGGACAACCAAGGCACCGAAGCGACTTGGAGAGGAGTCGGACGCGGAAGATGCTCCTCCTGCCAAGCGCCCGCGCCTCTGAATAGATCACGGTGAGCCATGCCTATCCGAGTCGTTCGTTG
This sequence comes from Mycena amicta, assembly GCA_029282125.1. NCBI lineage: Eukaryota > Fungi > Basidiomycota > Agaricomycetes > Agaricales > Mycenaceae > Mycena > Mycena amicta. The sequence continues at coordinate 241,657 of JARIHP010000040.1, read as the reverse complement.
TTTGACGTCTGACATACACCTATAAGCTTCTTCTCGCTCTTTTCTGTCTCAATTTTTAAATTATTCAACTCTTAAGATCCGTCTTAATCATGCGGTAGGCAATGTAATTTCTGTTCTTAAACTTGAAGCTGACGGATCTTAAGCCATTCCTTCATCACTTGTCTTAACTCTCAAAACGGTGCCTTAAGAGTGCAAGTGTGTGGGCGAATCTCAACTCTGAATTGATAGCTGACATTAACAGTTAAGAGATTCCTTCCATCTCAACGCTCAATCTTAAGACTCTGGTACGTCCTCTTATATCCATCTGAATTAATTCTAAATGAACTCTTAAGGTGGAAAACTTTATTTACTCTTAAGACTCAAGAATTCTCTTAAGACTTCGCTTTCCTTGCACCATTACCGTAGCCTATTCATATGTAAAAAGAAAACCTTAAGAGTTCGCATTATTAAGACTCGAAGGCGGCCAAGCCGAAGCTATCTTAAGAGAAGCTAAGCTAATATTTGCCGTCGTCATTCTCAGACTCTGACTCGTCTTCGCTGTCCGATCCAGAATTTCCCGCTGCGTTTGCAGTCTCTTCATCCTCGTCATGCCCTTCCTCCACATCCAGTGCTCCGGTACCATCATCGAGATGGCCGATCCCACCGCCAACATATCGCATTAGCATGTCCCGGTCGACAAATCTAGACAGCGTCAGTATAATGCCTACATGCCCAAGGAGAATCGAACACACATTCCGACGTAGTAGTGATTCCAATCGCTGGTGTCGCCAGAGAATCTAGCGGCGGTCGGCGCCTGAGTTTGTAGCAGCTCCGTCGTTTGTCCTCGAGAAAACACGGGCATTAGATGAGCTCCGCGAACTACGAAGGATGGGTCTAAGAAGCCAAATGCGTATGGATCCGAGTCGGGGATGAATCCAACCATGGGAAGCTTTCCAGGGAGAAGCCCCGACGCATAATGTTGCTGCTCGCCCATCCAACGGACCCAAAGAAACTCCATCCGTGTCGGAGTGCTGCGCCCCGTTGCGGTGATACGAGATACCGTCGCGTTGAAGATACCGAGGATCTGGGCATACCAGTAGGGATGGGCACCGGGCCGACCAGCGTTGGGAGATTGGACCATGACAAACGGAAGGGCGCTGGAGTTCATGACATCCTGGTCGCGACGGACGTCGTATGTGGTGTAGTTGACACGGAAGAGCTTGGTGGTGTAGATCCTGTCGTCCCGAATCTCGACAGTGCGTCGGTCTTCGTCGGTAAAGTCGTCGTGGTCGTCACCATCAAACGGCCGTGCCAAAATTCGACCCAGTAGATGGTCTTGGAGATGGGGGATGAAGTACTGTAAGTTTATAAGTACAAATGATTCAGTGAATGCCGAGAGGTGCAAACCTTCATGGCAGGGTCCTTGCTATTGGGGTTGAAGTCGTCGTGAAGATTGAGAGGCTTGCGGCGGAACTGGCTGATGCAGTGGTGTACCTCCAGTGCCGTTGCTGCGAGCGGATCCATGTAGTATACTTCCGCACGCCGCATACGCGGGGCAGACGTCCGTTTGTTCGACGAAGCACCTCCCTTGGTTTTCGCCTTCCGAGCGCCAACCGCGTTTGACCACCGAGCGCGTTGCATACGAATGAATCGTTTTGCAATCTGGGCCTCGTGATCGCGTTTATTCGTTACTGCGTACAGGCGCTTCACGAGACGGTGAAGGCTCTCTCCCTGGATTTAAAATCAGTCAAAATATTGGTGACACGGGTAAGCCACATACAAGTCGCGTCGAGTAATTGTCAGTCGTGGCAAAGAGATGGATCGTCGGGACATAATCGGGCATCGCGTGGTATTTGTAGATATTAAGGTTGAGCCGCTTGCGCTTTTTGCCGGTCTTTGTAGAATTTGTTTGGGCGGGTCGCAGACGTGGTCGTTCCCGATGTTGTTCCACTCTTGGTTGCGCGCTTTGCTCTAGCATCCGCCGCACGATTCCGAGCATCAGTCTCGCGCGGAAGCTCGAATGTAGCGAATTCCGAGCAGGTCGTCCGCTTGAACTCGCGCATGAGGCGCCCGACATCTATGGTGAGCAGACGAAGGTGTTCCAGGGTGGGATCGGTATGCATCCGGAGCTTGGCAAATCCATGCCATTCGGCGAGGCGGAAGAGGAGCTTCAAGATGCGCTGGTTGTGCGGATCAGGGAACAGGCCGTCAAAACAAGGGATTGCGCATTGGAGCAGATCTTCGAAATCCCGAGCGCCGAGCTTCTTCATCTCGGAGGCGTTGTTAGGAAATCGACGGATGGTGTCAATTCCAAAGGTCGATAGACGGCGGTAGCTAATTACGAGGTCAGTATGTGCGTCCGAGTCTATGAGCAGAAAGTGATTTACCGCCGGTTTAATTCCGCAACGAGAGCGACTCCGTTGGGTTGAGCATGAAGGAGACGAATGAGATGGATGAACACATTCTTCCATACACCAAGCTCAAATTCGTGCATAAAGTCCACAACCAGCATCCGGTGAAGGTCAAAACCATCACCGAGACGCTCAATGAAAGCATTCTGGAGGACGTGAGTTTGACGATCCTTGACGAGCAGAGAGAATGAATGACCTTCGTAGGGACCGAAGATGTTGCCTTGAGCAGGTTGTTTACTGTGTTAGACTCGATTGGGTTGGCGAGGACATATATGGCTCGACGAGCAATCGCAACCGATGCCTTCAGGTACTGGCGAACCTTTGAGGTGATTCTCGCGCTGATGTCCCGTAGAAACCCCATGAGATGCATCTCGTCCTTGGGAATCAAGCATCGGGGGCAGGGACACAGTCCACCATCACGAACTGTTGCGAGCAGTACCCTGCCAGTGACCGAGTCAGAAAAAGTGTCCTGATTAAAAAACGGACGAACTTTTCTGGATAGTCGGCTGAGTAGGTGAAAATGCGGGGGTATACGCGGCGGGAAACACCGTCAGCGCAGACGATCACGATCCCATACCGGTAGGCATGAAGGAACTCGTCGTCCAGGAGATGCTTCCACACAGCGTGCATAAGCTCGCGCTTGCAATGCGTCAGGATAGAAGCCTTTTGGGTCTGCCACTTTGCATGAAAGTCAGACAACATGTCCTGGAGCGAGTCGGGCAACTGATTATCACATTAGCAGTTGCGGACGGTGATAGCAAAGAGACTGACCGACGGTATATACGCGATATGATGCTCCGCACCGTACTCTGGTTTGTCGCGGAAGTATTTGGAGAGGTTTCCGAAGAGTAAATATATTGGCCACAGTTTCGCCGTGCCAAAGTTCGCCAGGTGCGTCGAGTCGGACCAGAACATGAGCGCCGCAACCACCTTCTCGAGTTTGCAGTGCTGCTCATCTGGCGGCAGCTCCCCGTTACGTCGTACTTTATCGTCCTCCTCGATGAACGCGTCGGAATTATACAGCTCGCTGAAAACTCGGATGTCCTTCTCGGTGCTTCGAACCTTGTGGAAGAGTTTGAATGGCGAGAGATGAAGGTGCTTCGCCAGCGGATCTGCAAATGCTGCCCTGATGACGGAGACGAGACTCCGATACCACAATCCGGGGACATCGACCATACGCGACGGTACATCGGTGCTGCCAGAAGGCACCTCGATCTGGACAGAAGCGTGCTTAAATTGCTTGAGAAGCGGAAACGCTTCATCAGCCTCCTTCTCCGCCTCCTTCTCCGCGTGCTCGGCATTGAAGCCAACGAGGTCATCCAAGCTAAACTCGGGCTGTAACAAGACATCCGAGACGAGCGCGTTCAGCTGGTTGGCGGATTTTGTTGTGTGTCCGTTGTTCTGCCAAGAAAGGAGAAGGGATGCTGATGCATTCAATGGTGCGTGGTCCGGAGGCAGAGGAAGGTTCGGTGGGTGGTGCGGACGTCCCTCAGGATCGTGCGCAGGCAAGAATTGGTTTGAAAGATCGTCCGTGGTGAGCAGCGAGTCCGGGTCGTAAGTCGGCCGGTGGAGATACGAGCGCCAAAGATTGAAGCGATTGGTAACGGTACGGAAAGTGTCGCGGACAATCAGATTGACTCGCGGTAGACGTCGCTCTGGTTCCGATTCTGGCTCTGGTGCTTGCTGAAGGTTACCAACAGGCGCCAGCCGTGTCGGAAGCTCTTCGCGAAAGCGTGTAGGAAGACGGCGGGTACGCTTTGGGCGGCCTTCGGGCTCTGGCGTCTCTGCAGTGATGGGACTGGGAGATTTTGAGGAGTCGAGTGGTGGGTCATCGAGCGGCGGATGATCAGGCGGTGGGTCATCCACAACCATATCCAAAGGGTGTTCAGGAAGATTGTCGGGATCGTCTATATCGGGCGTAGGACTGCGCCGAGATGGCGAAGGCATTGCATGGCCCTGAAACTAGATTAGATTGTCTGTATATGTAGCGAAAAATTCACTTACTGCAGCTTCAGACATATTTGAATTATTAATTCCGAGCCGGGAAGCGCCGCGGCTGCCTCTCATAGAGCGTCCGCGACGTCCCCGCGCAGCAATGCCAAGTAGCGTTGGACTGTCAGCTACATTGAGTACATTCAAGTCGGGCTCTGCGGCAGTGGGATCTCCCCGAAGCCTGTTCAGATATGTGGGACATCCGTTCTGGTGTCGGACCAGCGTTGAGGTTGTCGTTCGGGTCTCTCCGCAGACACAGGTAAAGACCATCAGCAGGAAGGTGAGGAAAAGGAGCAGCAGCACAATCACGTTGACGCGGAATCGTCCGAGTCGATGAGCGGACGTCTTTGAGGGCATTGAGGCCCGTTGCTGTCGTGGTCGTTGTGAGGGGAGTGCTCGTCACCAATATGGAGTAAAATATTCAAATTGGGCTATCATGTGCGATCACATGGAGAGACGCGCTCCAACGCGCTGCAAACCCCTGAGTTTGTTGATTGTTTGAGTCAGCAGCACGATAAAAGGCCAGCGATGATCGCTTACCTCTTGTTTCCAACGCCCACTTGCCCGCCCGCCCAGTACGCCATCCCATCCCATCCCGCACCCCGCCCCTTCACCTTCCCTTCCTCCCCGTTGCTCATGCTCATCCCCTTCCTAGATGTCGTCTCGTTCCCGCCGCGACTCGCGCTCACCTTCCCGTCAACGCTCCAGCTCTTCTTCGCGTCCGCTGACTGACCGCGGCCGGAACAACCAGCAGCCAGGACGCCAACGCCGCTCGCCGTCGACATCCCCGGTCCCTATTACGCGTAAGCGTAAAGCTCCTCCGTACGTGCCCGATGTCGGTTATTCTTGTGTGTTGCTGATAGCGATTTCAGTGCCAAGTCGCCAATGGCCTCCGGTCGTCCGCTCCGCCGCGCCGTCGCGCTCTTTGGTGACTTCCCCACCATACTCTTCGATGCCAAGCAGTTTGAGAAGAACCCCTACCCCAGTGACGACGAGATCCAGCAGATGTTCGAGGATGAGGACTGGACGCAGGAGGAACAGGACACATATCTAGCTGATAAACGCGCGTGAGTGCCGTTGCCGCGTCATTACATGCTGCTAACCTTTACGCGAGTGCGGAGCGTAACTACCAGGCTGGGCTTCTGCTTTACAAGCTCATGCCTGGTCTAGCGGAAAAGCAGACGCGACTCCAGGTCGACGAGCTGGCGAGCCATTTCAAAGCTGTGAGTCGACATCGTTGTTGGCGGATGGCTTGTACTTACCTGAGGAGCTCAACAAAGGTGCCAACGACGCTCGAGCCGAAGACTTTAGGAAGATCACGAGTCTCGTCGCCGAATGGATTAACAGCGACATCGACCGCGGCGTTGCTGACATCCGAGTTTTCGACCACTCGCCAACGGTGCTGACTACACGCGACGGGGAGGAGATCACGGTCCCGGGGCGGGCTCCCTACCTGGTCCCTGACGACCGTGCTGGGCGGGGCGCTGTCCACGACATTACCGGCGGGCTCTTGTCGACCATCGACGTTGACTGGAAAGAAGCAATGTTTGTGACTATCACATCTTCCCTCCCACACTCATCTTCCCTCAGCACACGCAACGACATCCGCACGAAGAAACCCAAGCTCGCGCCCAACTACTACCCTCGACTCTTCTATGAAGGCTTCAAGGGCGACGAGCAGGACGTCGAGGAAGGACTCTTCAAGAGTCGCTATCTCGTTAAGGTACGTGGCTGCTTCTGCTCGATACTCTCTTCTCATATCTGGCATAGGCTGCCCGCGCTATTCTCTCCGCCGAGGCCGAAGTCGACGACGACGATGCCGAGAACGAGCCTCCGCGCAAGAAGCCCAAGAAGAAGGCCCGTGTCGTGCGCAAGACGGTCGCCGAGCTTGCGGGGCTCAACGGCAAGATGAACGGGCGCATAATTGCACACGTCTGTGTCATTGTACGTCGTCCATTTGCTCTTTACTCTATACTAATCATCCTCTAGCTCTACGCTTCGCTCCTCAACACCAGTCAGTGGCAGGAGGTCTACTCTGGAGCCTCCCTCCCTCTTTTGTACGACTTCATCGTGGATTTCTTCGAGGAGGCAGCTGAGGGAACGGAGGCGCGTAAGCGGGTAGATGCGTTGCTTGCTTGGTGGAACCAGTGCGTTCCGCCCACCTCTTCTTTTGCTGCGCTAACGGTTCCCTCCAGGAAGATATTCAAGACCCACGCGGCGTCCGCCAACACCTATGCACCCTCTGTGAGCTCGCGTGCTGCCCTACGAGCGCAGCGTGCTGCCCGGGAGCGTGTCTAGAAGTACAAGTGTCTGTTTTTACCTCAAATATATTTATTTCCGTGCCTTTTACACTGTGCGAACGAAAGCTGTCGAGCCTAGCCCTCCACTGTCTACTGTCTTCCAAGCCCTATACCCGCCTCACCATGATACACCCTGCGACCAGCTGTTTGGCCAGATCTCCGCCCGGCAGGTGCAATTCTGGCCACATCTCCGCCCGGCGGGTGCAATGCTGGTGCGAAAGTGAGAGCCTTTGGTGAGCGCCTAATGATGGCTGGCCATGAGGGTCGCCCGCCTGGTGAGGCTGGCGACGCTGATCAGCGACGGTCAACGCGGATCCGGTGAGCGCAAATTCCCTGATGGTGCTGTGATTGGTAAGCATTCAGATTACGGGTCACGCTACGTGACACTCTTGATTTTGTACGGCCACGACACTTCGGAGATGACACTGAATCCGAATCTAATGCACCCAAAAGCCCTCAGCCATCCTCTCACCGGTCAACAATTGGGGACTCTGCGCAAGCTTCTTCCTCTTAGGCTGTTGTAACCCGACTCTCTGCAGTCTCACTTCCTGGTTCCATTCGTCGACTTTGCCTGCTCCGCTCGTCATGAGCACGAAATATCTGCAATCGACACTGTCGGTGTTGCAAATCTGTCCTCTATCCCCGATGGAATTCCTGATCTTCGGATTCTCAGACTTTCTAGTTGTGGATACATGCCGCAGTCTACTGCTGTACGAAATCGACGATCCCCATTTGTGCGGGAAGACCTGGACAGTAAACCCGGACGGCGCGTCAGAGAAGAGATACAATTTCTTGACGCAGAGAGGCTGTTCATGTCACTCCGGAAGAAGGAGACAGATGGCGCAGCAGGCGCAGTTTGCAAAGACTTCAGATATACTCGACGGCGCAACTGCTTATCCTATAAAGAGCGACAGATTCTACGTCCATCCTTCCTCAACTACATCCATGGCCGCCCACAGGTGGCTCTCGTTTGCGTTAGTTCTTCTCTATTCGCGATACTTCTCTATCGCTAGCGCCTTTGGTTTCGGAGGAGTCGCGCGTGCCCCTGCGCTGCCGGACCTTTACGAAGCCTCGGTGTTTGAGTTGCAGACGGGGCTTGACGCGGGCCATTTCACCAGCGTCGACCTAGTCAAGGTGTGTCCCCACAGCCCCCACAGCACGCGCACGCGCATATATATGCTTATACAACTGATTGGCAGGCTTATTTTGCGCGAATCGAAGAAGTCAACATCGACGGCCCGGGACTGCGCGCTGTTCTCGAGCTGAACCCATCCGCACTCAAGCACGCAGCGCTGCTCGACGTCGAGCGCAGGTTGACCGGGAAACGTAGCGCGCTCCATGGCATTCCCGTCTTGCTCAAAGTACGAATCTACATGCCATGTGGCGTTCACATACCTACGTATTGACCGACGTGCAGGACAATATTGCGACGATTGCGACTGAAGGTATTAAGCTTTTATCGCAGTCTATGATTCTTACACACTTCTATTCAGGAATGAACACGACCGCGGGATCCTTCAGTTTGCTGGGTTCAATTGTACCCGAGGACGCCGGAGTCGTCAAGAGGCTTCGCAAGGCAGGAGCGATAATCCTGGGTGAAACCCTCCTATTCTCCCCTTCTGCGTACGCCAACTTATCACTCCTCAGGAAAGGCCAATCTTTCGGAATTCGCTCAGTTTAGAGGTACCGCCTCCGGATGGTCGGGGCTCGGCGGTCAAGGTGGGGCTATCATTTAAAAGTACCGTCATTTCATGCTTAACGACCATCGCCAGCCAGCAACGCGTATTTCCCGCACGCAGACCCGTGTGGCTCTTCCTCTGGGTCCGGTATCGCTGCCTCAATTGGACTTGCTGCGGTAACACTCGGCTCGGAGACTGACGGAAGCATCACCTGCCCTTCCAGCAATAACAACGTTGTGGGTATCAAGGTGGGTGTTATTCCACACTATAAGTGCCGTCGTTTTCCTCAACTTTGATCAAGCCCACGGTTGGTTTGACCTCGCGTGCGGGAGGTAAGACTGGATCGATACTCGCTATATCTTCGGGATATTGATCCCGCTCTCATGCAGTCGTTCCAATTTCTGCGCACCAGGACACCATTGGGCCTATCACGCGTTCTGTGTCCGACGGAGCGATTGTTCTGTCGATCATAGCTGGCAAGGATCCCAACGACAACTTTACGCTTGCGCAGCCTCCCATCGTCCCGGATTTTACCAAGGCCCTAAACAAAAATGCGTTGAAGGGGAAGCGCATTGGAGTGCCCCGACGTGTAGTGTTGAATGACACCCTCTCGGGAAACGATCCCTCGATTGGAATCGCATTCGAGAAGGCGTTGCTGACACTGAGGGCCCTCGGAGCTACCATCGTCGATCCAGCGGACTTGCCGTCGGCGGATGACTTTCTGACGTCGAGTAACGAGACGATTGTGCTTGAGGTTGACTTCAAGGTATGAAGGATTTGTTCCCTTACTTGTCCTGTTCATCATTTCTCTGCTCCACAGGTGCAACTCAACGCCTACTTCGAAGCGTTACTGGAAAACCCGTCTGGGATTCGAAGCCTCGCGGATTTAATCAAGTTTAACGACATGCACCCGGAGCTAGAAGAGCCCGCGGGTTTTGAAGACCAGTCCGGGTATTTACATTCCGAGTTTCATCCAAGTTCAACCTGATGATATCGACAGGTTTATTGCGTCGGAGGCGACTAACGGATTCAACGCAGCATATTTTGCGGCCCTCGCGGCAGACCATGATCTTGGAAGTACGCGGGGCATCGATTTCGTGCTGAAAAAGTTTAACCTCGACGCCCTCGTGTCGCCGGCTCTTGGATTCGCGAGGATTCCAGCAGGTATCTGGTTTTTCGCAACAGCGCATGTATTCCTCAGACTTTCCAACAGCAGTTGTAGGATACCCAATTGTCACGGGTAAGAATACATTCGTACACTCTTAAATATTGCTCGCTCACGGCGCGCCAAAGTCCCGCTTGGGTTCTTCCCAGACAATGTTACGTGAGTCCTCCTTACTATGTGTGTTTTTCGCTCCATTACCTATATTGCGACCGGCTAGCATCGGCTCTACCGGTCCTGAAACAGTTTACCCTGCGCCAGGCGTGCCCTTCGGCCTCTCGTTTTTAGGCACGGCGTTCTCGGACTTTGATCTGATCAGTTTCGGGTATGCGTACGAACAAGAGACGCAGACGCGCGTGGCGCGGAAGGCGTTCCCAGCGGCGATACCAAAGACGCAACTCAAGGATGTCATGGAGAAATAAATAGAATGTCTCAAGAGTCCTTTTCGTCTTTTTTACGATACACGCTAGTTGGAATCCGACAAAATGTCTTGAGAAGAATATTTCTGAGTTGCTTGAAAATTATGGGTCCAGGGTGACTAACCCCCATGGATGCAACTTCTATTCCAAAAGCTGAGTAGAAAACCTTCAACAAAACCGTGGGACTTGACGTGCCAAACGTCACACCTGTCAACTGCCAATTCACACGCCTTCAACCTTGCCTCCAGCCACCACATGTACACCGTCAACCGGATGCCCATCTACCAACCCGCCTTTGGCCCGCCAGCCGATCGCGAGCAACAAGAACTCTACCACCACCGCGACCTGCGCAATCCGCGTTCCTTCCCGTCTTTCGAAGATTGCGCGCCATACAAAGCCTATCCCGCTGCCTCGGACCACGAGCATCCACACCATTACTGGTGTTTCCTCGGTCAGATTCTCCCTTCCAAGACCGAAACCGAGGAACACAGTTTCTTGGTGAAGGATAAGAGCGGGGAGACTGTACGCGTGGAACTTGCGTTTCCCGATGATGACGCGAGCTCGAAGTTCGAAGCCGAGTATATCAAGCCCGGCTGGACACTCGCCGTTCTGTGGGCTGCGAAAAACGTCTTTGAGGACGGGACTAGCGGGCTTCGTCTGGAGTATCCGCAATTCGTCAAGGTGCGAAGTCTAGTGCCGACTCATAAACTCACGCTGATCCTTACCAGACGTTCCCCTGCGACCTCGCCACGCTGTTACGCATCAACGAGGATATAATTGCACAGACCCCGGTTGCAAGCCTGCGAAGATGCATTGCGTGTGGGAAAGAGGAGGAAGTGGATCGTGTCAGCTTGCAACAGTGTCCGCGCTGTTGGGAGGTGTCGTTTTGCATCCCGGTACGTATATTCTTGTCAGCCTCTACAATTAGGACTCACGACGACGAACGGCAGGAATGCGCTCAACACGCTGTATGGGAGCAACAGCACCAAGCCTCGAACGACTGCGCCATCTTGCCGGACGTCATGAGGCTCAAACGCCCGTCGGCTCCGGGCACGAACGCATGGGCTGGATTCGCCGAGCACGAAGACGCTCTGGCCCTGCACGACCAAGCTATGGCTGCCGCAGAGGCCAACTTTCACGTAGAAGAGACTTGGAAGGATGCGGAGCCTCTGCGGGTGGAGGACTTGCAGGAGACATTTGCGATCGAGTCTGGTAAGTTATCACTTTATTTTACATACGATTCTCCATTGCTCACAATAATTTCAGGCGAAATCGTTTGGGGAACGTTGCATGGTGTCGCCTCGGGGCTTCTATTCGGTGGCTGCGATCAGCCTTCGACACAAGATAACTGGGACGTCGGTGGAGGAACGGTATACAAGAATGCACTGACCTATCGCGCACCAGCAAAAGTTGGGATATGGAAGGTACGGCAGTAAAATACGTTCATCATCATGTTCACCATTCCGCAAGATCACAAAGGTCGCCGCCCACGGCTGGCCTGACCGGCCACTCGACTCCTGGCTCGCCTACCACTCCTCCTGCTCGCCCGCCGCCCTCATCCGTCTCTCGCGCGGAGTCGAGTTCCAAACCCGCACCTCCAACCCACGTGTCGGCTGGATAAACCGGTACGACTGGTCCACGCTTCTCCCCACTCGGCCCCGCGACATCGTCGGGCGTCTATTCTCCGCGCTCGACCCGGGATCCGGCTGGCCTGCGACGATGGAGCGGGAGCGGTTGTTCTTTGGGAGTGGCGGGTCTCCGTATGATTCCAGACGGGACTCGGAGACGCGGCCGGATAGAGCGCGTGTGGAAAGGATCCAGAATTATGGAAATCATAATGTTTTCGTGCTGGATGCGGAGCATGCGCCGGCGTTGATGAAGACGCTTGCCAGACCGTGCATAATCGACGACAAGCTGCCTTCCTATCTGGACTACACCTCGCTAGGCCCCGACCGCGCGACAACCGCCTCCTCGACGCTCTTCTCAGGAGCGGGATCAGGCGGAGTCGCCGTTGGCTGCAACCTCGCGTTCATGGGCCCCGAGTACGTGCAGGGCCGTCTGATTTTCAGTGACGAGGACGTCGAATCGCAGGCATTCCCTGGGAAGAAGATCAAGGAACTCGTCGGGTTCTGGTACGACGATTATAACAGCTACCTCGGGGATGCAGAGTATATGCAGAGGGATTTGGGCGAGCCGAGGGTTGAGGGTGTTTGAGACGGAGAGCGAAGATTGGGTGAATGGTTGCAGCACAGAATGAGGATTCTCATTGTATACCCGCCAGGTTTTTCATGTAGTCATATTGGAAGTAATTTGGAATCGTGTAAATGACAATGTCCGAGGAATGAGTGTAGATGAAAGGTCCGCATTAACCAAGAAAAGAAGAATCGGGCTACATCTGGTCGACGCCCTCTGCGCAGAGACCACAGCCAATGCATTCCAAACAGGCGAGACCGCCACAGCACGCGCAGAGGTAGCAGGGACAGCAGAGCGGGTTCTCGAAGGAGCCTGGTTCGGAATCGGAGATGAGTTCAAAGAAACGAAGCAAAGGCAAAGGCAGGCAGACGCACCCTTGCAACACCATGCGGCGAGCATTACGCCGAGAACCAGCACCACCAAGAGGCCGACGAAGATGACGATGAGGTATACTGACCAATTACGGGTGTGTTAATGGCGAGAAGGTGGAAATTAAATGAAACACACGTTTATGCTTCGTGAACGTCGAGCCACTATCTGTCGAACCATTGTCCCCGTCGACCACCGCGCGCTTCACCGCAAACAGGCCGTCGAGGATGGCCGTCGGGTCCGAGGAGACACCCATCGCATCGCCGACAAAACAGAAGAGGCCGATGAGGCCGGAGAGGGAGACGAGGAGGATGAGGGCGGGAACGAGCAGACGGCGCAGACGGCCATTGTGACAGTGCTTGTGTTCGTGTGGGGCCTGTGGGCGCTGAGACCACTGATCACGAGTGGCGTCTGCGTCGTGGTAGGCAGGGAGGACGGCCTTTTCGTCGTGGATGTACTGGGGCGCTTGCATCGCGGGCTGTTTCGTGGCGAGGGCAGTAATCGGGGTCATGGTCGTCGTGGTCGTGGATCAAGTGCGATGACGACACGAGGCTTTTTATGGGCTTGATAATTGCCCGTGACTGAACAGCCTCAAGAGAACCTTAAGGCTGTCGAATCCACCTCCGCAGCAGGGTCCACTGGCATCGTGCACAGGATTTTTAGACTGTCCGACGACTCGGACTCGCACGACTGGCAGACTACGGCGGAAATTGTGAGCCTGAGAGGAATCGGATGTACTAGTAACCTCTGTCGTGCATCTTCAGCCAGAACTTCGAGGCGACGATAATCATAGAGGGCGGTTACAACGAGGTCCGAGTCGTCAACCGAAACACACGCCGATGTATTCGGTGACTAGCACGTATTATCAGCAGCTCCGTAAACGGTAAATCGCGGGTGGTTGCTGAAAAGTGGCATGCCACTTTTACATGTGGGGCTTCTGGCATCCGCCGTCGTACAAAACGACGTGCTCGGGGACCTCGCCTGCGAAAGGCATCTGCAACGTGCTAGTGCCAGCTTGCCAAACCGAGCTGCGAGAGACGTAAGTAAGGGAAATGCTTGGACGATGTTGATTATTGAACACGACTCGGACGCACTTATGTCCTCTGACGCTGGTACCGACGACATCCATCGCGATGAGAATATCGCCTGCGGACACGGTATAGTTCCCGCTCAACGTCGAGTCCGAGTCCGCTGGATCGGCGGAGGGGAACGACAGTACGCCGCGTCCAGTCAGGAGGACGACGTATCTGTGGATTAAAAATTTACTGTCAGCACGCGAACCCAATAGCGCTGAAGGCTGACTGGGGAGCAGGTGCATTATGCAAACCAGCGTCGGTGTGTTGTGTAAAGAGTGAGTAGCTGCCGTTTCCGGTTGCTCCGAGATGCGCGTAGGACAGTGCACCGATTGTGCCCGTCGCAGTGCTCTCGACCAAGGGCGGTGTGAATGCCCAGCATCTATAGCACAAGTAGGTGGTCAGCATAAAAGAAACAAGATACGGGAGAAGCCGAAGAGGACGACACACTCACTCGAGGGAGGACAGATTGTTCTTTCCGACCAAAGCAGTGACGGTTAGACTGTGGGGAAGGTTCCTCGGCGTGATAGCAGTGGCTGCGAGTGGCGCGAAGAGCAGAGTGTAAAGCAGAAGGGGCTGCATTTTTTATGCGGCGGTGGATCGTCGTGAAGAGGAAGGATTCTGTTGTGAGCCCTTTATAGTTCCGCATGTGTGGCAGCCTGAGAGCGAGCTTGTCTTGACCCAGGACCGAATACCTGGATCCGACGCCGCAGGTCGTTCTGCATCCTACGGAACAAGCTTCGGCGGGCCATCGCGCGCGCAGAACCTGGGCCTCCCAGCAGGCAATAATAACTGGTCTCGGCAGCGTCAACTGATGAAACCGCGCTATAAACAATTCCGCGCACCTAAAACATCCATCGAGCAGGAACTTCAGATTTCCTGTGGGTTAACGAAGCCGCCCGATCCCGACTCGGAACCCCCCCTTCAGGTAGCGGTATGAATCGGCGACAAGTTCGGCATATGGGTATTGTGAGAAAGGGGCAGCGAGAGACTGGCGTCGGCGAGCAAGTTCATCCCGGCGTTCTCGCAGCTGGGCGATGTCGGCATCGACGAGTCGGAGTGGAGAGCAACGACTCAGAGACGCGCTCGAGAGTAAAGGGATGATGCGGAGGAGACTTTGGGGTACATTCGATTAATTAATACAAAACCTTGAGCAACGAGACCACCTTTAGTGTCGTTTTTGAAGTGTCGTGGCCGTACAAAATCAAGAGTGTCACGCAGCGTGACCCCGGGAAGTCTTGACTTTCCGCCTCACGCCACGTCAGCAGATTTCATCATCTCTCGTCATCAGCTCTGGATCATTCTCTGCTCTGTGACTCAACGTGACGCTCCACCGCTCCTTTCCCTCTTCCACCATGCCATCCAACCCCCGCCTCTGGGCCGCGGCTGGCTTGTACGAACCCGATATCAACGACGACGTATTCCTCTGCCCGGCGCTCACACCAACCGGCGAGCCGCACCTCGAAGAGCTGTACCTGCAGCGGGGACAGGGAAGGGTCGAAGGACGCTGGGTCCTACTCGTATGTCGATGTCGTCGTTGGAGACCTTGCTCTAACCCTTCCTCCAGTGCAACCATGGTGCCTCACATGCAGATGGAAAAAACTTCTGGCACCTGTTCGCCCCCGGTCGAGAGCCTGTCGCTCGTCAAGCACCTCAAGCACCTCGCCCGGTGTCTTCTCCCTCGCTCAGCGTTTCTCCCTCGTCTAGAACCCTTCCCTCGCCTAGCACCTTTCACCGGCCACATCGACTCAACCTCTCCAAGCACCTCAGCCTCGCCACTCATGCCCCTCCTCGCCCGCTTGCCCACATTGCTCGACAGGCCGCAGCGCCGTATCTACTGCCAGTTGCCCACACGCCACAACCCCAGCGATGTGCACATAATCCCTGTTCTTGGACGAAGGTGTCGAAGATGAACTGCAAGCACAAGATGTGTCGTCCCCATTGCCTCGACGCAGGCTGGCTGCCGTATACACTTCCTCACCGAAAGAGAATGGCTTGCCCAAGCCCCGCCGCCTGCCCGCCCTGCACGCGAAGAAGACGATCTCAATGTGCGGTTCCCCCTTCCTCTCTCGTCCCCGCCTGGAGCACAACATCGACCGCTTCCGTACGCAGCAACGCCGCCATCCGGCTACCATCCTCGACCGCGCAACCGGCCCCTCCTCGCATGCATCAACATCCTCCCGCATCGCGTCAACGTCGACCTCGCGTGTGCCCATTGCGTCGGCCTCACGCATTCGTCTTCCTCCAGGCCCATTCCGCTCTCTATCGTCGTCGTCGTCGTCCACGGATGGCTCGCCGTCCTCGTCGCCATCCCTGCCGTCGCCGCAACGGCTTGCAAAGCGCAAGCTCAAGCGTATTCGGGTCAAGAAGGTCAAGACTGAGGAGGAGGAGGAGGAGGAGGAGGAGGAGGTATATCGGGATATCATCCATATCGCGGATACGGACGAAGAGGATGAGGATGTGGTCCTGGTGTCCGAGCGTAGGCGTGTTTAAACGGACTGTTTCGTTATAATCTATCTGTATGTATGTATCGATTTGTATTTTTTCCCTGTCCTTCTCAATACGAGTGTATTCTTTCAATGCAAGCAGCACATCTGAGTATGAAACGGCGCGATCACTGTTCCTTCATTGCTTGTCTTGTACCATCTAGCATCTATGCTCAAGATGTTCTCGCGGGCTACCCAACCGCTACTCTTGACGTCAACGGGCAACAACTCGCCTTTCTGCAACTCGACGACAGACGACAGATGCGACTCGCCTTTCTGCAACTCGACGGTGGACAGCGTTCTTGATTCACCTTTCTGCAACTCGCCATCCTCTCCTCCTGCGCCGAGTCCCTCGCCTTCTCTGTCTTCCCGTACCACATCTTGTTCGCCAACAAAAGCTCGGCAAGGTTCCTTTGCAGCGGATGTGCAGTCTTTTCCTCTACGCTGGGAAGACAACACTGCATTCGAATCTTGGCGTCGCAACGAAGAGATCACCAAGTGCATTGAGCTTCTTCTCGTCAACACATACCCGCCGAAGGAAAACGTCTACTTGCAGCGGCGTCGATTTGTTTGCTCACGCGGCGGCACGGGTGGCGTCAAGTCCTACGTCAAGTTACACCCCGAATGGACGCGCAAGCTCCCAAGCAAGCGCACAGACTGCAAATGTGTCCTAATCGTCAAGAACTACCCTGGATACCCCGACTGTTCTGGCCAAATATGTTGACGAGCACAACCATGCAATTGGCAATGCGAATTTGGCCCACACACGGATCCCTGCTGATGCTCGCGAGTTCATTGCTACTCTTGCCCGTTCAAAAGTCGCTGCCTCAAGAAATTGTACGTGTACCTTTGTGATCATGATATCGCGATCTGACTTTTTCCAAGCTCAAACTTGTTCATCGGGGAGCATACAATGCAGATATCGACTGCGACAAACTCGAGAACGACAACGTTGTCGCCCAGCGCGCCGAGCTGATTCAACTGTCTGATGTCCGCCGCATTGTACGCGCTGTGGAGGCCGAGATTGTACGTCTGCATCCCGACGATGGCTTGTCAACCGTGCGGCGAATCGGTAAATTCCGCGAGAACAACCAGCTTCTATTCTTCAAGGCAAGATGCGAACCCGCCTCCTCCTGGTTCAAACCTCGCTGGAGACCTTTTCGCGCTCGGTATACAATCCCAATGGCAAGAAAGCATCTTCAAAAAATACGGCGGACGGATTGCCTTCGTTGACGGAACGCACAATGTCTCGATGTATGAAGACCTGAACCTGTTCTCGCTGCTCATCCGTGACGACTGGGGGCATGGGATTCCTATCGTGTGGCTACTCGCTTCCAACCGCACGGAGGAAACCCTTGTCTATTTCTTCCGAGCCATTCGACAGCGCTCTCCCACCGTCATTCCGCAATACATAATGTCAGACTTCGACTGGGCACAAATCAACGCCTGTGTCAACTGCCTACGGGTCGACGAATTCTGCTCTGCTGGTGGCATGTTCTTCACGCATGGCAGCAACACTTTCATACGGCAAGCTTTCCGGAGCTCTGGACAACGCTCAAGGCCTGGATTCGCATCACCGATCCTGCCCGCTTTAACGAAACCTGGCACTGGATTCAACTCCAACGCTCCACCAAGTGTCGTCCAGTATCTCACCGAATATTGGATGCGTCCTGATGTCGTCAAAATGTGGTCGGCATTCTACCGGACTCGCTTCGATATATTCCAGGCCAACAATACGAACATGTTGGTGGAAGCGTATGTACTCTGCTCTGCATATCACAACTGATGCTAACGATTGACTAGTTGGCACCATGTCCTCAAGTCAATGTTTCTCCACGGCAGACTGCAACAGGCGACTTGACCATCTTCTCCACATCCTCGTGGAGTCGGTGATTCCACACTACGCCCTCAAGCATCGGCGCCAGCAACTAGGATTTCAAGGCATCGACCTCGAAGAACAGAAGCGACTGCAAGCCATCGAGAAAAGTGTCACCTACTCGAAAGCGGAGATCATCCCTGTCGGCGACCTCACCTACCTCGTTCCTTCCCAATCAGTTGCCAGCAAGTGCTACAAGGTTGATGCGGAGGCCAAGACATGTGATTGCCCCGACTTTCCCTTGATCTCGCTCTGCAAGCATCTATGTGCTGTCCAGTCGCTCTTCGAGAACGAGATCTTGGCGGAGGTGGATATTCCCGAGGAACAAGACACCACCGAAGCCATTCATCCGCCACCGGTCCTCACAACGCCCGACGTTCCCAGCCTCACGACGCTTACCGAGGAATGCACAACCGCGGATCTGATGTCTACCAACACGATTACCCTTGCGGAGAAGGTCGAGCGCTTGGCTGCACGTATTCGGCACTCAAATCAACCCGATGACGAGTTTCCTCAGCTTCAAGAGCTCGAGGCGGTTGTGGACAGCATGCTCAAAGCGACATCTAGCGAGGACGTGCTTCCGGCGATCATCAGACTTGCTCCAAATATCCGAGGCGCAGAATGGGAGAAGACAAAGTCATTGATGGGCGGGAAGTCGAGGAAGAAGCGGAAGATCATCACCTTGGATGCTGGCGAGGCAACGACACCAAAGGCTCTACCCAATATCAAGGCCAAGAAGAATGTTACTGGTGATCCAGCATATGGTGGAGGAAAGTCGAGTGGTAGCAAGGCCCGAGCCGATGCAAAGGCGAGCACATCAACCCCTGCTGGCATCCTTCCTCCATCCGCATCCTCCATCTTCTCGCCCCGTCCGCCACCCATCTTTTCGCCCCGTCCGCCGCCACCCATCCCAACGTTGAGACCTCCCGCGCCGCGACAACAACCACTGGCATCAAATGTCATGTCAAGCTTCGTTGGCATCGGCGCGACTTCGGCTAATGTACCTCGCGACAACTCTCCATTCTTTCAAGCTTCCAAGCACTAGTTCAATTCACTGTAATAATTAAAATAGTGTTTTAAAAATGTACCTAATTCATGTCACCATCGGGAATCGAACCCAGAGTCGAAGGGTCAGCGATATGACCGAGATCACCGTAAGCGTCTTCACGTTTGATGGTTTGATGGGAGGCGGATTTCACGCTACTGACCCCGGGCCGTTGGCGGCGGAATATGAATGCTTACCAATCGCTCCTGTTCTCGTTATTACCCACGACAATCAGCAAGAAATGACCAGTGGTACGCCGACGCTCGTTCGCTGGGGAGTCTAGTGCGCTCAACGTGACCAGCCACATCGGAATCCATCGCCAGCAACGTCAACGCCCGGGCCGTTCTTTTACGAGAACAAAAGGCGCAGCTCGAAGAAAGCATCCTCCAGGCAGAGATGCACTTGGAAAGCCTCAAAGCGTAACGAGTCCTCGTTGAACAGGAGCTTTCGAACATCGTGTATCCCGTCCTGTCCCTGCCCTCGGAGTTGACGACGAAGATTTTTGCCTCGGCAGTAACCATAGGAGTGACTGCTAACGAGCCTGTGCTCTTGCAGCTAGCAGCCGTCTGCCAACAATGGCGAGCTGTAGCGCTAGACAACCCTGTCCTCTGGCAATTCATCGCTTTCACCAGCCATGTCAGAGCTCCCGAGCAGCTCTTTCTGTGCTTCGCGGAACGCAGCGGAACTCTACCGCTTTACATCTCTATTCTCACACGAGGTGAAGACACCTGGGAGATCCCCCTGGGCATACTTCGCTCCTCCGGTCGATGGAAGACAGCTCATTTTCTATCCGAGCCGGATAGACGGCCCTTCGTGCGTCCCTACGACGAGTTCTCTGGCAGCTTGGCTCTACCGCTGCTCGAAGAGCTGACTATGAACCTTGTCCTGCATCCAGGTGAAGACGGGGCAAATTTATTGCACGACGCTCCCCGTCTGCACAGTCTGTGCTTCAGTCATCCGCTGCTGGTCCCACGCGGCGGTTTATCAATGGAGCAGCTTCGAAGGCTGGAATTCATCGCTTCTTGTACCGTTGGGGAACTCTTGAACCTCCTTAGCCACACCAGCAATGTTGAAACCCTCATTCTCCCCCGGCGAACGTGGAGGCCCGAATACACTTGGCCACCCGGAACCATTCCTATTTACCACAACTTGCACACACTCTCCTGTATTTCAGACCTTTCCCCGGAGGTCCTTGACCAGCTGGCGGCGCCGGCACTCCACACACTTCATCTACCTGGGATGACAAACGAGCTCTTGGCGACAATCATCGCCTTCCTTGCTCGCTCCGGTTGTACCCTACGCACATTATTCTTGCAGAGCGACACGGAGTACGAGACGTTGTCACAACTTCCATGCTTTTTGCTATTTCCATATATTTTCCATTTTATTTTACTTTCTCAAGATTTGCGCTATCCTGCGCTTCTCTTGATGTGACAGGCACACTATGTCACGTCACACTACTCCGGACCCTCCTAGACCAGCTCTAGACTCTCTGAGTCAAAGCACAAGTCAATTGGAGTCATGGACAAGTCATTGTCACTTGACTTGACTTGACTCAACCTTATTGTTCTTCCGATCATAGCACAGCCACGTGGCTCCGAAGCGGACCCGGGACGACTCCCTAGCATAGCCACGACCAGTATATAAGAAGTAGCTAGAGCGCTGTAGCCGGCAGTCCTTTTATTCCATTGCGCTCCCCCCTTTACTTGGCTCCCTACTTGGCTGTTGTGTTGTTGTTGCCTGGCTACCCCATTGTCACATCTTACCGTGACCTCTGGCGTACTGCGTGACCGTGACACGTGACTAGTCACCGCCTTGTTCGTGACATAATAAAAGGACTCCTCTCATAAACCTCGTACCTCTTGGAAAATTTCCAAAATTTCCAAAAATTCTCAAACTTTCACAAATACTTAAAAAACCACAGACATTCTACCTTTCCGACCTCCTACCATTGCAACATGACCTCGAGAGTTGTGCTTGCTTCCCTCCCCCCATTCTTTTCTGGCGAATCTTCGAAGTGGAGCAACTTCCAGGATTTTCTTACCACCTACATTGCTGCGTATAGCGATGACCTCAACACCGACAAGAAGAAGGTTCTCTTCACAGTCTCATTCCTGCGCAAGGCAGATGGGTCTAGCTGTGTTGCATCGGATTGGGTGCGCAATTGGAAAAAGCGTTCTCTGAATGCAGATGGAACCATTCGTGCATCCTACACCTTTGCGGAACTTATCGAAGAACTCGAAAAGGCCTTCCAGGACCAGAACCTTGCTCAACTCGCTCATATCAAGTTGACCAGTACCCAGCAGGGGAAAATGTCACTTGTTGAGTATCTCCAACAGTTCGAACTTCACGCTGAACAGGCTGGTTATTCGCCGCATGATGCGACAAGTGACTATAATGCCTTTTTAATCGAACTTTTGGAGGACAACGTCAACCAGGACATTATGTCCCAGATGTACGTTGGAGGATCTGCAGTCCCTACGACTTATGCCGGATTCAAGAACCGACTTACGCAGATTGATGGAAACTTGCAGCGGGGCAAGATCAGGCGGCAACGCCAGACTGTTCCCACTGTGCACAGACCCAAAGTTTTCCAAATTCTTCGACCATCCCCAGCATTTAACACTGCTACACCCAATCTTGCAAAGTCGCCGGCAGACGAGTCAGTGCCTATGGAACTCGACAAACAAGGGCAGAATTCGAAACCTTTCCGCTGTTACAATTGCGGCAAGTTTGGTCATATCAAGAAGGACTGCCCAGACCCCCCAAAACAGAAGTTCAACTTGCGGGCACTCTGCACCGAGATTGACGAAATGGATGCGCAGAGTGATGTGCTCCAGTCTTTGGCTGCAAAGCTGAAGGAAAAGGGTTTTTGATGCGCTCTGCTCCAGTGGCCAAGGAGACAGAGCGAGCCAATCAATATGGACGGTTTACAGTCCTTGAAGAAAAGGGAGATTCCTCTAAAAATTCCGATGCTGATATTTCTTTGGATGTAGGTTTAGCGTTGCGGCAAAATTTAAATCATTTGCTCGTAAAGGAACCAGAAGCACGAGAGGAGAAAATTCGGTTGAATCGGAAGCGCTTGCAGAAACTGCAGAATCAGAAGCAGGATGCGGAGAATAAGCGCTGGAGTGATTTCAAGAAGGCTAGCAGAAGGGCAACTGCTGTTAAAAACCAAGAAAAGGGGAGCATGGCTCCGATGGCTCAATCCTTACCCAAGGAGGAAGCGCCAAAGTCATACCAAAACCCGAAACATACACGGGTACCAACAATAACCAAGATTCGGACGGCTGCAGAGAAGCAGCAGGGACCGAAACCAGACCGTTTGGCTGAAGAACTCAAGAAATTCCATGCCGACCGAAAGCGCCATGAGATGGTCATTCCAATCATGCTTGCAGTACCGGAAACTGGGAAAACACGCGGAATCAAAGCGTTGTTGGACAGTGGGTGCATGACGACTTGCATTGATCGGAATTATGCCAAGGCTCAGGGCTTTGAGATGAAGGAGCTTGATGTTCACATCACAGCAAAGAATGCAGATGGGACAGACAACGCCCAAGGGAAGATTACCCACTATGTTGAACTGCAAATGGGAATCGGCCCACACTGGGAGAAGATACGCTTCCTGGTGGCTGGCTTGGGGAAAGCACGAGTGTTCATTGGCTATGACTGGCTTCTGAAGCACAATCCTCAAGTCAACTGGGTTAACCAGAAAATCTCATTCTGCCGCTGTCCGCCAGAGTGCAACATGACCGGTCAAGAATACCATACAGGGTCCAAGGAGCCAGAGTTGGAAGAGGGAGAATCTCTGCTGCTTGTGGACTTCAGTGACGCAATTGAGCTCCGGTCCAAGGAGACTCAATCTCAGCGCCTTGCGGAGGAAGCAGGCAAGAGCCAGGAGAAAATGACAGAGGATAAAATTCCTGAGCAGTATCGCCAGTTCGAAAGCGTTTTTGCAAAGGAGTCCTTTGACACTCTTCCTCAACGACGGCCTTGGGATCATGCTATCGAGTTAAAGCCAGATGCAAAGTCGGTTGATTGCAAAATCTATCCACTTTCATGCACTGAGCAGGGGAAACTGGATGAGTTCCTGGAAGAGAATTTGCGGACTGGCCGGATCAGACCTTCCAAGTCACCTATGGCCTCTGCATTCTTCTTTGTGAAGAAAAAAGATGGAACTCTCCGGCCAGTTCAGGATTATCGAAAACTCAACGACATGACTATCAAGAACCGCTATCCTCTACCTCTGATCTCAGAGCTGGTCAACAAGCTCCAGGGTGCCCGCTTCTTCACAAAACTCGATGTGCGCTGGGGTTACAACAATGTTCGCATCAAGGATGGTGATGAGTGGAAAGGAGCTTTCCGCACCAATCGTGGACTCTTTGAGCCCATGGTGATGTTCTTTGGATTGACAAACTCCCCGGCCACCTTCCAAACTATGATGAATGACATTCTCCGGGATCTGGTGAATGAAGGGCGAGTAATTGTCTATCTTGACGATATTCTCATCTTCACCAAAACCTTGGAGGAACACCGACATGTTGTTCGTCGAGTGCTGGAGACTCTTGCCAAACACCAACTTTTCCTCAAACCAGAGAAGTGCGAGTTTGAACGAACTTCCATCGAGTACTTGGGTATGATCATTTCCCACAACTCGATGAAGATGGATCCAGTCAAGATCAAAGGTGTTATGGATTGGCCAGAACCAAAGACTGTCAAGCAGGTCCAAGCTTTTCTAGGATTCACCAACTTCTATCGTCGTTTCATTCGAGGCTATAGTGAGATCGCAAAACCACTCACAAGGCTTACTGGCAAGGTGGATGGGTTTGGGCAGAAGAGCAGAAACATGCATTTGGCATGTTGAAGGCGAGGGTTGCAGAGGATGCTGTTTTGGCATTACCGGCAGACGATGGAAAATTCCGGTTGGAAGCAGATGCCTCAGAGGGTGCAATTGGTGCTATCTTGAGTCAACTCCAAGAGGGCAAATGGCGGCCTGTTGGTTTTATGTCTCATAGTCTCTCTGAGACCGAGCGTAATTATGAGATCTACGACAAAGAGATGCTCGCAATTATGGCTGCCCTGGAGGAATATCGACCTTTCCTCATGGGTGCAAAGGAGACTTTTGAAATCTTCACCGATCACCAGAACCTGGAGTACTTCAAAAAGCCACAGAAACTCAACAGACGTCAAGCACGTTGGGTTACTGAGCTATCGGAGTACGACTTCACACTTCACCATCGTCCTGGTGCTCTAAACCGCAAGGCAGACTTGCTGTCCCGTCGAGCAGACCACGATCAGGGCAAGAACGACAATAACAATGTTGTTCTCCTCAAACCCAAATTCTTTCGAGCCACAGAGTTTGAGTTTGAGAGTCTGGATCAGAAGCTCATTGACGAAATCAAGGCTTGCAGGCGTCTAGACACATCCGTCAAACTTGCTCTGGAAAAGGAGCTTCCGGATTGGACTCGAAAAGATGACCTGATCTTATACAAGGGCAAGGTCTATGTTCCACGGAATGAGGAACTTCGAGAGAAGATCATCTGCCAGCATCATGATGTCCCCTTGGCGGGCCATCCTGGTGGATTTCGGACACAGGAGTTGATTGAACGGAATTTCTGGTGGCCACGAATAGGCAACCAAGTCAAGGAATATGTCCGATCTTGCGAAGCTTGCCAGCGGACAAAGTATCGACGTCGAACCCATGGATTATTAAACCCACATGCCATACCAAGTGGGCCTTGGGAGACAATTTCCATGGACTTGATTGGCCCCTTACCAGAAAGCAACGGCTTTAATGCAATTCAAGTCTGGGTCGACTTGTTCACCAAACGGATTCATGTTGAGCCTGTGGATATCAAGCTTAGCAGTGAAGGGGTTGCACGGTTGACTCGAGATCGGATTGTCCGTTATCACGGGATTATGCGAAAAATCATCTCAGATCGGGATAAGCGGTACATCTCAAAGTTCATGCAAGAGTTGAACCGCCTCCTTGGAACAGAGATGAATCCCACGACTGCATACCGACCTCGGAGTGATGGCCAAACCGAACGCATGAATCAGGAGATCGAACATTATCTCCGGATCTATGTGAATTACCACCAGTCGGATTGGGCAGAATGGTTGGCAATGGCAGAATTTGCCTATCACGACAAGGTCCACACATCAACTCAGATGTCACCATTCTTTGCAGACCATGGTTATCACCCTTGGAAAGGTGTGGAGGGTCGGCTGGAATCTAAAAACGAGACTGCACAGGACTTTGCACAACAGATGAAGAAGATCCGGGAGGATGCTGGCATTGCAATGCAGAAGGCGAAAGAGAAGATGAAAAAATATTACGATCGCAAACGAGTGCCAGCTCCGGACTTCAAGGTTGGGCAAAGAGTGTGGTTGGAGGCCAAAAATATCCAGCAGGACCGACCAACGGATAAATTCTCGGACCGACGACTTGGACCTTTTGAGATCTTGGAGAAGATTGGGGCTGCAGCATATCGCCTGAAGATGCCAGAAACAGACCAGCATCATTCAGTCTATAATGAAGAGCTCTTATCCCCTTACGTTGAGCCACCTCCCCACAGGCGAGAGCAGCGCCCCCCTCCAAGTATCGTCAAGGGTCAGGAGGAGTATGTTGTAGAGGAGATCCTCAAGTCTCGGAAACGAGGCCAAGGCTACCAATATCTTGTCAAATGGAAGGACTATCCACACAGCGACAACACCTGGGAACCAGCACGCAATCTTACCAATGCCAAGGAGATCGTCGATGATTTCAAAAGGCAAAACATCACCACTCGCGCTCTGGACACAGTACCTGTCCTCCCACTTGGATATTGGGACCACCTCATTAACCGCTACAAACCAACAATCGAATCACTCCCCTATCCAACCCGGAAACTTTTCGACCCCACCACCGGAAGATTCGAGGCCCTTGACTCTACGTCAATGAGGACATTGACCATAGAGGAGGGGTAATGTCACAACTTCCATGCTTTTTGCTATTTCCATATATTTTCCGTTTTATTTTACTTTCTCAAGATTTGCGCTATCCTGCGCTTCTCTTGATGTGACAGGCACACTATGTCACGTCACACTACTCCGGACCCTCCTAGACCAGCTCTAGACTCTCTGAGTCAAAGCACAAGTCAATTGGAGTCATGGACAAGTCATTGTCACTTGACTTGACTTGACTCAACCTTATTGTTCTTCCGATCATAGCACAGCCACGTGGCTCCGAAGCGGACCCGGGACGACTCCCTAGCATAGCCACGACCAGTATATAAGAAGTAGCTAGAGCGCTGTAGCCGGCAGTCCTTTTATTCCATTGCGCTCCCCCCTTTACTTGGCTCCCTACTTGGCTGTTGTGTTGTTGTTGCCCGGCTACCCCATTGTCACATCTTACCATGACCTCTGGCGTACTGCGTGACCGTGACACGTGACTAGTCACCGCCTTGTTCGTGACAGACGTTATCGCTGCTCATGACGTTGCCGGCTCTTGCGAGCGTCTCTCAAGTCACACTCACACTGCAGCTCATGTCAGTGGAACAGGCTTTCGAGTTTGCTTCATTCCTCGGCGACGGAACATTCCTTCCTGGCCTAAAATCATTCACCATCCTGGTACCATTCGGTTCGGCGGGTATTATCCAGCCCTATATCATGGGTGTTATCCGCCGTGCCAAGCTGGTCGTTGAACTTGAATCAACTTCTCCCGAAGCAACGCCGGCGATCTCGCGAATCGATCAATTCACGCTGGAGTTCAAGGTTGACGAGCTCAACGACTATGATAAACAGAATTTGGATTATTTGGCTCAGGAGTTGGGCGTACAGGTGATGATTCCGCATGGTCTACCCGGTGTGCGGAAATTGAGCATGGGCGCCCGCTAGGAGTACTTAATGAATGTATTTATTTTGACCCATTTTGAGCTTCTCCGAACATAATGGTGTTGTGGTCTTCTCCCGGTGCCACTGCGGGTGGACATGTGTCTTAAAAGTCTCGATTTCGGACACGATACTAAGTGGTGTTGCGTTTCTTCAGTAGGTTGCTGCAGTGAACATGTTCATACAAGGCCAGGGGTGTCAGACTTGACAAGCTTGACCCATTCAACTTATTCAAGTTCGGCACTGGGACAAACGGCTACTGCGGTCGTTCAAGTCGTGCTTATCGTTACAGGAATAAATATCAAGTGTACCGAATATGTCGAACATACGGATTCAAATTGTAACCTCAGTCCTCGACACCGGAATCCGATGCCATACACGGATCGCCTTCTTTGCTTGACGCTGTTCCAGTTCCCAGCGGGAAACACGACGCAGAGCTGATATTAATGCATACGTTCTGGCCTATGGCTGCGTTGAACACCACGAAGCCATTGTCGAGCCCCGCCGTGAGTTTCAACTTCTGCTTCCCGGCGGGCTCCGTGGCAGATGTCTGCAAAGTCAAAGCGTTTTCTGGATTTTTGGAAAAACTCTGTTCATAACCCCGGAGGCACAGATCTATGATTTGTTTTTGCGTGTAGCGGAAAGTGCCAGCCGGATCATCAACGTCGTTCCAAACGCTCTTGACCTCGGCACCGTTCTGAGTAGTATATTTCAGTACCGATCTATGATAATTGCTAGCACCCAGGCTTACCTTGAACTCGACAACACCAGTTGTCTTGCCCCGTTTGACTTCTGGGCTGGTCGTTGCAGGCTGTTTCTGTCTCCACGCACTGAAGGTATGCCGTCCACTGGTTGGCTTGGTTGACGAGCCCAGAAATATGTGGTTCTGGACAGCTGTGCTGAAAGCCTTCTTCGCCGCGTCTATGACCCGTTGATCCGGGGCCTTCGCACTGACGGCGGAGGCCTGGCAAAGGAGTTTCAGTACGGTAAACTAGATGGAAATCCACAAACACATACCTTTTCGGCGGCAAGCAGCGTAGTGCACAACTTACTGCTCGTCGCCAAAGTCAGGCCAGTGGTTGTCTCTGGAACACATTTGTCGCCTTTCCCGTCAAATGCGCAGTTGAGACCAGCGCCGACTGGTAGATGTGGTCAGAATCCGTCCAACTTGAATGCGATTGATGGACTACTTACCGCAGGTGGCGCAGTCGGTGATTTCGGCACAAAGTTCAGCCTGCGTTGGCGGTTCGCAGTTCTCGGTTTCCTCCGCCGTCTCGGACCGGGCCTTCTTGCTGCCCTTTTTGGGAAGAGGGCACGCCTTGGCGGGAGCCTTTGGCGCGGCTTTGGCAGGGGGCTTTGGTGCTGCTTTGACGGGCTTTGGCACGGACTTGGCGGGTACGGGCTTCGGTGCTGCCTTGGCCGACGCAGGCTTCGGTGCCGCCTTGACGGGCTTCGGCACCGCCTTCGGGGCTGCCTTGGCCGGTGCCTTTGGTGCTGCCTTGACGGGCTTCGGCGCCGCCTTGGCAGGCTTCGCCGTAACGGGCTTGGGCTTTGGCACCACCTTGGCAGCCTTTACCGTAGCGGGCTTGGGCTTCGGTACCGCCTTGACAGGCTTAGGCTTCGCAACCGCCTTCACCTTCCTGGAGGAGATGGAGAGTTCACCCGAGCTCGAGTCAATCGGAGCTGCCAGCGAGCCAAGGAGTGTGCAGAGCACAATGAGAAGGGAGAGGGAGTTGAAGCGCATAGGATCGTAAGAAAGATTAAAACAATGGTCGAGCCAGTCGATGGGAGAAAGCAAAGGTCGAGCGATGTCGACGGGAGGTCTGGCCTGAGAATCTTGGAATCTTTACGGTCCTCTTATACTAATAGATAAAATGGGAGAAGGACTTCATTGAGTTGCCGTTATCACCGGCCAGTGAGGCGAATTTCTCCTTGTTACAACGGAGCGCTCGAGTGGTGGTAGTACGGTGATCAAGCGGTGACTAGCACTGACTACCGGAGGCGGCGGCCAAAATTCGGTGATTTTTCACCCTCGCTACCTCAATCTCGGTACGAATTTACATCCACAGTGTTCCCGATTTTCAATCAATGGCTACGAATTTCCTTGTATTTGTGGTTGAAATTTCCAACCATTGGGAATAGACAGGTTAGGATTCTCGGGGATGTTGTATGCAAGGGAAGGAAATAACATATTATCATATTGCCAAGCCTGCGGACGGAGTTCATCATGATGCATGATGGCCAGGGGTCTTCTACCTACCTACACCGGGCCCGACGGCCCGTGAATGTGCCCGATCGGTGTTTCGTGATGAATGGCCGCTTTGTGTTCCGTTCAAGTGCTGTCGCCAAGACAAGCAATTGGCCGTGAATATGGCATGTTCGGACGGTGGACTTGAAGTTGTTTATCAACACACCGCCTTCCGTCTAATTTCACGCCGCAGGCAGTCGAGTCGATCAGTTATTGCATGCTGGGAGGACTTGGAAGCCTGGATTAGTTATTTCCGACCCGACGGAATGAAGAGAGGAGATCCACCGGTGACTTCAATGAGTCGTCTTAGGGCCGGCGTTGTCGGCTGGGATTTGTGTTACCCAACGTACAGCTCCGGAAGCGACGTTGTTCGGGATACTGCACGCAAAGAGTTGGTCTTTGGTGAGAAGTGTTTTGCTTCTAGAATGAAGCAAGTGTGGGTGGTTTGGGGAAATAAACTACCTCTCTCGCTACGTGGAGGAGCGTAATTTAATTGTAGTTCGCGTAGGAATAGGCGTAGATCTACTGAAACGTGCAGTAGACGTGGTCACGTGGTCGTGTTTAAGCGCGTGGGTTGACTAAGTCCGTCGAAGGCTTAGTTCTTTCGTGGGTCGTAGGAGCGTAGGCCTTAAACAGATATTTAAGGACGTAGTAAGCGATAAGAGACTTCACCAAAAGATTGATGAGATCAATGATGGGATCAGATAAGATCACCAAAGCTTGGACGTGGATTCAAAACGTGGATCTTGGAGTAACAAGACTGGTATTCAAGTAGTAATACAAGAGACTTGTATACTACCTAAGTACTAAGTAATTATTCGAGGTCCAACTTAGGGGTCTTTTTCCGCTACCCCTTCCCCTTATATACTATTTTCCGAGTGCTGCGGACTGCGGAATGAGTCAGGTCACATTTTTGTGACATTTTGTGACATTTTGTGATATTTTGTGATATTTTGTGACTCGTGTCGCGCTTTTCTGCATATGGGTGATCCGAACAGTTCTTGATGTGACCTGATGTGACTTTCCTTTTATATGCTATTTCATGAATCCAAACAAGTGACTGATACAGAAAATTTCCTTCGCCATGCCCAACACATTTCGGATACGACAGCGTGTAGCCCAAAGTTTACAATTTGGCCCATGAATCCGAAACACCCAGGATAGAACAACCTGAACCTGAGGATCCGGAGGGAAGGAGCAAATTTAAATAACGGAGCGGCAAAGTCGGAGAGATTACAGGGATGATACGCATCCAATTTTGACGATGCACGTTTCCACCGGCACCGTGACATGAAATGGTGAGGAAGGAAGCTTGAACGCACTGCAAGTGAACGGCGTACCGACTACTAGTGCTTCTGTGCATTCCATCGTGCTTGCTATACTCCCTAGGCCGCCGAGAAAGTTCATGCCCGGGCAAACTTCCTTTGGGGCTATACGCAAACAAGCTGCACACCCCACATGAGGATCGCCAGTCGTTACAAATACGCACGAGTGGGCATCGGCGTTTCTTTCCGAGTCGCCCATGCATCGTGTGTGTTTGTGATCACATTTGAGATGTCGTGTTTGTGTGCGATCTTAGACTGCCAAGGTCAGTAACGGCCAGCAGAATTGAGCGACCAATGCACCACCATCACGTCCGAGTCTCCCCATCCCATCATTGTCAGTCCTGCTCATCAGTCTCCCGCAACCCAAGACCCTCGTCATCGCCCGTTCATTGTGCCTCGGTCCTGTTATTCATGTGGCCGATTTGTCGAGGCGGTTCGGTGCTCGCGGCTCACCTATAAAGCCCAGATATCCCCTCTAGTTAGAGGTGGCTACCCACCCGGGTAGGCGTTTCTTATTAGAGGGAATTCACCTAATGGCCTACAACTGAATAAAGGCCTCAGTATAGACTGAATAAAACCAAATAAACTCGTGGTAGGTAGTCAGAGGTGTAAGGGAGGGTACTACTGGATAGTCCTGAGTAAAGTTGACCTACAACTCAATAAAGCCAAGTAAACTTCTTAGATTTCCGGTGTCTAAGTCCCTACAGTACTACTGAATAAAACTGAATAGACCTCAACATAGGAATAGCAACCTCCAGTACAACTGGATAATCCCAAGTAAACATTCCCCTGTACAGCTGAATAAAGCTGAATAGACTTCAGCGTACATGTATGGCTCACATCCAGTACAACTGGATATAACTGAGTAAACATTTTCCCAGTACAACTGAATAAAGCTGAATAGACCTCAGTGTACGCATACAACTCAAGACTAGTACAACTGGATAATCCCAAGTAAACATTTCCCTTGTACCACTGAATAAAGCTGAATAGACCTCAGCGTATAAGTACGGCTCACGTCCAGTACAACTGGATATAACTGAGTAAACATCTGAATAAAGCTGAATAGACCTCAGCATACACAGATGACTCACGTCCAGTACAACTGGATAATCCCAGGTAAACATTTCCCCTGTACAACTGAATAAAGCTGAATAGACCTCAGCATCACCTGTGCTACCCACTAAACGCTGGCTCTTCAGTGTTTCCCCCTAAGCCAATAATTATTGAATAAAAGGGTGAACTCTATAGGTGTAAGACGTGTTTTGCAGCATTACTGGGGTTTGTCAGTAGTACCTAGGGAGCGAATAAAGGTGAACAATTCTGGTACACCATTAGATTCAAATGAAGGACTCTTATAGTTTTGAAGGGTCATAGCCTGCATTTGAATACACAATGGCCTTTGGAGCATACACTGGGCTACCTTCCGGGTAGTATGGCTCAGGTCACACATGTGTGACTTGTATAACATTGTACCTAAAAAAGAAATTTTTACAGATAGCCAGCAGAAATCATGACAAATGTCACAGAATGTCACAGGACCAAAGTTATAGATTTTGATAAGGGCCACAACTTTCCTCAATTGACCTATACTCTGAACTCAATGGTTATTGTGTAATCTGCCAATTACCTACTCTGATCTGCTGATACACAGGTCAGTAGTCCATATCTCAATGAATGCTGGTCGGATTGGGATGATTCAAGTGCTGGTGGGAGTCTCCTTGGACTTTGTATCCAAGGGTACATTAGATCAAGTTATCACGTACACTTTGTTCTTTCATCATTTCCATCACAGCTAGATATTGAAGCCATCCCTCAATGGATAAAGAGATCAATGCTCCAGGAGAGTCTATATCCACTGGAGGCACGCTCTACATACTAATTCATCACCAAACTGCATGATCTGATCATAAAAAACTCGAGTTACTGCCAATTTGCCTGATATCAGAATGGTTCTGGACATGATGAGCGGATATCTCAGCCATTTTTAGGCTGATAGCCTTCATTAAGGATGTCATTTGTAGATGTCCATGGTCTACACCAGATGACGCCTCACTCATATTTTTAAACCACGGAATCAGGACTTAATTCAGGAGATAGTATCATTTTTCAAACTGCTATATCTCCATGGCAGATGCACAGATCTAGTCGGTTGCTGGGTTAGAGACATCCCCTTTCAAGTCCCAAGCAGGTGTATACCTTCCCCTTGACACACCCTGAAAATTTCAACTCAATATGCCGATTCTCATGTTCAGTTGTATGTCTCAATATTCACCAGAATATGAGAGTAGATTATAGATCAGGGTATGTAGCAGTATATGAGGACCCTTACCCCTCCCTACCATCAAAGACTTCGGGTCATTAGACCAATTTATCAGGTAGATATTTACATATTGGCCCCACCTCACTCAATTCTACTTTTGCCCAATATGCAAAGTGAAGCCTAGGGCCAGAGGATATGTGGTCCCTGTGGTCAGAGAAGTGTATTTGGACATCTACTAGTATCCCATATTGAATTTAGCAAAGAGTATGTGAGATGCCACAACATATAGCTGAAGACAGCCTTAGGGTCCTAAGCAGAACTGGAAGCCTCTTGACAACCTATGGTGTGAACATAATTTCAAGGAAGCTCTAACACTTGGAGGAACATTTGTAGGCATGTCTAGATGAACCCTTCTGGCATTGCAATCAACCTCATATCTATCATGGATCTCCTAGAATACCTCTATCAGTGTTATCTCTGTCAAACAAGATGCATGTGTCCACACATGAGTTCGGAAGATATTGAGGAGGTTAAGGGTGATTCTGAAAGTTAGCAACTAGGCCTCCCAGAAAATGTGATGTTTTTCCCCATACCTTGGATGTAGGCAACAATATCCCGGGAGCAATATTGCAGATAACCCCATCCATAACGTTCTGAGATTGAAGTCAATAGATTTGAATTTGGGTCAGATTGTACTAATGGGGGCCCTATACGACCTCCTACCTGGATCAGGAGTATCGGTGCAGAGGTCATACAGATATCAGCCAAACACTGCCATACACAGCTAAAACATGCAGTAGGTTGAGTTTTTCTAGATAAGATCAGGCATTTTTTATGACAAGTATGTATGTGGAGGGTGCTTTCAGTGGTAAGAGACTGTAATGGAGCATTGATCTCTTTATCTATTGAAGAATGGCTGCAATATCTAGCTGTGATGGAAATGATGGAAGAATCAAGTGTGTCTGGGAAGTCAATCTGGTGCACCATTGGGTCCAGAGTGAAAAGAGCTTCCTTCCAGTACTTGAATCATCTCAATCCGACCAGTATTCCCAGAGATATGAACTACTGATCTGCTAATTGACAGATTAGAGCAGGTAATTGGCAGATTACACGATAACCATTGAGTTCGGAGTATAGGTCAATTGATGAAAGTTGTGGCCCTTATCAAAATCTATAACTTTGGTTTTGTGACATTTTGTGACATTTATCATGATTTCTGCTGACCATTAGTGTTGCCGCGAGGTCGAGGCGGCTCAGTGCCGAGGCGAGCTGAGGTGAGGTGATGGACCGAAAAAGGCAACTCGGCTCACATCGCCTCGCACCTCATCACCGACCTCATCACATCGCTGCCGTTTTGCGTCCCACCGCCAACCAATCCAGTAGAACACAGCGGTCAGTGATGAGGTGTTGATGAGGTCCGAGGTGAGCCGAGGTGAGTTGCCGCATTTGTCACCTCGCGGTGGGCTCGACCTCGGCTCGCGGCAACACTACTGACCATCCGTGAAAATTTCCTTTTCTGGTAGTATGTCACATATGTCACACATGTGTAACATGTGTGACCTGAGCCGCTCACCACCCGGAAGGTAGCCAAGGTACACTCAAAGGCTACATTTGAATCTAATGGTGAATTGGTCGGACAGCAATTACCCACTAACCATGTTGTTGAAATGCGGAGACCAACTGCAAGGGTGAAAGCAGAAACAACACCACAAACAACTAATCCAGCGCGTGCGAGGTCGGGGCTCCATGGAAGGTATATCCATGCTGCAATCTGGCTTAACGTCGTTGAAGGGAAAGCGAGCGCTACCGCGGGTATCGTGATGAATAACCAGTATATTGGCACGTCCAGCGCGTCTCCGAACATCGAGGTACGGTCCCAAATCCATCTCCATCTCCCTTCCTTCCACCATCGTCGTCGTATCCATCCTTCGTCACTCCCAATCCCATAACCAACTCCCAATCCAATCCAGAACCAAACCAAACCCTCAATGGTCGTCCATCCCAATCCTACCATCAAGAAAGCGAGCGTGAATGCGAAAGCCTGCGTCAAGATCGCCATCGACGTCGACAGTAAAGATCGAAGTCGTCCAGCCGTGGGTCGCTCCATCGTACGAGGGCGACGTTCCAGGGTCGGTGAGGCGTGTCAGCGCGAAGCGAAGAGTCAAAAGAGCGAAATGTGGGGTCAAAGGTGGGGTATTATTCTCTTTCGACTACAAAATCGGTGG
Organism: Mycena amicta; assembly: GCA_029282125.1. Taxonomy (NCBI): domain Eukaryota; kingdom Fungi; phylum Basidiomycota; class Agaricomycetes; order Agaricales; family Mycenaceae; genus Mycena; species Mycena amicta. Next base: position 206,740 of record JARIHP010000040.1, on the reverse strand, counting down.
GCCTTATATACCCCCAGATTACATAATATTGCCTACGTGTCCTACATGTCTGCAGTCTGGCTAGAATGCCCCAGAACGCGCTAGACGCCTCTCTGCGCTCGTCCTGCTCACCTCCAAACCACTGGATCGAAAATCAAGAATACGGGGCTTTCAGATGTGTTTCACGCGTCTAACGATTGCCCGCTCATCATTGTGACAATCCGTGGTAGTAATGTGGCTTGTATAATTATTCACTACCCTTGGTGCACTGACAAGCCACAGTACACTTGGCTGAGAGCCGTTCAGTATTTACTCACTAACCAGGCATCACTGGTAAGCTACTGCTTATGGATCGAAAGTTATTCACTCCCTATGTACTACTGATAAGATACACTACGCTGGTCTTGGCACTTGAGCCAATCTGTGTTTACCCACTACCCAGGCATCACTGGTAAGCTACCACATATGGATCGAAAGTTATTCACTCCCTATGGACTACTGAGAAGCCACACTACACTGATGCTAAGGTCTATTCAGCTTTATTCAGTTGTACAGGGGAAATGTTTACCTGGGATTATCCAGTTGTACTGGACGTGAGCCGTACTTATACGCTGAGGTCTATTCAGCTTTATTCAGTGGTACAAGGGAAATGTTTACTTGGGATTATCCAGTTGTACTAGTCTTGAGTTGTATGCGTACACTGAGGTCTATTCAGCTTTATTCAGTTGTACTGGGAAAATGTTTACTCAGTTATATCCAGTTGTACTGGATGTGAGCCATACATGTACGCTGAAGTCTATTCAGCTTTATTCAGCTGTACAGGGGAATGTTTACTTGGGATTATCCAGTTGTACTGGAGGTTGCTATTCCTATGTTGAGGTCTATTCAGTTTTATTCAGTAGTACTGTAGGGACTTAGACACCGGAAATCTAAGAAGTTTACTTGGCTTTATTGAGTTGTAGGTCAACTTTACTCAGGACTATCCAGTAGTACCCTCCCTTACACCTCTGACTACCTACCACTGAGTTTATTTGGTTTTATTCAGTCTATACTGAGGCCTTTATTCAGTTGTAGGCCATTAGGTGAATTCCCTCTAATAAGAAACGCCTACCCGGGTGGGTAGCCACCTCTAACTAGAGGGATATCTGGGCTTTATAGGTGCACCTAATATGCCCACCTATGTCCTCCTACTAGAGGGTCCACCCATGAGGGGTGGACGCTCTAAGAAGAGGGCTTAAGGGTAGTTTACCGTGGGTCGGCTAATTCCCAGGGGAGGTCAGGGACTTGGGTATTGGGAGACCTCTGCCCGACATCCCCGACCACCTCCCAACATCCCCGCCCACCTCCATCATGCGCCCATCGCCTCGGACATCATTACCAATGTCCATCATCAACATCACCCCTCGTCACTGTGCATCAGCGCATCAGCGCCCGCCATCACCCGCCGTCACCTGCCGTCACCTGCCGTCACCTGCCGTCACCCGCCGTCACTGTGATCATCACCATCATCATCATCACCGCCCTTCCCGCCCGCTGCCCGCCGTCGATGCCCGATGCTCCAGTGACCATGGTGTGACCAAAAACATAAAAGTTGTGCATTGACTGGTAAATCACCCTGCAACAAACCACTTAGCAGGATACCTAGTATTTAAGTAGTTATGGGCCAAACAAGGGTATTATCCTTAACTGATGGGCACAGAACATAAATTTAAAAGACCAGAGGCTTCCCATTGACTTGCTATGTATGTTCCTGTTGTTGCTCCTATACAGCACAGAGTACTGAGGGAGATATGAAAGAAATCAAGAATTATCCTTAACTGATGGACATAGGAAATAAATTTAAAAAAATCCAGGAAAAATACCACAGGCTTCGCATTGACTTGCTATGCATACCCATGTTGTTGTTACTATACAGCATGGAGTGCTGAGGGAGATATGAAAGAAATCAACAATTATCCTTAACTGATAGTTTTAATTTTAGAAAATGGTGCAAAAAATACCAGGGCTGCTTAAGCACTCGATGATGTTATCACTTCAGTTCCTATAGAAAATCTTCATAATTGAAGGACATATGGGCGCCACAATGAGTGATCTGGAGACTTGCCCAACAAGTAAGAATAGCTTCATAACCGTGCAGCCAATGACCATAATTTAGCTAAGGACCAGAGATATGGCAAGGATAAACAGAATTACACATTATAATTGACTACCACTAGGCTGCGGGCTGCGATCCAAGCTGCATTGTGTATCAGAGGAAGGTTGATACCCTTTCAGAGATTTATAGTCCACTGGGGCCCTGGGTCAAGATGTTATGGCCACAGGGACCCTCAATATTCAACCAGGCATATCTCAGGCTGTAGGTAAGCTATGATAATGACTCTTATATTTTCCGAGAGGTATATGGGCCCGCTTTGGCCTCCCCACTGCACTAATCTTCATTGGTCATAGTCACGGAGTGGTGGATGCATCTATGTCTCCTTAGATAGTACTGATCAGAGGTTTGTATGAGATCTGTGATAGATATGGGCCTAGTTTAAGTGGTAGAAGGGTTATTTTGTATGCAGTCACAGGTTTGCCTCCAAGCTTTGCCTCAGATCTGAAATTATTCAAAACCCATAGTTCATAGTAGCAGGTGTACATTTCTACTAAGGACATGAACCCGGTCTTCCAGATACATGACTACATCTAATGGAACAACTTGTGTAAGTTGTTGTAGGTCCTAGTAGAGGTCCTACTACATGTTTCTTACATCTATAGACTCTATATACTAGCTGTAAACCGAGTTTCAACTACAGGATGTGATGTTACTTGAATGTCACAGCAGAATATCTGCGTCATTAGTCCACTTGTGATACACTAGAGTCTTAGATTTTCAGTCCTGAGAGACACCTAGGGTCCTGCTCCATCTCTATGTACTTAGATCTTCAACCGGACTCAAGATGGAAGCACAATCTTGCCAGTTCTGACAAGGGCTTGTGCATACAGATTCATGTTCTGTTCCTTTACACGGTCTCTGTCACATATCGGGAGCACATAGTAGGATGGCCAGAGATCCTTTAGACCCAAATACCAACTGAGGCGGAGCATTCCTCACAGAGTTATGACTAGGTAAACCTCAAGTAGTTCTATGATAGCCAGAGGGTTAGGTTGACAGCCTAAAAATATAGTAAAGGCAGATTATGGTGTGTACATCTGGGCACTACAATGTACAACTTGGATGAAGGGTATTAGGCATATAACCATTGAGATATTACGCAAATACTGGCCATCAGATCATATGTAAGTTAAGGATAATATATTTGCTGTTCGGTTTATGGCCTGTTCTTGACAGGGTGTACTGTTCAGGCTGGCTCTCTACTGAAATTTGAACCCTCATGCATAGACCAAGAGGATAGAGACTATATATCTGGACTGTCAGTTAAGGATAATTATGTAATCCTCTAATAGCTCCCTCAGTACCGTATCTTGTAATAAAAGAACAACACATATAAACAAAGTATGTCCATCCAAAGCCTCTGGATTTTTTAAAAAAATTATTGACCATGTCCATCAGTTAAGGATAATTCTCGATTTCTTTCATATCTCCCTCAGTACTCTGTGCTGTATAGGAGCAACAACAGGAACATACATAGCAAGTCAATGGGAAGCCTCTGCTCTTTTAAATTTATTTTCTGTGCCCATCAGTTAAGGATAATACCCTTGTTTGGCCCATAACTACTTAAATACTGGGTATCTTGCTAAGCAGTTTGTTGCAGGATGATTTACCAGTCAATGCACAACTTTTATGTTTTTGGTCACACCATGGTCACTGGAGCATCGGGCATCGACGGCGGGCAGCGGGCGGGAAGGGCGGTGATGATGATGATGGTGATGATCAACAGTGACGGCGGTGATGGCGGGTGACGGTGTGCGCTGATGTGCCGATGCACAGTGACGAGGCGTGATGTTGATGAGGGGCATCGGTGATGATGTCCAAGGCGATGGGCGGGTGATGGCAGTGGGCGGGGACGTCGGGAGGTGGTCGGGAATGTCGGGCAGAGGTCTCCCAATACCCAAGTCCCCAACCTCCCCTGGGAATTAGCCGACCCGCGGTAAACTACCCTTAAGCCCTCTTCTTAGAGCGTCCACCCCTCATGGGTGGACCCTCTAGTAGGAGGAGATAGGTGGGCATATTAGGTGGCTGGGTTGAACAGGGAAGTGAACATGAGCTCATTGTGGCAAGAAGGAAGGACAACACTGGGTTTCGATTTGACATGCGATACGGAAGCAAGGATGTTCTGTCTAGAACACCAAGCCTTGATAAGGCCTGATGCAAGACAGAATAATAAGAGAAGGAGTACTTCTTACATGCGCATAACAAAACTCTCGAATCTACCTAGCCTGCAGCCCCGCCAAAAGCCCTGTACCCAGGGGTCTGAACTTGCTTAGAGTATCTATGAGCTATTTGGATTGGATTAGTGTCATTGGATTCACACCCTCACTCTGATTTATGATGAGTTCAACTGTCATTGGTCTTATGCCAAGTTTGGAGGTTTTAGAATTTGTGTTATTCAGATGCTAGTTTGGTTTGGTAGTTAGCACACATCACCGTCCCAAGCTGTGGTAGGTTGCAGCAAGGTTCGCCAATGCACGAATGGTGTCAGGATGCTCTGCACCAAGCAGCCTGGTTTGCTGCTCAAGCACTGTCTCGACCAGCTTCCGTGCATCTGTGTACTTTCCCAAGCTGTGGTAGGTTGCAGCCAGGTTGACCACTACACGAATAGTATCAGGATGCTCTGCACCGAGCAGCCTGGTTCGCTGCTCAAGGACCTTCTCCTCCAGGGTCTGTGCATCTCTGTACTGTCCCAAGCTGTGGTAGGTTGCAGCAAGGTTTGCCATGGCAAGAATGGTGTCAGGATGCTCTGCACCAAGCAGCCTGGTTCGCTGCTCAAGCACCTTCTCCTCCAGGGTCTGTGCATCTGTGTACCGTCCCAAGGTGCGGTAGGTTGCAGCGAGGTTAGCCATTACACGAATGGTGTCAGGATGCTCTGCCACCAAGCAGCCTGGTTTGCTGTTCCAGCACCTTCTCCTCCAGGGTCTGTGCATCTGCATACTGTCCCAAGCTGCCATAGCATCCAGCAAGGTTTGCCATTGCACGAATGGTGTCAGGATGCTCTGCACCAAGCAGCCTGGTTTGCTGCTCAAGCACCGCCTCTAGCAGCTTCTGTGCATCTGTGTACTTTCCCAAGCTGTGGTAGGTTGCAGCCAGGTTGGCGACTACACGAATGGTATCAGGATGCTCTGCACCGAGCAGCCTGGTTCGCTGCTCAAGGACCTTCTCATTCAGGGTCTGTGCATCTGTGTACTGTCGCAAGCTGCGGTAGGTTGCAGCAAGGTTTGCCATTGTGAGAATTGTGTCAGGATGCTCTGCACCAAGCACCCTGGTTCGCTTCTCAAGCACCTTCTCATTCAGGGTCTGTGCATCTGTGTACTTTCCCAAGCTGCTGTAGCTACCAGCGAGGTTAGCCATTGTACGAATGGTGTCAGGATGCTCTACACCAAGCAGCCTGGTTTGCTGTTCGAGCACCTTCTCCTTCAGGGTCTGTGCATCTGTGTACCGTGCCAAGCTGCAGTAGGTACCAGCAAGGTTGGCCATTGTAACAATGGTATCAGGATGCTCTACCCCGAGCAGCCTGGTTTGCTGTTCAAGCACCTTCTCCTCCAGAGTCTGTGCATTTGTGTACCGTCCCAAGCTGCGGTAGGTTGCAGCAAGGTTTGCCATTGCCCGAATGGTGTCAGGATGCTCTGCACCAAGCAGCCTGGTTCCCTGCTCAAGCACCTTCTCATTCAGGGTCTGTGCATCTGTGTACCGTCCCAAGCTGTGGTAGGTTATAGCCAGGTTGGCCACTATATGAATAGTATCAGGATGCTCTGAACCGAGCAGCCTGGCTCGCTGTTCGAGCACCTTCTCATCCAGGGTCTGTGCATCTGTGTACCGTCCCAAGCTGCGGTAGGTTTGTAGCAAGGTTCGCCATTGCATGAATGGTGTCAGGATGCTCTGCACCAAGAATGCTCCTACTCTTTTTTACCACATGCATTTGGAGATTCTCTGCTACTCTGTGCATGCCTCCAGCATGGAAAACACTTCCAAATGGCCCTTCAAATCCGGTGCCTATCATGTCCATCTCTTCAGATAACTGAACAACATGCAGGAGTAATTGGATTTTGTGCATCAACTCTACACTACAGGCTGCAGCCATTCCCAGCAGGCCAAGCATTAACTTCTGTGAGCCAACTAGATCCAGATCTGTGATTGTTGTTCTTGACCACTGGTGGACCAGTGGATGAATGGAATATGCACCCCTTTGCCATGTCATCAGAGAGTAACCACAGAGTTCTGAGGTTATATTCTCAAAAGCCAGACTGTTCCATGTCATGTCTGCATCTCTCAATTTGGAGAGAAACTCAAAACTAGACTTGAGTACCTCAAGAGTTGGATCAAGTAGCCCATCTTTAATCACAAATGTCGAGGCTCTTTCAAAGATATCCTCTGAGATCTCCTCAAAATGGATGAAAGAGCAAAGCTGCAGGAATTGTGCAGCAAGAGGTTCATGTTGTGAAAGTTGATCAAAGCTCATCCTCCAGGTAGTGTACACAGTCTCGTTATAGTCCTCAGTAGATTGTGCAGGTTTTTCACTCAGTAGTGCAGCTTTGTTTTTTTGATAAAGCTGTACATATCTGGAGATATCCTGCTTCAAGCGAGGAGATTTGTCAATGAAAGCCCCAGCTTGGACAATTGCAAGTGGAAAGCAGTGAAGTTCCTGAAAGAATGTCAAGCTCTGTGATAATATATCAATGACAAGGAATACCTTGGCTATTATGGCTGCATGGTTCTGGTTATCACCATTCTCAAGCTCCACCCCAGCTCTGTTGAGTAGCAAAATACTTGCATCATCAACAGCCAAATCAGAGATTTGAATAGCTTTCCGTGGCAACCCAGTGTGGATCCCAAGGTCAGGGTTCCGAGAGGTGATCAAAATGTTTCCATGCTGATATTTGGGGAGATATGGTCCCAGATTCAGATCCCGTTTATCAGCATTGTCAAAGAGAATAAGCCATTCCTCTTGATTTGCTTTCAGCCAGGTTCGTGCAGCTTCTACAGTGTCTCCCAGCTTCTTATCAATTGCTAGCTGTCTGTAGCCTGCTTCAATGGTTTCTGCACTGCTTGCGTTAATCTTGAATTGGTCTGTGAACCTATAAACCAGATCAGGAATATTTCAATAATTTTAGGGTGGCAAACCTAGATCCAGAGTTTGCAATGAATTTCAGTGCAATTTGGGTTTTTCCAGCTCCACCAAGACCATAGAGGAGGACAGATTTTTGCTCTTTCTGCTCTGTTTGCTGGAACAAGTGGTCCAGCTGTTGTAAAATATCCTCGCAACCTTGGAAAAACTCGGATGGGGGAGGGCAATTCCTGATGAATACAATCTCGTCTATGGGTATATTAGACTTGAAGCTGGGGAAAATTGCATATAATCACCTTGGATAGTGCTGTCCTGATGACTATTGAGCATATAGTCAATCCCACCCCACTTTGACAGAGCATGCTGAAAGGCATGAACCAGCACTGCATTCCCAGACTGCGAGTCAAGGTAACCAAACAGGATCTGAACCTTCTCCAGGGGATTTTGGGCATAGTTCAGACGTGCACGTATCGGGTGTGTGAGATTGTCCCAGATGGCTTGGACGACATCACCAATGCTTTGAGCCAATGCATCTTCAACCTGGGATCGCGCCAAGGACTTGTCAAATGTTTCCGCAAACCACCTAATAAGACATTGATGAGGTCAAGAACTGTCTGTGTTCCTGCAACGACGCACATCATATTGTTCTGTAGCAGTTGTCTGCGAGAGGTGTCTTCTTGGTACCACAGATTCAAGGGGAAGCTCAGATGTACACTGAGTGCAAGCGGGCAGAGGTCAGAGTAGAAGGAGAGAATGAGGCCAATGCGTGGCGTGACGTGGCAGCACAGCATGATGTCAGCATCCAATTCGAGATGTAGAGCTGTATGCCGACGCTGTCGGGCCAGGATATCTCCATTATAGTTGCCTCTGTACAAATTCGAAATCGTCCAATGACTACACATCTGACCAAGGCCTCCCATGAACATCTCATCCAAGTACATGGTGAATATTCCAGCGCACCTCGCTGCGCGTAATCTACAATCCATCCACCCCACGAGCATCGACCCCACTAGACATACATACATGCGCAAGTAGACCAGACGTGGTCTGTCGTCTAAGACTGTCGATAGGCAAAGAGTCAACATGGACTGTATGAAGTGAACATCAGTGAAGGAGCGTTGAGGCAAATGGAGGACATATCAGGCATGTCCCAAGCTCCTTCACGCACCACCTACCCGCATCTTCGCTGACTGTCAAGCTCTACTCTCCGACCCACAGACTGTCCACTGTCGAGTCAGACTGTCCAGTGCCCAGCTTACAAGGATGTCAAAAGCATGCCGAGAAGGAGTCTCAACTTCATATGAGTCTGGACGTTCGAGTCCATACAGTGCTCGCAGGCCCAGTTCCCCAGATAGACGCCAAACCGAAATGCAAGAGAAAATGTGTCTTAGTCCGTCTGCTTGACTTTGTGGCGTCGCGCAGGGCGGCGAGCGGGGGAAGCGATTCGGGTCGGAGGTGAGATTTCTCTCCATTTCCACCATCGAAGAACCGGACTGAATCAATTTCGTTGAGCGCTGTATGTAATCGCCGTTGCACGACATTAGAACCTACTGCTTGAGGCTGCTTCCTTCTTTCGGCGTTCACGGATGGTGCAGCCGGACTATACCAGCGGCAGAAAGAAAAACGAGAACGGCATTGCGTGCTGACTCAGCCTGACTGTTCACGACTCGGAGGCGACATCCTCTCAAGATTTTGCGACCAACTGATTCTATGCAGCGCTACGATACTGTAGTATTCAGACCGTATATTCAGCAGATGTCACCCGTCACCCACATGTTCACTTTTCATACACGTTCACGAGCCGGTTTGGACCGTCACCCACTTCACAGATGTTCATTTCAGCCAAAACCGTCCGGGGCCCGAAGGATACGAGACTAGTACCGAGGGTCGCATCTAAAACAAGATTGCCCCGCTTCTGAGCGCAGATCTTCGAAGAAAACACATGCATCTTGTCCATTGGATGTAGCCTAGTACAGCCAAATAATGATGAAAATTTCCTGCATGCGCAACGGTCAGCTAAGAACCAATGGCCGAGTCCTCTCCACCCAGCTCTCCTCCAGGCTCACCTGCGGGCACTCCCTTCCCCGCCGACTATATCGGCAAAGGCTTGAAGATGGCCAATGCGCCTCGGATCTCGGTATGATAGTGCCCGCACCGACATTGTCGATGGAAGATACTTCGCGGTTGTTACGGGAGGGTCAACGAATGGAAACGGGACTGAAGAGGGTCGTTAGGTGGCGAGTTACAGCAGAGATATAAGCTCGAGCAGAGTCTCCAGTCACTCAACGTCGGGATGACCTAGTGATTGGATCCACATCCTTCGAAGTTCCGGAATATGAATGGAACCACATATCAGTTGTGAAATCCTTACGATGAATTTTTAATTTTTAAATCAGTGGTCTCTTCGACCCACAGGCCCAATTGATATCGCCGCTTCCGTCAGGCTGGCTTGTTTGTTTTGCTTGCGCCGTAGTTTGAAGCAGATCAGAACCTCATTGCGCGCGAAAAGGTATTGATGATTGAAAGTTAAGCAACCACCTGTTGTTCAAGCAGGACGGATTCCTTTGAAAGCCGACCCGGACCGCGAGCGGCGACGTAGGCCAAGATCGAGAGATGGCAGAATTCCTTCCGCAGTCGCTACAGTAGTGAGCGCTAGTCGAAACCACGAGCAAACCAGGTTTATTGAGGTAGACCAGAAGCAAGCAGGACTAAGACAGCAGCAATTATTCACAAGTCGCGTATCGAGATTGCGCTATTTCACGAGATGGAAGAGCAAAAGCAGGCGGGTCACGCGATGGTCACGGCAGTTGATCATGCTGTGGCTTGTTTGGATCAGACGGTGTCACCTCACTCTGAATCTCTCAGCGACCAGCACTCTTGAATTCACATTGCAGCTGGACGACGCTACACGCAGTCGGATCTGCACATACCGCCATGATTGCCCCGCTCGCCACCCGCTCACAGCCGACCGCCGGACAGCAAAAAAGTCGGCTACAAGTCGTCGCAGTGCACCCCTGTCTCACTTCCGCGCCTCGAATAGCAGTGGCACACAAGCGAATCCTACTCCCGCTTTCCTTCTACCCACCATCATCTCCTTGCGCTCGTCGCCCCAATACAACCCATTTGCTTCTAACTCGACAACATGTTTTCTTGCATCTATTCGACGTCTCCAGCTTCTCCTTCTACCATGGTACGCCCGTTCCATCGTCGTCGAGCTCGTCCTGAGCGCTGCCCCCTTTACCAGCCTTTCCCCCTTTACCAGCTTTGCTCTTCTTCGGCGTCGTCTTTGGCGTCTTTGGACATTCCGGGGGCCTGGAAGTCAGCTTATAGTGGCCGTGGTGGTCGATCTGTGCGTATTCGTCGTCGTGCCGGTTGCCCAGTTTCTGACTCTCCTTTGCAGAACGCTTCTTCACCGCTAGAGAGCCCTTCAGCGTCTCGTCTGCCGTCCATTTCTTCTGCTACGCCTGCGTTTGGTTCTGCGGCTTCTAAATCTGACTCTGTTGCATTCGCTGTACGTCGTCTTCGTGCCCCTCGCCTTTGTCTCGGTTGCTAATTAGCACCCTTAGACCGCTTCATCTTCCGCTTTGGTTTCCTCAGCTCCTTTCACCGAACCAGAATGCTACTATGTGCGTCGTCCTTGTCCTTGTCTTGTCGATGCTTACAAGTCGATGCAGACTTCTACTTCGTCTGAGACTCGTTTGCGCGCTTCGTCCATTTCGACTATTTCGGTATGCTCCCATTACCTCTATCGCCCCGGTGCTTAAGGACCATTCAAGATCGCGACTCCACCAGCAACCTCGCCGTTCCCGTCGCCCACATACAGCCCACTGTCGCCAGCTCTCCCAAATCCACTTTCAAGGCAGGAATCTACGGCGGACGGCGCGGCCCCACATCTTGCAGGGTTACATCCACATCCGCGTCCAAACTCGACGCGACGGACGCGACGACCTCCCTGGACACAGACCAGCCACTTGCACCCGTTCCTCGGGAGATGCACCTTCGCGTGCGAGTGCCCAGTATCAGGCGTCACCGAACAACGAGCAGCAAGAGAGTCGGGCGGGACATGACCTTCGGAGGCGTTATACCGCGCGGGCGGGAGAGCTCTGGCCTGCGCATCGCAGTGCTGATGCGTGTCGGTATGCTCGCAGACCGCCGGGCGAAGAAGTTGTAGGAGGAGAGGGCGAAGGAGCAGGAGAGACTGGAGGAGATGGCGAAGGCGACGATGAGGAATATGGCTATGGGTGGGATGCTGGAGATAGCAAGGGAGGCAGAGCGGGAGCGAATGAAGATGATGCGGCGGAAGGTGCAAGTCAAGCGGTGAACGCAGGGTATGGACATGGAGGCGGTTCTGGCGAGTGCGTTGGCGAGGAAGACGGAAAGGCAAATACAAGGCGGGCAGGAGGGTCAAGAAATGGACTGGGTGATGGTGTAGACGGATGATGTGGACCCAAAGACTAGCTTGACAAGGCGGGTGTACGGTATAGCGCACAAATTTCGACATGGTCACTTACAGCTGCAATGAAACCGTTACCCCCGGAGACGAGAACCTTGCCTGTCGAGAGTGCAGGCATTGTGGACGTGAGAGGCAAGCCGGTCCGCCAGCAAAGAATGTGATCGGCGAGCGATAATGACCCCGACTCAGAACGGGTCGTCTTGAAGAATCAATGGAGATCTCCGCCTCATCTGAATCCAAAATCCTGAAAAAGGGAGGATGTCGAGAGCGGAGCCGCGAGCGATTCGCATGGCAACAGATGTATTCGGGAGTCAGGACCAGACGAGCACGAATTGAAGCAGTGAGTATTGGTGGGGCAAAGGAGTTTGAGATAGCAAGGATACAAGATAGGGCGGTCTACTGGGTAAAAGAGCCCATGTAGGATATGTATGTCGACCTGGTCGCAAAACGTATGGATGAAAGTGTATGGTAGGTGCGGATATGTATCATACACGAGCAGGACTGGAGTCGGACTCGCTATGTGCGTCAGCGGAGGGCCAGAGGGGAGGAGGTGTCCGTCGGGGGATGATGGTCGACAGAGTGGAGAGGTCGTCTGCCGCAGCCGAGAAACATTCGAGTCGTCGTCGAGAGTCGTCATCAGAGGTTCCTTCTTGGTTTTTTTCGGCCTTGTCCGATGGTTTACACCGTCGCCAGCGAATATGCAGTCATGCTCAAACGAACCGCTGACAGACGCGAGACGACGACGAGGGCTATCGGGAGACGCATACAACGCTCCCCAACGACGCTCAGCTCGACATAGCGTCTCCAGCGCCAGCCCCAAGACCAGTCTCGACAACCCCGGTATCATATGAACAGCCCTCTACGTCGTCCGAGTCTGCGGCAGCAAGACTACGCCGCCACAGGAAAAAGCAGAGCACCAATGCCCGTCGACAGGAAAACGACACCAACAGTGCCTGCTGAGTGGGTTTGGCGTCTCGCTCATCGTCATCTTCTTCCCGTCCAGTTCCGAGTACCAGCGGCCCCGGCTGGGTTTAGAGTGGCGAGGAGACCACGAAGAAGGTTTTTCTGAGGTCGGAGAAGGCCGTACGCCAAGAACAGCCACGGAGCGCGACTCATAAATATGCATGCACATCTTGCAGCGAGATATTCCGAGGGCCGGACGGCTGACAACGTCCAGCGACGGGACCTCGGCTTGGAAAGAACGGGCCACGCTATCGGCAGCACACTGCTCAACCCGGGAAGGAACTCCCGCGCCCGCCTAACATCTCCCCGCCTGTCCCCAATTCCGGATGTATTCCACCCGCGAATCCGCATAGTCCCAGTTGTTTATGAGCCGTGTCCGGAAACGAGGGGTGATGAACGCCGTCTTGGGCTTGAATTCATCGATGGCGTTTCGAGGTCCGCACTGTGTCCCGACGCCGCGTAAATGAAGATTTTGTGATTTCGAGTCGCCTGGTAAGCGTGCACCGCCACCGAAGGAAGACCGACTCCGAGACGAGCACAAATTCGCGCATAGGCGAAGCGCAGATGGGCTTGAGGAGCCCGACGAGGATGAGAGTGGGCGTAGCAATGGCGGGGAATGCCAAGATGGTGGGACTGCGACTCGAGGGCGAAGACGCAAAGTCGGATACATGTTTGAAAGCTTGAGCCTCAATGCAAGGCGTCTTGAGGGCATCAAGTCGGGCGAAACAGCGAGAAGGACGATTGGCTCGCGTTCGAAGGCTCCACTATCTGCGTCGTCATCCTGTTGTCTGTTCCGCAAACGCCCATAGGCCTCCGCAGCTATACCATCCTCCGTCTCCCCGTCACCCCAATCCTCTCCGAGCTTCGTCTTCGTCATCATAATCAGCGCTTGCACATTCCTGCCAGTCGCATAGACGAGGCGGTGTAGCACGCTCGCAAGAACAGCTAATCTTGCAAGGATACGACGCTGCCGTTGCAAGGGGGGTGGATCGGACTGGACTTCCAGCCCAAGCGGGAGGTCGTGGATGGTGAAAGAGACGACGAAACGAACGATATGATGTTGCGGAGGAGGACGACCATGGACAATCCCGATGGCCAGACTCGACGGCGAAGCGGCCGAAGACGACGATGCCTGAGGATAAACGACAATATCGCCAACGCCGCCGAAAAGCGCCACTCTTTCGATTGACGGGAAGGTGGCCGCTTCGACGGAGTGTGGTATTCGGGAGCCGCAGGTATGGCTCGGTGGCAGGGTGATATGCAGGATGGGAGGCAGTTGCGGAAAACTCCGCTGGCGTAGGACCGACTCTCGCAGAAGAGCAGTGTGTGGTCGCTTGTCTGCGGCAGGGATGGAGGCGGAGGGCGAGGTCCACCGTAGATAGGTCGAAGACGCCAGAAAAACGCTCGGTGGCCGACAGGGATGACTGTGAAGAGCGTCAGCTGCAAAAGTCGTCGGAATAAGAATCATAGTACGCATTATAGGCAGATGCTCTGTATGCTGTCCGCCATACAGCGCCGTATCTCGACCGTCGCTGGTCTTGAGTACCTCCAGCAGCAGTAATCAGCTCGTCGTAGGGTGCCACGTCATCTGGGGGCGAGTGCAGTTGCGGAAAGGGCTGAGACGCGCGAGATGGGATGGTCGGCTATTCGGAAGATGTAGTATGGTGGTGGTGGTCCGCAAGCACTCGTCACACGAGGCTCGGATTCTGCGAATGCAGCCGGTTAACGCGGAGAGGAGCAGGAGTAAGTTGAAGTACACAGCGGGGATAAATCATATAACCCGGAAAGCTCCATAGTCTGGCTGCGCGACGACATGGAAGGCGGAGGCAAGGAGTGATGATGAGCGTGACTCTGTTGACCCGAACCATCATGCATCCATCCTTGGATCTCGCGAATTTGCGAAGGCTTCCCACAAAACTCAGGGTCAGCGCTGTGTCCCTTTATAATTCTCTGGCTACACCTATCTTTAGCTCCTCGCGGAGACTGTCGTCAAGGATATGACCTCGGATTTGAACCCATTCATGGACGAGCTGGAGATCACTCCTGCGACTTTTCTGACGGATCTCCTCTGCGTCGTCTATGCGCTGCTAGATACCTCCGATGCCGATCGTCTTCCTCGACTATTGCTCAAGGACCACTACTCCAACTCGCAGCTGACGCGTGTACTCAATGCGATTGGTATACTGGCATACCTGTTCGAGCACTTTTTCGTTGAGAGGAAACGCCGGAGGAGGCTTTCCATACTCTGTGGCAGCGTCTATGGAGATGGACTGGAATCCTCATGGATTCCTTAGACGCCAACGCCACCAACGCCTCGACGAAGTGGCGCTCCAGCCTCTACTCCACGCTACTCAGAGCCTTTGAAGCCATGCGAAAGCAGGCTGGTCGCCGCCTTGAATGCTATCGGCTTCTCCATGACAGCGAAGGGTTTTATGCTGTCCTAGGCTCCGCATGGTCATACCTGCTGAGCCCCGGGCAAGCGGAAGATCGCGAAAGTATTCCCGGTCTCCTCGGCATTGACAAGCACATAATCTTCACCAGCGCCAGCACAGGCAAAAGGGTTTTTGACGGTCTGGTTGCTGGTGCTGGGGGCTCCTGGGACTCGCTGGCACGGCTCATGGTGTGACACGTCTGGGTCGTGTGTGCCAATGCAAGCAGTCCTATATCGGAGAATTCTCGTTCTCGTTTGGAGATGAGGGGAGTTACCATTTGCTATTCGAAGCTGCCCACTCGCAGTACCTGTCCCAGCTCCGCCACTTCCTTGTGAAACGCGGCCTCGTACCTGCGCTGGTGGTAATGTCCCAAGCATACTGTACCATTTCATTCAATTCGTCAAGTCACGGTCAATTTTGATGAAATCAAAAAGTTGTGATCCGGACGAATTGAACGAAATGGTACAGTATCTCAAGGCACCGCTTGACTTCACAGATTCCCCCGAGGCTGTCATCCATGCAGAGCGCCATTTAGCCCGAGATACGCGACAGGACCTCCTCGACCTCCTGCTGCGCAGTCTCGCCCCACCAAACCACCGGGAAGCAGTGGTCAAAGCGCTTCAAGCGGGAATATTGTTCGCGTTCTTCGAGTGCAGCGAGGATAGTGCCGGTGACGGGAAAACGCTGCACAAACTGTCTCAACTGCTCTATCGTGTTCTCGCGGAGCACATCGTCTATCGCTCAGTCCTTTCTCAGATACGCATCAGCTTGCGGGAAGTCGCTCATCTGGATCCCGCAAAATCTCTTCCGACCACCGAGATCGCTGCGATGTGGATTTACCTCCAGGAAATCATCGACGAGCGGCTCGGACTCCTGGATCTTCATGTGAAACGAGCACTCCCGAACCTCCGCGCTTGCCACAATCCTGATGTGAGTTCCATCCAACCACTTGTATTACTCTGACCTTCGCCAGTGCAATGTCATGCGAGAGAAATCCGAGCTCAAGTGCTGCTCCGGTTGTTCGGCTGTGTACTACTGCTCGAAAAACTGCCAAAGGGCCCATTATCACAAGGGAGGTCATCAGCTTGACTGTTTCCTCCGCTTTCAGCAAAGACGAGGTCAGCGATATTTTACTCCGAGTCCTTCCCGTGTCGTTTCGCGCTGAGCCTTATCCTCATCCACAGAGTGGTGTGAGGAAATCGGTCCGAGGGACCGCTCGTTTCTCAGAGCGCTCCTCTATCATGCGTACGACCGGCGGAAAGAGGACATCGCACTCATGCTCCTGGCCAACATGCATGACGCGCCAAACTCTATCTTGTACACCATATTCGACTTCTCCGGCGGAGAATTAGTGCTTTCGTCATGCCCCAGTCCAAACCAACCCGACGACATCGCGACGCAACTTGCGCTTGGCCTTGCTTCGCACAACTCGAAGGAGGTGGACTGGAAACAAGACAGCAGGATCAGCATGCACATCGTCGGCATTCCCGGGCCCTACCTAATGCCCTTGCGCTCAGCCACGGCAGAGCTCCATGATTTCCTCCGTGAGCTCATACTGTAGTAATTAGACCTTAAGTTCGCGTTACGCATTACACGGGGGTCTGAACCAAACCTATCCAAATAAGTTACGCGTTACAGCCAAATTTTCCATCAAAATCTATCCTAAAAAGGCTACATTACATCAAAATTTCCGGCCGGCTGCCGCCGGCAGTCCATATATGGCAATTCCATCACTGATGAACTTGTTCCCAGCGAAGTTCATGCGTTACGCGTTACACCCACTGAACTTAAGGTCTGATTACTACAGTACACCGAATTCCTCCCAGTGTTCCAGACAACCAATTCCGAGTCAATGTGGAGCAATATCGGACAGCGGTTAAAGAGTTGTTGAGCGACATTTCAGCCACGGAGACGTATTAGTAGAGTATGCAGCTGTCTTTCTCGCTTTGATATTTATGAATTCTGAACCAACGTTCAACAGAAAACTTGATTTAGTTGACAAGTTGGGCGACTTTGAAGAGTCCGTGAATTAACTTCAATTTCCTGACGGTCGAGTCAACACATGACATCGTGAGGACGCATTACTATAGTGGGCGCTCAGGAATATTCGCGTTAAGCGCTTGCGAGTGTAACGTGCTGTGCTGCATTTAGCCTCTTATGGCCTGCCGAAGCATGCCGGGCCACCGCTGAATCGCCGTTGTGCTGTGCTTCGGCCCGGGCGCCTTCGCTTCTACTCTCATGATGAATAGGCCCCCACACTGCGATTCCCCGCCAGACTACACCAGCGAAGCGGGAGACCCGGACTTTCTCTCGCCACCTCTCTTCCGAGTTCGTCACCCCAAAGCGCTTTCGGTTCCTGAGCCACGCTACGGTGGGTTATCACAAGCATCTGTGTCGTCGTCTGAGGGCGATAACCGCATCCCAAGTCTACTACCGTCTCTATGCGTTGGATGGGATGCTTCGCTGCAAGAACCCAGGCTCGCAACAAACGCCGTTCATTGGCCGCATCAAGTCTACATCGGTCCCGCCACCTTGCACTGTTGCTTCGCTGAAGCGGGCTCTAGTGCAAGCTGAAGGGTTGCCAGATCCCGAAGGGGAGCTGACATCCTTATTCGAGACCAGGGATGCGCGAACTCCGATGGCAAAGAACGCTAGCGCCGACATCTTCACCGGAAGCCTCGGTGCGACGGCACAGACACCTGTGGCGCTTGTCTTTCTCCGTAATCCCACAGTACCGCTTCAGGCCGTATCTGGAGACCGCGTGGAAGATGGAGGTGACAAGATGCTACCTCCTGGTGAGTTTATTACGTTGTATTCTTCGCCGAACCAGAATAAAAGCGACTGCAGTGTACTATCGTGTGTATAACCGTGGTGGCGAGGAGAAATCTTCGCGCTGCTTCGACGCAAGTGAACCAGCACTTGGGCGCATCAACAGAGAGTCCATCGCGCCGCCTTGTAATGCACTCTCCGTCAAGCGTTGCATCGCACGAGCCGAAGGGAAACCCATCTACGAGTTTGCAGATCTCTTCATAGACGTCTCCGCCGTTGCCGCACAGCCTTCCAGCGCCGTGGTGGACGATAGGTCTGGCTCAACCAAAGAAAACCCTCTTCTCATCGTCCAACCGGAGCGCCGTCCAGGATTATACAACAGACCCCTTCTTGTGGTTGCATTACCCACACAAATGCCTAGGTGCAACCTGTATCAACCACATGAAGGCTATGCATATCCAAGCCAGTGGTTGTCAGTCAAGCCAGGAGACATTGTTTGCACTGACGGAAAGGTCCGGTTGTGGGGTCTGCAAGGCGGCACGACCCACTCGGCATACACGGCCGTCGATAATATCGGAAATACTGGAGGTAGGTCCTACCTTCATTACAATTGAGCACCCTTCAAGTTCATTGATTTCTTCTCTAGTGGTCTCAGCAGGTATAATTGTCATTCATCAAGTTGTTTCTCCTGATATATCTCGCATTGTATAGATGCGACACACAGCAAACTGCTGGATGAGCCACCTACATCGAGCTGCAACATTCAGTAACGCCCCGGAGCATCGTTCCAGTATGGTCTTCCTTTGTGCTATCATCGTGAAGTTGAATGTACATATGTATTATCTGTCGTATCAATGGCTGTTCTCGTGTACTAGTACACCGTCGTCAGAGAATATCCGGTCATGTCCATAATATCTGCTGGTAGGCACGCGACGACGACGTTGTCGATAGACCCCCATCCCAACGACTCTCAGATGCACACATCGCCTCCAGCGCTAGCCCAGAGTTCAGTCTCACAAACCCCCGGACCATAGAACCATCGCCGTCTCTATCTCTCCTCCCTCCCGTCGCTCCATTTGGACGCGGCCGTCTACGTCGTTGGCGTCTGCAGCAGCAAGGATACGCGCCGCTACAGATACGAACTCAGCACCAACCCCGTCAGCAGTAGACCGACATTAACAGTGCCTGCTGGGTGAGTTTTGCGGGGATGTGTTGGTCGTCGTCGTCATCATCTTCCCGCCCAGTAACGAGTAAGTAGCGGGCGGCACCGGTAGCATTGAGGTACTAAGGAGACCATGAGAAAGGTCCTTGAAAAGCGCCTGAGATAGGACGTACACCGCGAAGAGCCACGGAGGGCGACCGATGAATATACGCATCCACATCTTGCAACGAGATATTCCCGACGGCGGACAACGTCCAGCGACGGGACCTCGGCTTGGAAAGAACGGGCCACGCTATCGGCAGCACACAGCCCAACCCATGAAAGAACTCCCGTACCCGCCGAACGTCTCCCCGCCTATCCCCAATTCCGGATGTAATCCACCTGCGAATCCGCATCGCCCCAGTTGTCTATCAGCCGTGTCCAGAAACAAGGGGTGGTGAACGCCGACCACTACCAGAGTGAATCAAAGCTGTTTCTAGGTCCACAGCGGATCCCAATGCCCTGCAAATCCATATTTTGAGATTTTGCGCTGTTTCCAAATATGGAAGGTGGCGGTGCACTTGTCGAATGAGAGGACAGAAATCGCGCCGGGCGTAGTGTGGTGGGCGCGGAGGGTGGGGAGGAATAACAGGAGGACGAGGGGTAATCCGCAGAGCTTCCAGAGGCCAGATATCCTCGTCTCGTGAGCAACGCCGAAATGCGAAGGCTGAATGACTCCACGCGCTCGAGTCGGACGAAGGGCTATGCATCGGAATCCGACTACGACAGTAGTATCGAGTGAACGGTCCAGGCCAGGTGGGCTCGTCTGCGAACGCATTGGCCCTCGGAAGATACAAACCACAGAAACTCACCAGGGAGGGAAATGGCAGGATGTCGGGCATAGTCTCTCCATTCATCCGCCGGCACTGCAACTCTCATCCTTGCCTCCTCCTCCTCCCCGCCGAATCCACTTCCCCATCCTCCTTCTCGGACGCCGTCGTCGAAAAAGGCGACTGATGGCAGAGAGGGTGTAGCATTGGCGGGGATGGGGCGGCAGTACTGCGATTCAGGTGCGGACGCGAAGTCGGGATACAGGGAAGCCTGAGCCATTGAGCAGCGTCGAGTGCGAAGGGGTCTTGAAGGCATTAAGCGAAGTCGGCGAAACGGAGATGAGGACGATTTGCTCCCGTTCGGAGGCTCCACTATCGTCTGCTCCACAAACACCCATAGGCGTCCGCAGCTATACCCTCCTCCGTCTCCGCGTGTCCCCCGAACCTCTTGAAGCGTCGTCTCCATGATTCGCGATTGCGCGTTCCAAGAAGTCGCATGAACGAGGGAGTGTACGCGCAAGAACAACTCTTCCAGCGCAACCGGGAGGTCGAGGATGGCGTATACGACCATATAATCCAATGGCGATGGCGAATGAGGACGAGTACGAAGACGACGATGGGTGAAGACCATGCCACCTAAGCCAGCGGAAACGCCTCTCATGCCATTGCGGTCGTCTGAGCTACGTCCATCGCATCTAGGTCGGACGCGCATTGGCACCGTTAAAACGCTCGGTGGTGGCCAGGAACGACTGTGAAGGGCGTGAGCTGCAAAGGTCTTCGGAATAGAAATAATGGCACTCATTCAAGGTGGAAGATGCTCTATAAATTGTCCTCCATTCATCGCCGTATCTCAGCCGTCGCTGGGCTGGAGCGACAGCAACGCAAACCTCCAGCAGTCCACGATGTCGAGAATCAGGTCGTGTTGCCACGTCATCTCGGGGCGAGTACGTCGCACTGCGATTGCGGACAGGCCAAGACGCCGGAAGGAATAGACGGCTTTTCGGAAGGTGTGGTAGGTGGTTCGCAAGCACTTGCGGTTTTTCGACAAACTTGACTTGAGAGTCGTATTCTGCGAATGCAGTAAGTTAACACACCCGGGAGCAAGACAACTTCTAGTACACACCGGGAATAGCTCATAGAGCCCAGGAGAGCTTGGCCATAGTCTGGCTGGGCGACGACATGGAACGCGGAGCCAAGGGGTGATGATCATGAGCGTGACTCTGCCACTACTAGTAGCTAGATAGCGAGGGAGGCGGAGCGGGAGGAGAAGGACGAGCGGATGGAGATAATGGGGCGCAAGGTGCAGGAGGTCAAGCGGAGAAGGTAGGGTATGAACATGGAGGCGGTTCTGGCGAGCGCGTTGGCGAGGAAGACGACGAAAGGCCAAATACAAGGCGGGCAGGAGACGGACTGGGTGATGGTGTAGACGGACGATGTGTGGCGCCTGCTGTGACATTGCTCTTTCCTCTTGACCACGACAATGTTATTCCCCTTCGTCTGATTCGGCGACGTTCACGGTCCGACGGTGGAGCCACCCAATAACAACCACCAACTCGACGTATCGCATCGCGGAAAGCAAGCAGAGAGGGCCAAAATTGAAAGAGCGGTGGTGTCACCCGGTGGACTTGAATTCTTATACTCAGGGTCTCGGCGTTCTTGCATGTTGAACCAGCTGGACAACTCCCGGTACTGCAGTCCTTTCCCGCTACAAGCCACTGTACGCTGACTGAATCTACAGAAACTGAAAACAGCCAACGAGTCCGAGTCGTCGCTGCCGCTATATTATTCAAGCTACCTGCATGGGCACGCATGCGATGGCTTCAAGAATACACACCTGAGCCCTCAACATTTCAATAGCGAACCGACCTCTCCGTCACCCAGACACTGCCATCCGCGGATGTAGAAATGCCCCTAACGCACTTGAATCCTTCCTACCGCTTCTCTTCTCCTCCCACATCCATCCTCTTTTGCTTTTGTTGCTCTACAACCCATTTACCTCGTTAACGCCATGTTTGCTTGCCTCTATTCTTCTCCTGCTTCAGCTTCGGCCGCTGGCGTGGTTCGTCGAGTTTCCTTCATGGTCGAGCTCGTCGCTGACAGTCCCTTTGACCCAGCCTTGCTCCTCGTCTGCCTCCTCCGTGGATTCCTTGGACATGCCTGGGGCATGGAAGTCGTCCTACGACGCCCTTGGATCTGTACGTCCTCGCCGTCTCCTTCGAGTTGCCCCAGTTTGCTGACTCTCCTTTTAAGAAATCGTCGTCGTCGACTACAGCGTGGTCTTTGAGCTCTCTCTCTTCTTCTACTCCTTCTGCCACCATCGTGCTTGAGGTTGCTACACCCACATCCATTGCACCTGAATCTTCTGTACGTCGTCGCCCGTGGCCACCCTGTCTCAGTTGTTCATTGCCCCTCTAGATATTCGCTTCTGCGCCGTCATTTCGCCCTGTTGCTTCTCCAGAGCCGGTCTCTGAACGCAATGTCTGTCGTCCTCATGCTCATCTTTGTTGGTACTCACAATTTGCTCTAGATTTCTACTGCTACTTCGTCCTCGAGTCGCTGGCAAGTGTCGTCCGCATCGACTATTTCGGTATGCTCCCGTCCGCCCATCGTCTCGTCTGCTGACGGATGCCGTTCAGAATCGCCATACGTCTATCCCATCCCATTTCGTTGTCGACGTTCTAGACGCACCATCCGCTGCCCCCAGCCCTCCCACCTCCATCTCCAAACCAAGAATATACGGCTCACGCCGCGGAACCACTTCACGCATTACATCTTCTGCTACCGGTGTGCTTGTGGCTGCTACTTTTGACTCTGTTGTACGTCGCCCTTCGCCACCTCTGTCAGTTGCTCATGACCCCATTAGATAACCCCTTCTGCACCCGCTGCTGTTCCGGAGCCGGTCTCTAAACACGGCGTACGTTGTGCTCGTACTCGTCCTCTGTCTCATTGCTCAAAATTCCCTGTAGAATGCCACTTCATCCAATTCGCGTTCGCATCTACAGTCGGCTCCTTATGTGCCGCCGTATGACGGCCGTGGATCATCTGCACGTCGTATTCGTTCTCGAAGTCACCCGGTGGCTGATTGTCGCTTTCAGCAACCTTCTTCGACCGAGACGGGGCCTTCACCTTCTACAAATTCTGCTACCGTTGCGCTTGGCGGTGCTACGCCTAAATATACTGTACGTCGCCCACATCCACACCTCTCTCTCAGTCACTCATCGAGATCCAGATAAATGCTTCTGCTTCTGTTTCTGCCTCGCTTTCGGATGCTCCTCTTAGTTTCACTGAACCGGTTTCTGTCCATGATGTACGTCGTCATTGTGGCCCTCCTACGTGTCTCGGTGCTCACAACAATTACCCTCCACAGAATCATTCGATATCCACTTCGCGTTTGCATTCACAGCCGACTGCTTCTGGTTTGGTACGTCCTCGACCTGCTCGTCGTCCCGCGTGCTCAGACGAGGTTCAGGATCGCGATACTCCTGTCGCAGAAGCAGAGGCGACGACCACCAGTCGACCCACATCCATCGTCAAGGCAGGAATCTACGGCGGACGGCGCGGACCCACTTCCCGCTCCACGTCCACCCAGTTGTCGTCCACCCAGTTGTCGTCCACCTCGACTGACGCGGCTACTGCCCCAACCCCACCCGCACTTGCTCCCCGGGCCGTTCCTCGTGAGAAGCACATGCGCGTCCAAGTACCCAGCGTCAGGCGACACCGAGCAACCAGTATCAAGCGGGTCGGTCGCGATATGACCTTCGGAGGAATGATACCGCGCGGGCGACAGAGCTCGGGCCTGCGAATCATAGTCCTCGTGCGTACGGGTCTGCTCGCCGACCAACGCGCGAAGAAGTTGTTAGAGGAGGGGGAGAAGGAGAAGAAGCGAATCGAGAAGGAGGAGAGGGAGGCACGGGAGAGGAAGGTTATGGGTGGAATGCTGGATATGGCCAGACAAGCGGAGAGGGAGGAGCGGATGGAGACAATGGCGCGGAAGGTGCACGAGGTGAAGCGCCGAAGGAAGGGAATGGATATGGAAGCCGTGCCGGCGAAGAAGACGAAGAAGATACAAATACAAGGCTGGCTGGCGGGTTCGGAGACAGACTGGGTGGTAGTGTAACGGACCGTTACACTATGAACGCTAAATTTACAATGCTATAGCTATGTGGGTGTAAGATACGGTACTGTATACGTAGTGTCAATTGTACAATCGTCGCACGCAACGGTTTCTCAGAGGACGGAAGGAAGTAGAGAAGCCATTCCACACACAATGGGGTCTCAGTCTGCTTTTCTCGTCAGCCTACATAGAAGACAAGGCATTTGCATTCAGTAACTTTTATCGTCGTCGAAATATACAAGAGCGGGTGCAGGCATTAAGTACTCCTCCCTACGGGGTCGCGAAGCTCGATTTTCGCACCCTGCTGGGCAAACCATTCGGAAAAATCACTCGCACGCCCAACTCTTCACCCAGATACTCGAGATTCTGTACATCTTCGTCGTGCAAAGCTTCAAAGGCGAACTTCAGCGTGAGTTCGTCGATTCGCGAGATCGCTGGCGTTCCTTCGGCGGAAGTTGATTCGAGTTCGCCCAACCGCTCGGCACGTTTGATCACACCCAAGAGATACGGCGCGATGACCGGCGCTGAGCTGGGTGGCACGATGACCGTCAATGACTTGAGGCCAGGAAGGAAAGTTCCATCGCCGAGGAGAGAAATAAAGTCGGAAGCTTGGCTGGGCACCGGCATGTACTGTGCTGGGAGCGTGACGTGCATCAGGAAAACCCGAATCCCATAAACGTTGATAATCGTTGATAATTCTCGCTAATTAGCACCAAGTGTAGAAATTTAAAAATGTAGGATTAGCTACCCCCCCCCGCTAATGATGATGAACTAGCAAGCATTAGTGAGCTTTATCATGAAATATGACCAACTTTCATGGGAATGTGGCAACCAGATTCTGCTTATCGCACTTGGTATTTCAAAAGAAGGGAAAAGAAAATGCATTGCACAAGCTACATAAATACAAGGACTATCTACGGAAGAAAGTCACTCCGGAAAAGAAAACCCCTCATGAACAGCGCGAAAGATGCTGCAGTAAACATTAGCGAGGGAGAAGACCGAGAGAGTGGACAGACATACCAATGAATCACTAGCGAAGGGTTGTCAGCGAGACCGTGCTGAGACGAGACCATGAACTTCGGCATCGGAGGGTGGCGGCGTACTGTTATTTCAAAGGGGGATAAGTACCGAGCAGAAGCAGAGAAATGACACACACTGATATCTAACGGCATTACTCTCCTGCAAGAACCGACTACCGAGGCCGACGAGGTGTTCGAGGGCCGTGGAGGCGTCCATTCCGATACCGAAAAGAGAACCAAAGGCGAGGAACGATGGAAGGTGTTGACGGAGCCAGCACTGAGCTCGAGGATAGCAACGATGACGAGGGTGAGGTTGAACACCAGCGGCCACGACCAACACGATCAGAGAAGACGCCAAGGAGGACGACGCCGACTGAGCGGAAGAGCAGGTCTAAGTGCGGTATGAGCAAAATAAGCGGGAGCGAAGCAAGCAGACAGACGTACCAACGGATGAGCGCCAAGATATCAGCGACGGCGGGGGTCATCAGACGCAGAGCTAGCACGTTGTCAGTTACGAAGAAGGAAGACGGTAACCGAGCAACGTACGGGGTAACTGAGCAACGTACGGGGAGGTAAATTTTGTCGAGGTTTACGGCCAGTGCAGGAGACGGGTGTATGGCGACGGGGGACGGCGGGGGCTAAATTAACCTACAGTATGGTGAGTCAGTGGCGATGAGACCGAAACCACGTACACGGCTTCTGCTTGTGCACTCAGCGCAACTGGCAAACCGCGCCGAATCGTAAAAGGAAAGATCCTTCTACACGGCTGTCCTCCCCGGCCAGCGGGAGACAAGCCCGGCACCTGGGTATGCATTGGCGTTGTCGGAAGTTCGGCATACGCAGCACGACGTTGACGAGGATGCAGGCGGGTCAGAGGTACCTGATGGAGGTGAGTGAGATACAGGTGACCGAGGGAAGGACTGACGGGAGGCGCACGACGGCGGAGTGGCTGGAGCGGGTGGGACAAGGAGGGGGAGATGAGAGTCAGGAAAGAGAAATTTTCAGCCTGTGATGATTGTGACTCGATGTGCTGGCACAATGATGGACACGGAACCGGCGCCGAATGACATTCATGTGCTGACAGAATCGTGATGGGGGACTTGGAAGAATTTTCGTTGATAGCTTCGTCCAGGCTTCGTCGCACCTGAGGCAACTTTGCCGTGCTCCTTTGACTTTGCACATCCATGGGACTTTGAGTAGGCTAGTGGGGACATGTCTCCGAATTTTTCGACACTATTGATCTCTGCTGCAATAATCTGCCATAATCTATGTGAATTATCAGAAATGTTTGGCACTAGCGAAGATTAGCCAGAGTTTCACGATTTTGACCGCTGAGTGCTAATTAGCGACAGATTATGAAATCCCGGTTTTCCTGATGTGAGAGACGCTCGCAAGAACTGGGGACTTGAGGAGCATCGATATCGCCTGGTACTTCCGTTCCGCTGCGGAAGGACAATGTGCGTAAGGTGCAACCCGAGCGAGTGAGGAAGGCGAGGACCAGCTGCGAAAGCCGGCCATTGGCAGTCCCCATCCTAGGTAGATGGAGTGTGTGGAGTGCTGGTGCTGTCAGCTGGTCAATGACCACCGGAACAAGGCCGGAGACGAGGGAAAGTGTGTGCAAATTGTGGTAGATGGGAAAGGGTGGACCGGTGTATGCGTTGGCTGACCATTCCTGCTGAGGGAGAATAAGAGTTTCAAGGTTGCTGGCGTAGCGAAGGACCTCCAGTAGCTCTACATGGGGACATTCGACGAGGAATTCCAGCGTTTGAAGCTGCTCCATAGGCGGACCAACGTGTGGAACAAGGGCCGGATGACCGAAGCATAGATTCTGTAGACAGTGAGCATCACGCAGTAGCATCGCGCAATTTTCGCTTGAACGCGTGGTCAGGTTCATCGTCAGCTCCTCCAGGAGTGGTAAGGCCAAGCTGCCGGAGAACTGGCGAGGAACACACACAGACGGCCGTGTATCCGGATCGGATAGAACGCATAGAAAATGAGCGCTTTTCCATCGAGCGGAAGAGCGAAGTATGCCCATGGGGATCTCCCAGTTTCGATTTAAGAAAATGGAGATATGGATGGGTAGAGTTCCGCTGCGTTCCGCGAAGCGCAGGAAGAGCTGTTCGGGATCGGTGACATCGCTGGTGAAAGCAATACACTGCCAGAGACCAGGATTATCCAGCGCTACAGCTCGCCATTGTTCACAGACGGCCGCCAGCTGCAAAAGGACGGGCTTATGATCAGCCACTCCGGTAGCGACTGCCAAGGCAAAAATCTTCGTCGTCAACTCCGGGGGCAGCGACAAGACGGGAAATATGAGCTTCGAAAGCTCTTGTTCAACGAGGACGCATTGCGCTTTGAGGCCTTCCAAGTGCATCTCTGCCTGGAGGATGCGGTCGTCGAGCTGCGCCTTTTGTTCTCGCAGAAGAGCTGCGTTGATGTTGCCAGCGATGCATTCCGATTTCGCTGTCACGTAGTTGAGTTCACTCGAACTCCAGAGCGAACGAACGTCGTACCGCTGGTCATTACTGTACTATTTCGACCTCAAGTTCGCGTAATGTGTAAGCGGGACCCCTGAACCAAACTTATACAAATGCGTAATGCGTAAATGGTGATTTTCCCAGAAAAATCAGGCCTAATTAGGCTATATTACATCAAAATTTCCGGCCGGCGTGACGCCGGCCTTCCATATATAGTAATTTCATCATGATGAACTTGTGACTCCCCGTGAGTAACGCGTAATGCGTAAGACCCCCCGAACTTGAGGTCGAAATAGTACAGTATGGTCATTTGTCAAGAGGAAGTGATGTGATTGGTAAGCACCAGGCTGAGCTTCTACTTCATCTTCACTGCCTCGGCCGTCCTTCCCGTTAAACATCAACAATCCTGCACCCTGCGCTGACGTCGCCCGACTTCTTTCTTCGTGCGCCAGCGCCTGGAATCGCTGGGTGTACGATGGCGTGGGTGCACCGTGGATTTGTGAGGCATGATGTGACTGCACTCTTTTCTTGACCACGACCACGAAAATATCATTACCTTCCGTCTCATTCGGACACGTTTAAGGTCCGACGGTCGTTCCACCCAATATCATCCACTAGACGCATACTCACTCGCCGTATCGCATTGCGGGAAGCAAGAAAACGGGCCAAATTTAAAGAGCGGTCCAGAGTTAGCGCCGCCGACTCGGCGCGTGGAGCACTGGAACGCGAATAATGGGCTGAACTTTTGGAACCTTCACATCTGAGGCTTCCGCGCAAAGTACACAAGTCTACGACGAAGGAGGGACTCGGAACGAGATGTGTGTGCATTTATTTTGCGCTAATTCTGGCGTCTGACGAGCTGCAAGACGCTGCGCTAAACTCGGAGACTCCGACTGGCTCCATACCGAACGTAAAATTCCGACAATTCAGGACTTGGCTGGCGTCCAAGTGGCTCGGACGCGGGGTAGGCAAGTGAATATTCCATTGAGTCATTGTCGCCATTTCTTCACTCAGTCAGGCTCCGAACACTACACTTGCCCTTCGGTATACCACCCAACACCGGTGGCATCGCTAGATTAAGTGAGCAGTGTCGATTTCGTGAGTGGTCGAGGTTGGTCAGCAGCCTTGCTCCAAATCGACCCTTCCGTAGCACGGCGACAAGACCGGTGGTGTCGCTGGATGAAGTGAGCACTGGTGTGTTGTTTGGGCAGCGATAACTTTGCTCCAGATAAACGACCGTTTGGTGCGAGTGTTGTTCGAAAATGCGCTAATGCATGACACCATTACTATGTCTGTGTGAGACGGCGAACAATACTAGTAGTGGAGCGTGCGGCGGTGCATTAGAGCCCCAGGCTGGACGGCGACCACCTAGCTCCGACCACGACCTGTGCTGTGTATGTAACACGGCGAACAAGACGGTACCGTCGCTCCAGTAAATGTGGGGCGCTGGAGTTTCGGAGCTTCGGCGGCGATAAATTTGCGCTAAATCCGACCCTTTCGGTGCGAGACTCTGTCTGAAAAGCTAATCTTGGGCTGAACTCACTCGTCAAGGGCTGTCACGACCCTCAAACGCCCATCTACTTAAAGATGGGGCGAATTCTCCACCTCTTCCCAAATCATGTTTCGCTCACACCTCTCACTCTCATTGTGTATTGTGGCTGCGGCTCTCGTCACCGCTGGGCCCTGCGACATCTATGCGTCCGGCGGGACGCCTTGTGTCGCCGCACACAGTACTACCCGAGCACTATTCGACGCCTATACTGGCTCGCTCTATCAACTCAAACGCGGTTCCGATGGTGCAACGACCAACATCGCTCCTTTGTCTGCTGGAGGAGTCGCCAACGCTGCCACGCAAGACTCGTTCTGCTCGGGCACGACCTGTGTCATCACGACCATCTTCGCTCCTCCACTGAGAGTCTTTTTCCACAATCTTACCGTCCGGCGCGATACCATGAATATAGTGACAACTTTCCCGCCGTGTCTGCCCATGCTCTCGCCTATTCACAACAGCCCCCGTCACCTGTATCCTCCTCCGACGGCGGTTTCTACTACCCCGCACCCTATGGAACTCATCCTGTCCTCCCTACGAATGACACCTCCAGCTCCTCCATTGCTCACGCACTCATACCGGTTAGCGCTACCCGTTCCACGCTCATCGCCCGCCCTCCTACTCCAAACAATGCGGCGAATCGCGGACATACCTTCACCTTCCCCGAAGGATACTCGGAGCCTGTTCGGAGTGGATCGTTCGTCAGTCTCCAGGATGCTGATTTCAATTTCGACGATAGTATGTGCGATGTCATTGCAGCTGTCCGGGACGAGTAGTCCGACGGGTGCGTTTTTATTTTTTCTGTTTGCTGCGGGCATCTTACACAGGGGGCAATCATTATGGCCTGCTGCCAACGGCCTGCCAGCAGCCTACCAAATGGCCTACCAACTGGCCTACGACGCGTATACAAGTTGTTCTTTGTGGCCATGAATAGAAGTGCTCAAAGGACACGTTCTCGGACTTGGTTTGATCACCGATCAGCCGCTGTCCGCAAATCTCGTTCTGTACCACAACAGACCAACTGCCATGTTGTAAATTCCTTGCTCAAAGCTAACTTCTTTGAATGTGTAGTCAGTCATGCACAACAAGCTGCTGCAGCGGCATATTCACGTCTGGTCTCGAAGCAGGGTGCTGTCACTCACGCGCCATGATGCGACCACGTTCCCGTCCTTCAATCGGACGCTTTAAACCTTGTGTCTTCTGTTGCACCGAAGGCCCATCTCACTGGTTTCCGATATTGTTGAGTGGCATCGGCGTCGGACTCCGTGAGTTTCCATCGCTTCGTTGCAGTCTGAGCTCTTGGTTCTTTTGCAGACATTTTGTTTGGCAGTGCCCGCAAGCGGGGTAGACGGTGGAGAGCAGGCCAGGACGGCAGGAATGCGAGTTCGACTTGGTGCATTGTCATGAAAATCTCATTGGCTGGATACTAAACCCTCACAGACTGTGTAGACGCCGACACCACCTCGTTTGTACATCTACTTGCATCTTTTCTTTTGGTTTTGGGGTGGAGACGACGAGTCTGGGAGAGGGCAGAAGGGCTTGGTCATCGTTTATAGCGCGCAGAAGGCGGCACAGAGGTGAGCGATGGCGCAGAGTGGGTTTTGAAGCTGTTGCATGAGCGAGACATTGTGCGACGTGGTGAGCAGCAGAGGGTGAATTGGCGGAATTTTGTCGAGTGTTTTTGATCGCTGAATGGGCGCGCAAGTCATCAGGAAGTGTGGGTGGGCAGAGCTGAGGCCGTTGGCTGGGTAGGAGGTATTCAGTAAGCAGGGAAAGACAGCGGCGGAATGTGTCCTGGGCAAGCGGGACGGCACCCTCGAGCCATCTGGGATCGTCCGAGACGAGCTACAAGAAAAGAAAAGGTCAGTTTGCATTTAAGCTCGGAGAACAGTCACTCACCGTGAAAATACAGACACAATGAGCTCAATACGGTGCTCAGAGCTTGTCCAAATCGCGGCCAACATCAAGGACGAGTCGCTTGCAGCCGTCCGCTAGTAGGGAGAACAATGTCGAGTTGGACGCTGTACTTAGTCCAGTCAGACATGCTTGGCAAGACGCGGCTCGGCATTACATAACTCCGCGGATACTCGCGCCGTCAGCGAAAATTGATCTCCGCCAAGGCATGGCCAACACGAGTTCTTTGAGCTATAAAAAGGTCAAAGAGGTGACAGGCCAATTGGTAGGCCACTTGGTAGGCCATTTGGTAGGCCGCTGGCAGGCCATTGGCAGCAGGCCATAAGGTTTGCCCCCTGTGTTAACGAGTCGACTCTATAGTCGATGGCGGTATCAATCATTAACGGCAGAACTACGAAATGGACATCGACTTGCGTTCACATGTACAACCACTAGGCTCAGAAGCTTCACCAGACTCGTTATTCCCTCGTCTTCGACCTCTTCCTTTTTCACCTCCATGACAACATCCATTACGAAATCTTCCACGAGCTTTCCTATGATTTCTCGTTATCTTTCCGGTATTCATACCAACGTCAAACGGCTCCAGTTGCGATGGAGTTTGTGGGTAGGTTTGACGATGGTCACTCTCGAAGAACAAGCGAAGTTTCTCATTCGCAAAGTGTACCACTACTGCTACTGGCTGCTGGTATCATCGGTTACGATACTTATCGATCTTCTGCGGTTACATTTACTTGGATATCTTCAGCTGCTCATATACATACATGATGAATATGACAACTTGCAACTGAATCCCGATGGAGTTAAAGGAATTTGTGAACATGCAGTTCCTTTCTGTTTTGCAGGGTATACAATACCAGAATGGGATTCTGTTCCTGTGTCCGCACACATGGCAAATTCAGATATTATCCACAACATTCCAAGTCTTGAAGAAGATGTTGAATATGTGATATACCCCGTTACTTTGCATGGCTCGGAAGGAGGAGAACATCAAGCTTTCACAATGTACAAACGGGTCGACCAGAAGATACGACCCGTATCTACCACCTTTTCCCCTGAATATCAGGTCCGACGAACCATTCCTGAAATACCTCCATTAGCGAAACTTCCAACACACCCTCCAGATTTTGAGCCAACTTCACGATTAACAAAGGAACGGATTCCTTTGTTAGGAATAAATAAAGATGGGTTTCTACAGCCTGAAGAAGAAAAATTATTCCTCCACGTTTTAAAATTAAATCAAGAAGCCTTGGCATTTGAAGACGCGGAACGAGGCACTTTTAAAGATGAGTACTTTTCTCCGTACAAAATTGCAACCGTACCACATGTTCCGTGGGAGTACAAGAATATTCCAATACCACCTGGGATTTTGGACAAAGTAATTGAAGTTCTGAAACTAAAGATTGAAGCAGGAGTATACGAAAGTTGCCAATCATCTTACCGATCTCGGTGGTTCTGCGTTATCAAGAAAAATGGAAAGCTGAGAATTGTACATGATCTGCCACCCTTAAACAAAGTCTCGGTTCGAGACGCAACTATGTTGCCTATCGTTGATGATTTTGTGGAAGGTTTTGCAGGACGACAATGTTATACGGTATTTGACTTATACTGGGGATTCGATGCACGAAAAATGGACCCAGAAAGTAGGGACATGACCGCATTCATGACGCCGTTAGGAATGCTGCGAATCACCTCCATGCCTACCGGGTACACCAATTCACCAGCAGAGTTCCAAAAATGCATGGTGTTTATCCTGAAGGAAGAGATTCCTGATTTTGCCAATGTATTCATTGATGATCTTCCCATCAAAGGACCCACGTCAGATTATGCGGATCAAAACGGAGTGCCGGCAGCCATAGCCGAGAACCCCGGTATACGAAAGTTTATATGGGAACACGCTGAAGTTGTGCATCGGATAATGCACAAAGTCAAGAGTGCAGGAGCTACGTTTTCTGCAACCAAAGTACAGTTGTGTCAACAACAAGCCTTGATTGTGGGGCAACTTTGCACACCTCAAGGACGAGTACCTGATGAGAAGAAAGTCTCAGCAATTCTTGATTGGCCCAAATTACTTACTCCAAAAGATGTGCGGAGATTTTTAGGTTTGTGTGGGACTGTTAGAGTCTGGATCGCCAATTATTCAATAGTAATTCGACCACTTACAGAACTGTATCGACAAAATCATGAGTTCGTCTGGACACCCCGACGAGATGAGGCATTTCAGCATATCAAACAGCTAATTGCATCAGCACCAGCCTTACAACCCATTGACTATCCAAGCAAACATCTGACTATTTTATCAGTCGATTCAAGTCGCATAGGAACTGGTATGATTTTGTCCCAACTAGATATTGAAGGAAGGCGACGTCCAGCACGATATGGGTCTCTTCCCATGACTGAAAGGGAATCTCGATATTCCCAATCTAAACTCAAGGGGGGTTCAACTTTGTAAAAGAGGACATAGGGTCGAAAAGTTTTTTTTCGACCCCCTAGACCCCCCTCCCCCCCCCCTCCTGCCTTATCGGGTAATGATTTCCCACGATAAGATAAGATAAGGTCACGTGCAGCTTCGATCCCTGGCGTGGCTTGCATATAATAATCACCCAAAAATTTTTAGAGTGAGTCTACAGTGCAGAATACATGTACAGATGAGTGTGAACACTCCATATGCTATTTTGTATCATTCCTAGTCAAATGTACTGCCATCTGACGTCTCACCGCTCACCGGAGCACCCGGGCCGGCAAGTCTGTGGCAGGCGGCTGTCAACGGGAAAATTGTCCAAACTCACGCAAATGTGTCGACGTATGCCAAAAGATAGTTTTCGTTCATTCCAACCCATGCACTTGATGATTCTCACGCCAGGCTGGGTATCGGGGAGACTGAATGGTGCCCGGCATTGATCTAGGTGGGCTACTGTGCCCGAAATACACCCAAATAGGGCAGAAAAGTGGTTTGGGGGTGTTTTATACTCATTTTGAACCTGCGTTGTAATAGCTACATAAAGTTTTTTTTTACCCTCGGACCCCCCCCTCCCCCCCCCCCTCCCCATGTCCGGCCGTCCTGATCCGACCCCCCCCTTGTCTAAACTTGAACTTTTTGGACTTTACCGTGCAATGTGCATTACGACATTGGAGACTATATATTGTGGGAGTTGAGAATTTGCAAGTTGAAGTGGATGCGCAGTATATCCGTGGGCTACTCAATAGCCCAGATCTTCAACCTGATGCTGCGATAAATCGTTGGATTCAAGGGATTCTTACTTTCCAATTTAATCTGGTGCATGTTCCAGCTACGAAATTTGCAGGACCAGATGCATTATCACGCAGGGGACTTGCTGAAGGAGAAGAAGCTATTAGCGATGATGATTCTTGGCTAGATGACATAGTTTTGCTGGCATCAACAAGTACTGAAGAAATTCTCGATTTACGCGAGCCGCCGATTATCTATAATCTTTCCAGGCCTACCCAAGAAACAGTGCTTCGAGAGATTGATCATTTTCTAAGAACACTGGAAGCACCTACGTTCCCAACTTCTCAGAAAGAGAGACGATTCTTAGCGCAGGCAGGGCAATACATGATTCAAGATTCACGATTATTCAAAAGGAATCCAAGGGGAATGCCTTTACGTGTGATTCTGGAATCAAATATTCGACTAAAAATATTGAATCAGTCCCATGATGAACTAGGGCATAAAGGCACCGGTGCTTTATGGGAAATTTTGAAGACTCGTTTCTACTGGCCACAAATGAGAAATGACATTCAACATCATGTAGCATCCTGCCATACATGTCAAGTACGAAGCACCAAGCGAATGGAGATTTCACCAACACCA
Source organism: Mycena amicta (assembly GCA_029282125.1). Classification (NCBI taxonomy): domain Eukaryota; kingdom Fungi; phylum Basidiomycota; class Agaricomycetes; order Agaricales; family Mycenaceae; genus Mycena; species Mycena amicta. Next base: position 172,048 of record JARIHP010000040.1, on the reverse strand, counting down.
TCAACACCAGTAGCCATTTTTCAGAAGATTTACATTGATATTATGCGAATGCCCAAAGCTGGGAAATTTCAGATGATTGTGGCAGCAAGAGATGATCTCACGGGCACATGCGAAGCTAAACCTTTGGCAGCAGCAACTGCAGTCGCGCTTTCACGTTTTTTTTGGACTCAAATTTGCTGTCGGTATGGATGTCCTAGGAAAGTGGTAACCGATAATGGGCCAGAGGTAAAAGCTGGGTTCCAAGAGTTGATGAAGAAATTGGAGATACCATATGTTCAAATTTCGCCCTATAATAAACATGCCAACGGAGTAGTGGAACGGGGCCATTATACAATACGAGAGGCATTGGTACGAGCATGCAAAGGAAAAATCAAACAGTGGCCGGAGCATTTGCCACTAGCGGTATTTGCAGACAGAATAACCTCAAGTCGAATCACACGCACGTCACCGTTTAGGCTCCTTCATGCGACAGATCCCATCTTGCCATTTGATCTGGCTGAAGCTACTTTTCTTGTCGACGGTTTCAAACCTGGAATATCTACTGAAGAACTGCTAGCTTTGCGGATGCGTCAGTTAGCCAAACACGATGAAGACATTGAACGGGCTGCGGAGATACTGCGGAAATCCAGGTTCACGTCAAAGGCGGACTTTGAGCGCAAGTTCAAGAAAAGACTACAAAGGGAGAAATATGATCCTGGGGAGTTGGTCTTGCTTCGCAACGTGGCAATCGAGATGGAAGTAAGCTCTCGGCGGAAAACAGATGATAGATATCTAGGGCCTTATCAAGTCGTACGGAAAACAGGGGGAGGTGCATATCGCCTGCAAGAACTAGATGGAGCCGTGCTTGCCACGCCAGTCGCTGCATTCAGGCTTCTTCCTTACATTACTCGAAAACATTGGTTCATGAAGACAGGCTGGGAGGACGAGGAGGAAATGATGGAAGAAGGACCATCAGCTTCTAACAGCGACTACAGCAACGACAGTTCTTCAGGAGGCTCTGGAATGGAATCATTCTAAAAAGGGCATATGATGCCGGACAAAACGAAGACGGCAGAAAGTCTGGAAGAACAAAGACATGGAAGCACGAAGGAAATCCGCCATATATATCTCAAAACGACGAGCGACCCTTAGATTCCTCTTGCTTTTTCTTTCCCCCATCATGTTCACTGAAGACCTGCACTACGATTCCTACTTTGAAGAACGAAGAAGCTGTGAAGACGAGATTCGCGAGTATGCTGCGAACCAAGGGGTATGACCTATCGCAATGGAGGTAAAGACGCTCTCTGGTCTGCAACCATTGGGGATTTAACATCACGATAGGATTCAAACTGGCCTGCACCCTCGACAAACGACTCATCATCGTTGGTCGATGCATACAACGACCCTTCTATCTACGAAGTCACCTTTGTCGAAGATACTCCGAGCATTCAGACCGCATCCCTCCATACCCCATACCCTCCTACCATCTCTACCGCCTCCACTCGGCCTCGCAACATTAATATGGGATCTTCATCGTATTCTATTCACCACTTCCTGCTTCCTGGAGGAGAACGTCGCGCAGTCATCACTCCAGTTCACGCACCACCCACGGATGTAACCGGTTCCCTTGTTCGTCCGACAGCATGGAGCCAGCTGTGGCACTCCGAGCTGCGTGCGGCCCCGGCTCGGTTCATCGACTGCAACCCGCTCTTCAAAGAGAAGGAGGTTTTACAGATTCAACGCTACAAGGCGTCCCTCTACTCTCCACTCATTTTTGTTGTCACCTCTATTCCTCGCCGTTTGCTTCTATTGGGGGATCATGTCTGGTTCACCGACGCCATGGATGGCGAATGGATTGTAACCAGCGTCATCCAACACGACTATGTGTGGTGTGACGTGGAGTTCTACAGCCCCCAAGTTGACGCATTCCTCACCGCTTGGGTCCTTCCTTTCTATTTCAATCGGGACCGACCGCAGTGGCGCTATTTCATGTTGGAACTAGCCAAAGAGTTTGGACAAAAAGTTGGGAAGCGCTTCCAGAATGTTGGCAAGAAGATATCCACTGTGCTATGCGGTTAATTGGACTGAACGAAATTCGAAACAACTACTTATTCTTGGCGTTCCAGCTATTCTCATATCGATAGACGTTTTCGAAAAACTTTTACACAGTGATCCCAGTGATGGCCGAAAGAATTATTTATTTTTGTCCTCTGCGGTATATGACGATGTGAGCTCCACTGACAAAACTGTGCTGCCCTCGCATCTCAACTTGACTCTCACACCAACCATGGCCCACGGAAACCGCCGCCATATCCCGCGCAACTCATTGTCAATGTCCGAATGTGGGCAAATGGCATGCGCCCCAAGATCATCGGCCAGGTCACCGCCATCTCTCTGCGCACCGTCCAGCGCGTCGTACGCCTGTGATCATGGCGGGATTAAGGCGGGGGTAAACAGCGTCAGTACCATTGGAGCATTGACGTAGCGGACACAAATAAATAAATTGTGTCGGCCATCACTGGGATCACTGTGTAAAAGTTTTTCGAAAACGTCTATCGATATGAGAATAGCTGTCACATATGTTTTTCATATCTTCAAAACTACGATATTTTTGAATGTGATCCATCCACCAACCAGGCGAACTTTAGAATGAACCATGAAGATCTTTGTGGGCCAACTGAGGACAGTTGGATTCTTTCTGTCTGCTGCGGATGTTGTGTGTGGAAAAAGACACCCACAAAGCTCTTATAGGTCTTTCTTAAGTTCACCTCACGAAATCATAAGAACCTGGCAAACCAAGGAAGTGAGTACAAGAAACTGGAACTGATATGGATCAAATCAATTTGTTCAGAGTCACGGTGAGTCATTAAAAGCTCTGAGTCACTATGAGTCACTGTGAGTCACTATGAGTCGAATCAAGTCATTTGAAGGTAGTTCAAATAGGAAATAAATTCCCACGGAGAGAGTATATAAAGGCTGGTGTAAGTGGTAGTAATTCAGTTTGAATTCCCCAAATCTTACTCCAGTTGAACTCATTCTCTAATTAGTGGCAATTGATCTATCAGTTATATTCCTTAACTGTTTGATTGCTTACTGCATCTTGCAAAGCTTGTGGCTTTTTAAGTTCACCTTTGGAAGACAGGCTAACTCTGAGAAAGAATATTCCACTGCTTTGACAGAAAGTGTTACATTTTTAAGCAGAAGAGCAACAATTGCTCTTACCTCAAGCAGAGAAGTTAATTGCGACTCTTTAACTTCTATACTGAATCCAGCAGAAGAATCAATTGCGATCTTTGATTCTTATATCAAGCCAGAAGAATCCATTGCGAACTTGGATTCTTATATCAAGCCAGAGGAGTCCATTGCGATCTTGGATTTCTATATCAAGCAAAGTCCCAACTGAATCCCCCCCTTCCATTAACGACCTACAATCCCCCTTCTTCCTTCAACTACACACTCCCTGTACCCTCGAACGACTTGTGACCCTTTTCGAAAAACGACACTTCTTGAAGGCCACAGAGGGAAGTTAAATTTCCTCACAACATCGCTTGAAGGGGGATATCTCCAGATATGTACAGCTTTATCAGAAAAAAAAAAAAAAAAAAAAAAAAAAAAAGCCAAACTGCTGAGTGAAAAACCTGCACATTCTACCGAGGACTATAATGAGACCGTATACACTACCTGAAGGATGAACTTTGATCAAGTTTCCCAACTTGGACCCCTTGCTGCACAATTCCTGCAGTTGTGCTCCTTTATGCATTTTGAGGGGATTTCAGAGGATATCTTTGAAAGAGCCTCAACATACAAGATTGAAGATGGGCCGCTTGATCCAACTCTTGAGGTACTTCAGTCTAGTTTTGAGTTTCTCTCCAAATTCAGAGCTGCAGACATGACATGGACTCGGAACAGTCTTGTGTTTGAGAATACAACATCAGAACTCTGCGGGTACTCTCTGATGACATGGCAAAAGGGTGCATATTCCATTCATCCACTGGTCCACCAGTGGTCAAGAACAACAATCACAGATCTAGTTGGCTCACAAAATTTGATGGTTGGTCTTCTGAGAATGGCTGCTGCTTGTAGTCCAGAGGTGATGCAAGAAATACAATTACTCTTGCATATTGTCCGGTTATCAGAAGACATAGATATGATAGGCACAGGATTTGAACGACACTTTGCACATGTCTTTCAAGCTGGAGGTATGGCCAGAGTAGCAGAAGCTCTCCAAAGTGATGTGTTAACAAAGACAGGCATCTTGCTTGGTGCAGAGCATCCCGACACCATTCGAGCAATGGCCAACCTTGCTTCCACCTACAGAGACTTGGGACAGTACGCAGATGCAGAAAAGCTGAAGTGCGTGCGCAGGGTTCAGTGTGTGTCGGATCGCCACAATGCAAGCTGCCGCCAGGATTATATAGCTGGAACATGTGCGTGCGCAGTGGGGCGAGTTTCTCGTCGAGGGTTTTCTGCTCGCAAGATCAGACCATGTCGTTGTATAAGCCATAATTGCTTACCTTTCCTGCGATGAGTTTTGAGATGTCCTTAACTGGCGCGATTTGCAACGAGTTTGTGAATCCAGAGTCCGAGTCATTCAAGTTGTTGTCTGCATCAGGTCCGAGTCCCTGGATAACTGCTCAGATACAAATTGAATCGTGCAGAAAGAGAACAGACCATTATCGCCAGCTGAGGACGAGCCATGTGGATCTCGAAGTAGAAGGTGTCGCCACCCTTGAGGGCCAGATTAGCGCTCTTGATCTGACGCTGGAGCTGCGCGAGGCCGTTGCTGTCCTTGAGAGGAAGAGGGGTGCCCACGGGCCGGCCATTTTTTGAGAAACTTGTACGTGAGTGACGCGATGCGGATGGTTGAAGCGGGGACGCCGACAGTGACAGCCAGAAGCGAGGTGAGTCCGTCAATGTCCGCGGGATCGTTCGTCGTGATGGTTGTAGGTCCGATTGGGTCCCCGTTCTGAATGACAGTTTGCACGGGAGCATTTTTCTTCTTGCCCGGAACCTTCTCAGGCCACTGGAGGACGACATAAACTGTTGCACAGTATTCCTTCTCCTTTCCCTTGTCAACCTCGTCATCACCCTTGGCCGCAGGCTGTTTTCTGGGACGACCGCGCTTGGGCTTGACAGGCTCAGCAGGCTGCTCGACGATCTCGATGACACTCTCATTCCCGCTCGCTCCTGCCGCTTCCCAGTCAAAGCTGCCACCCTTGTACCCACCGCCGTCACCGCCGACGCCACGAATGTCATAGGGTTCACCTTTACAAGCATCGGGACCCCAGAAGTCGGGCTCGGCAGGTCCACGCAACGCTGATGCCAGAAGCAACTGGTTTGGGACATCGGAGCTGTTGCGCAACAGGACACGGTAGTTTTGACCCGGAAACTTGGTGTCGGGTCCTGGCAGGTCATCGTCCGCCGTCGAATGCGCCTTGGTGCAACGTTTTCTTCACCGGCTCACGCGGGTCCAACGGCAAGTCACTGTCGCTGTCATCTTCTGGCTGCTCTCGACGTTTGTGCAACTTCTTGGCGGGCGAGAACAAAGTGGCCAACCAGTAGTAGGGCTCCGAACAGTAACCGTATCTGTACGGGTGTACTGGCCGTAAGTATGGTTACGGTTGCCGTACCGGCTCGGGACCATGAAGCTGTCCGTATGGGACGGGTACGGGACGGGCAAGCGGCGGATACAGGTTGTGGAACCCGTATTAAGCGGTGACGACCCACGGACGACTTGCAGGGGCCACAGGAACACTGCTTGAGGTGAGGCATCCTTGAATTGGGGGCTAGGAGCAATTTGGACCGATACTGAACGCCTATCACTCATATCCCCACCCGTATCCATCAAGGGGGGTTCAACTTTGTAAAAGTGGACATAGGGTCGAAAAGTTTTTTTTGGACCCCGCTAGACCCCCCCTCCCCCCCCCCCCCCCCCCCCCTCCTGCCTTATCGGGTAGTGATTTCCCACGACAAGATAAGATAAGGTCACGTGGAGCTTCAATCCCCGACGTGGCTTGCATATAATAATAAACCAAAAAATCTTTGGAGTGTCTGTACATTACAGGCTACATGTATAGATGTGTGTGAGCACTCCAATGACATTTTGTGCCGTTCCCAGTCAAATCTGATGTTCCACCGCCGGCCGGCACACCGGGCCGGCAAGTCCGTGGCAGACGGCTGTCAACTGGAAAATTGTCCAAACTCAGGCAAATGTGTCAACGTGCGCCAAAAGAAGTAAGCCGCCTACTTTTGGTTCATCCCAACCCTATTCCAGCATACACTTGATGATTCCCACGCCAGGCTGAGTATTCGGGTGAGCGGATGGCACACAGCATTGAGCTGGGTGGGCTACTGTGCCCAAAATACACCCAAATAGGGTCAGAACAGTGGTTTGGGGTGTTTTCTACTCATTTTGAACCCCCCATGTAATATGTACATAAAGTTTTTTTTTACCCTCGGACCCCCCCCTCCCCCCCCCCCCTCCCCATGTCCGGCCGTCCTGATCCGACCCCCCCTTGGTATCCATATTATTCCAACCCGGTTTTCGTAATACGGGACCGTACCGTATCGCCACGTCGGCGCCGAATGTACTGTACGGGTGGGCCCGTCCCGTCGCAAAATACGGCAGTAATTCTGACGGCCGTAACTGTATACGGTACGGTTCGGAGCCCTAACCGGTAGGCCTATGTCAATTTTCCAGTTAGCTTGGCAATACCACACATCGAAGGACCTACGGCGTCGACGGGCGCTCCGGAGACTGTTTCTTGGTCTCGGGTGAGGACTGGAGGCGGAAAAAACGACGCCATTTTTTTTTGCTTGAGAGCGGGAATTCTGATTTTGATTGCGCTGCGCTTCCTGGCTTGCTCGAGGCTCTCTGGAAGCGAAAATGAGGAGTAACGGAAAGGATGGGACTGGGACTGGGGGAGTCCCATTTTGATCGGCCGAAAGTCCTCAAATGGGTGATGAGTGGGACTCACGCACATAAAAATGGGACTCGGGGAAATCACGGAGATGTTAGCGGAGATATTTGTGATGGAATGATGGAAAGCCGACATGCCGAAAGCCATGCCTACAGGTGGATCTAATTAAATAAAATGTGAATAAATTTTATATAGACTGATGGGGGTACACGCGAGGGTACCCATAAAGGCCTGGCGCTGCGTCAACGAATCTCGGATGTCAGCCTGCATGGGAAAGGACTTAATAACAGATGCGGCAGAATTGATTGGAATGATGCCGAAATGATGCGGAGACAGATCACAGTGGGACTCAAGCAGATCACGCAGGATTGCCCGAGTCCCAGTCCCATCCTTCTCGTATATACTCAGCGAAAATGGACGGTAAGAAAGCTGAATGTGCTAGTATACAGTGCTTACCGTCAGCAGAATCACTCTCGGCGTCGTAGCCGTCGCCCTCATGGTCAGACGACGTAAGTTTCGCGAACTCGACATCGAGCTCATCCAAATCTTCGTCCATGGCGGACAGAGTTGGATGGGACTGGTCCAGCACGTTCTTGGGAACGTCCTTCGCCTTTTTGTTGGGTTGAGAGAGGGAGGAAGCGGTCACCGCAGCTTGAGCGAGGGCATCCCGGGCCAGCCCAGTGGTTGCATTTGAGCCTCCTCCGTCGCTCACAGTCTTGGTGGTCGAACGCGTCGAGCGCTGCATGATGGGATGAAGCTGGAAGGATGTTTAGGATGTAGTAGAAGTGTGTAGATGCCTCGGAAAGATTTATTTGGGTTTTTACAATTTTCTGATTTTACGATTTACAAACGAGCGATTTTGATGATGGGCGACAATTTTGAGAACCGCTGTACCGACGAACGTCGACTACCGCTGAGAAAGATGGCGAACACCACGATGCGAACGGCCTCGGACCCTGTAGTCCTCGACCGCCTCTAAGTAGCCGCTACCCCCGTCACTCTCCTGGCCGACATGGGTTCTCTGCTTGCTCAGGGCCGCCGTTCGCCTCGTCGTCCCAAGAGGGCTCAAGCCGAAAGTGGTCTCTGTGAATAGGTGCGTCGTTCCTTGTGCTTGTACACCTGCTCAGTAGTGCAGGTACTCGAATCACTTCAAATTCCACCCGTATCACGGAATGGCGTAGAATGGTCAGCGGAGGGTTCAGCAGCCGACGACCTAATCTCTTGATGTTACCGACTACTGCACCATTCTCCCGATCCGCACTCTCTTCTTCCTCTCCTGGACTTGGGAGGGCGCCACGTCATCACGCCGACCGACCGTCGATTGTCCTGTGGGCGTCGTGGAGTGTATTTGGCGGTGTTGTCGAGCTCCATCTGCCAAATTCCGACTGCCCACTAGTCCTGTGGTTACCGCGTTGGGCTAACCGGCGTCTTGCCTTATTATATAAGCATCCAGATGGGGAAACCACATCGTCGGCGATGACATGCGTCGGCGGCGCAAATGGACGGGTTTGAAAGCCCAGTGAGGTGTAAATGCTCGAATACTCGCAATCCCGATGGCCTGCGACATGTTCCCAAGCCCGAGGTAAACGTGTCCGCTGCAAACGGTGTTACGTGACATATGTGACGATCATCTTGGCGGCTCGACGTTGTCGTTCCCGCTCATTGCTTGTCTCTTGAAAGGCTGGCAGTTCACACAGATGGCAAGTCTTAGAGGATATACATTGTCTCCAGGCCAGAGACGCGTTAGGACGCGTGGAAAGGACGGCGCTTACATAATACCGCGGGACGCCGCCAATCAGACGCGGTAACTAACAGACCTTACTAGTACTATTTTGACACCTCCTGTGCAAAGGTGATCACTAATGCAAAAAATCGTCATATCTTCCCTCCACCTCCTCCGGCCCTCCCGAAATAAATTGTAACTTATATCCTACCTATCTGAGAGTGTGCCCAAAAAAATTTGAGGCGATCCGATGAAAATTAGCGCCAGCATAAAATCCTGCAGCCCCAAAATGAGTGGTTTTGCCCCGTTTCAGCGAGCGACAAACGATTTCTCCCCCGGTTTTTTCCCCTTCACTCCGAAAATTTTCACAGGGCATACTGAGACTCCTCTAAACGTCTCACAGGTTTTAAATAATATTTTCCAAGTTGTTTGTCGCTGCATCGAAGCAAGCAAATCACCGTGACATCAGTCACCTGGCGCAAGCGTCCTTGCCCTTAACGTGTTCGACCCATCCCACTTTCTTTCCTCTCACCACCCAACTCTCTCATACGATAACCCATACCATAATACACGATATTTTGACCCGCATATACGAACCCCACCTTCATGACCCGGGCATAGCGACACCCTCCCTCCAAGCCGTCGACGGGACGCGACATGGCCCGCAGTGGTAGCAAGGCGGCAAAGCGAAAGATGCGGGAGGAGGAGGCAGTGGAAAAGAAGATACAGGAGGCACTGGATGGGCTAAAAGCTCGGAAATGGAACAAAGTATCGCAGGCCGTTGCTGCCTTGGGCATCCCCAAGAAGTATCACACCGTCTGGCGTCGTCATACAAAAGGCACCCAATCTCGACACAAGGCACATTCTCTCAGGCAACTCCTCACCCCCGACCAGGAGGTAGTCCTGGCGGCTTGGGTCATGTTCCTAGCTCGGGCTGCAGTTCCACTTTCCAAACGCACCATCGCCCCGAAAGTCGAATCCCTGTGCGGCCGTCGACCCGCAAAGCGCTGGATCTGGCGCTTTCTGGCACGTCATCCCGAAATTCTACTCTCTCGACCTTCCCCACTCGAGACAAAACGTGCTCGAGCCTTCAATCGGCCGACGGTCAAGCATTATTTCGAGCTGTTCGAGGGCGTGCTCTACAACAACGGAAAACGAATCCCTCCCCAGAACGTCTACAACTTTGATGAAATCGGGATCCAAATCGGCGGTGGACGCAAGAACACAAACGAGAAATTCTTCTTCGCAGCAGGCGACAAGTCGAAGTATCGGACGAAGTCTGACAATCTCGAGCTCGTGTCCATCCTGGAATCTGTCCGTGCAGATGGCCAATCCCCAATACCTCCGTGCTTCTGCTTCTCCGGTGTCCTACAACATGATGAGTGGTATGCGGACCATCCTGATTATCCCGACAAGGCAGGCCGTCGCTCCGCTCCGGCGCATGCACTCGAATCACACTAATATTTCTGGGTAAGTTACATTGGTTGTACTACTTTCCCCGGGTCGAAGGCGAACACAGGCATGCGAGCGATGACGAATACGTGAGAGAGCAGTATAAAGTTGGCCATGGGAGAAAACTGGGTGGGTCAGATCAACACCAAGCCTGCTCACGGTGAGACCTTGGCAGCTGTTAAAGGTTGTCGCATAGGCCGGAGCAAGTGGAAACTGCTTGCGAAGCAGGGTATGTCCGGAAGACAGCGTTGATTCAAATGTGATCCGCGGAATAAGAAGTTCGTCGTCTTCTCCCTCTCCCAGGCGCAAGCAAGCCTCTGAGAATCCGGACTGTGATCAAGCGATACCCGACGTTGAGAACGACAACACGGGCATTTTTTACCAAGCCACGGTCAATCGAGAAGTTGGGGAGTAAGCGGAAAACCGCGTTGGTCTTGATTGTCAATGCATGTACTGGGAGGCCTGGAGGGGTGTGCTGGGCCACATAATCGAGAACACTCGCAGGTGGAAGAACCCCGAGGTCCTTGCTCTCTCGGAAGGAGTCGGCAGCAAAATATGTATTGGCCGCTCCGTCGATGAGCTGTAATACCGCATCGTTATAAGCGTCAACTTGTCGGTGCAACGGTGCAAGAATTGCTCGCGAAAGACATGCGATAGGGTCTTCAAGGATGCTGGGTGGATAGACAAATGCAAGGAGTGATTCCGCGTTATGACACTGCTGCAAGATATCCAGAGGAATATCAGGTCCCGCGCCATCGCCAATTGCATCAACAAAATCCGCAAACTCCAGATCTTCAGCGTTGCGGATGGGCTGAATCAATCGCAGGATTGTGAAGTGCTGCCACAGCGGAGAAGACTTGATGGAGGCATCAACTATTTGCGCTCGGGAGCCACGGCATACCACCGGGCAGGTTTGTCGAAAGTCGCCAAGTAATACAATGACTTTTCCACCAAACGGAAGGTCGTTTGCCATGATCTCCCGCAAGATATCATCGACGCACGCAAGGACTGCACGATTTGCCATGGGCGCTTCATCCCAGATAATCAGAGCAGCTTTTCGAATTAATTCGGCGCGCTGGCTGTCTGGTTTGATTGGCGACTTGAGCAACTCGTTTCTCTCATTGACGGGAACCTGAGATCAAGTATGAGTAAATTGTAAAGACAGCACGTTAAACTAACCTTGAATGCGGAGTGTGTAGTGCGACCACCCGGATAAAGTTGCGCTGCAAATGCGGCTGTCGCCGTAGCAATAACAATTTCGTTGAATGAGCGAAGCTTGTCGCATAGCGCGATAATCACGGACGTCTTCCCTCGGCCTGCCTTTCCGTCGACAAATACACACAGTGGCTCGTGCGCCATGACTGCGGCAAGAATGTGAGTGTATATTTCGAGCTGTTCCGGGTTGAAGATCTCGAGCATGTTGTTGGCGCGCGCCTCAAGTTCATCGGCTATCGAGCTCCAGCGTTGCAATTCGTGCATCACTTCAGCGGTGTGGATGGTGGCTTCTGGGAGCCCGTAATCAGTCAATCCCTTCCCATACTCCTCCAGTAAGTGGCTGAGATCATCGAGTGCGAGATTCAAGCCAAGCTCCTCAACGTTGTCATGGCGCAGGGTAAAATCGCGTGAGAGATGCTCGCTAAAAGTTTCCCAGAGCATCACCGGCGATGGTACGCAGTCGTTAACCAAGAGGTGAACAAATAGAACTCGGAGCTGACGCGGTGTGCGTAGAGATTGGACCCCCTCCATGATCGCATGCATTGCTTCGTTGGTGTCCGCGAATAAACCGAGTTCATTGGCAGTCTCCTGGTATGATGGAAAGAGGACTCCGTTGATGGTACGGGCATCGATAAAGGAGCGGCAAGCACGCGTTTGGAGGATTGACCGGAGGTAAAACAGCTCGCCTTGGGATGGGCGAATCGAGTGGATACGGGAAATGTGCGTGTGGATTGAGCTCCGGAGAATGACGTGTTGACGCGGTGAACTGGAGTTATTTGGCTGCTCAAGAAAGTATCCGCTCTTGCCCGCCTTCTCGGCATCGAACTTCTGTAGCCGAAAGAGCGTGAAATATTGCGCGTAGGTCAAGTCGTCAAAGCTACGGGTGACACCATCGAGATTGAAGGTGCCCATGGGGCGCAAGAAGTAACGGTTCAGCGTGGAGAGCGTGCTGGAAGGCCCAGCACGGCCGTACTGGTGATGGACAGTAGACTCTGGCAGATGGATAGATAACGCGGTGACGGCGGGTTCTTTTTTGGTCACAGCGAAACCAAGAATTCGCCAAGCCGCCTCGCCAGCGGACAGGTATCGAGCATCCCAGAACTCCTTGATTTCGTCTATAGGACCGTCGGAAGTCGTTGAAGAGATTCGGTAGCGCGTTGACACTCCAGCTGCAAGAGAGTAAGTCTAATAGGCAACTTAAAGTAGTCTAAAAGCGTACGTTATGAATGTATTTGAAAATATATTGGAACAAATGCGAGGTGTGGGCTGCTTCCATATTGATGTGGCAGCGGAATATGCGAAGGAGCGCAAGACAATGAGGAACAACCATCTCGTCGCCAGGTCGTCTTCGCCGATAATGCACACGACCTTCTGCGTCGATTGTTGTTGTCTGCTGCAGAGCAAAGGGATACCCGAAGCGGCAACGGCGGATACCATTTGCATCCACACGTTGGCAATAGCTCGATGGTTCTGCGGTGGCCGCGGGGTGGGAGTGCATCATATACCGCCGAACTAATCTGGCGTCGTCGGGGTCGTCGGGAATCTCTGCCGAAATTACAGAATCAATCTCCTCCGGCTCGGCGCACCCCTTCAGGTACTTGATGAGAATATGTGCATGAGGGAGGCCGCGTTTCTGGAACTCGATGCAGTGGATGCAGTATCGGGGGCGCCCGACATTCGGGAACATGGATTTGAGAGCTTGGAGAAGCAGGGTCAGTTTGCGCTTGAATACGCGCGCGACCACGACAGGAATATCTGCAAACGTCTGCCCCGGACGTAACTGAGAGGTAATCTCTGGCCAATTCGGATCACAGGTCATGGTGATGAAGAATGAGGGGTTTCCCAAGGCCGCAGCAATAGCAAGAGAGTCAGAGACTTGCTCAGAAGCCCACCGCCATGAGCCGAGGAAAGACGAAGGGAGATAAATGTTCTCGGAGGGCGCAATGGCATCCACGGAACCCATTAAAGCAGCGTCGTTCTGTCGTAGGCGCTGCTGGTTCACACGGATATACGCGAGACGTGATTCAAGATTGCGACTGAACATATCGACCATGTACTCGTTGGCGACACGTCCGAATATCGAAAAGTGTTCCTCACGAAGCAAACGCGCGCGATAGTGCCACATCTGTGTGGTTGGAATATCGCCATCGGGGTTTGGATCGTCCATCTCCGTCGGAGGTACGCGATTGTCGGTGATTCCCCAACCGAGCGTTCCATGAGGGAAAAGAAGAGGGTAGGACAGCGCCTCCCAGAAACGACTAACAGTCGAGATTGATTGATTATGACCGCCAGTAGTAACAACAATGAGGCGGCGCGCCTTGATCTCCGCCTGCGTTGTGTTCGAGTAGGACATAATGGCGGCGATTTCGGTTGTGCCGCGATCCTCCAGGATAAGCTGGGCGTTATCAGCCCCAGTAGATCGAATTTGTCCCAGAGAATGCAACGTCGAGGCGAAAGAATTGACTCGAAGCAGTGCAGCTCGAAAGGCAGTGAGCCAGGATTCCGGGATGTCTCTGAACCACTGCGAGCCGGAATAAGGAACATTGGTGTCCTCGAAGCCGTCATATAGGAGCCAGCGGACTGCGGAATTTTCATGGCCTGGTCGCACGCGATGATACACGCGACCGCCGATTGCAACAAAGCCCGGTGGTCCGTTGGATCGCGTTGGGAAAGGGTGCGTGCTTTCCAAAGCCGCAAACGAAAGGATGAGATTCAAACGTCGAGAGAGTTGGGATACACGCTTGTCGTTCAGGAAGATGTTGAATTCAGGTGGAAGCGGAGGAAGGGGTTTGACATCGAGGAAGCGGCTGCCGTTTGGACCACAGCAAAAGCCAGGATTCTCGCCAGTCAAGAGCAGGATGCCACAGGTCGGGCATTTATGCTGCTGGCCGCCGCGTACGGCTCCCCACATTAAATGCGACTGCCGAACCTCGCCTATCTCCCACGTCGCAATCGATGGCATAGCTAGAAATGAATTCAGAAGGCACTGGACGCAAGCACATGAAAGATGAAGACATACCTGAGTGAAGATCGGAAGACGCGAGCTATTCAAACGTTTGAGAGAATCGGACACTGGCTGCCAGTTCGACTCGCTGCCAGTGTTCGAGGGTGGTCGATGACCGCAAGGTACTGCTCTTTGTTCGTCGGTGTCACAGTGGCGTGAGTTATTGCACTAAAAATGGGAGAGCTTCGGAGCGGATCGGGAATGAAAGCGGGCCGGTGGTTGGAAGGACCCGGCTTGCCAGTGGATACTGTGCGGACTGTTGTTGCTTAGAAAAAGTGGACATATGTACTGAGAAAGACAAAATGCAGGAAGCAGAACATTGGAAAGAGAGAAACACAGAGTACACCGTCAGTAAAGTGTTCGAGACCCCGCACACAAACCGCTGCTGCAACGCGAGTACGCGCCACAACCCGCTCCTGCCTCTCGTCGTCCTCTGGTTACTCGGGGGCATCGTCCAGAAGTGCTGGCGCCGGCGGAGCGCACTGCGGCTAGTGACCGCGACGGATTTGTGGATTTGGGTTGGATTCGGCGTGGGCAGCTCGACTTCCCTGGCAAAGCGATCGATGTGACGCGAGTATGCGATGCTGCCGTTGATATTGTCAGAGACGGCGAGTACTCTGGGCTGTGTGAGCAGCGAACGAAAAGGTGAGGAGCTTATGGCAGACGCACTGGGCTCCGAAACCGTTGCTGTAACGCGAGTGCAATCGCTCCTCTTTCTCCTCGTCGTCTAGTTACTCGGCGGCATTGGCCCAAGATTGCTCGCGTCAGCAGAACACATGGCGGTTAGTGACTGGGATCCTTCGACTCGTGGTTGCTATGCTTTCCTGTGAATAGTCATCAGCAGCCTTCCTGGGGCTCAGAACACTTTACCAATTGCGTTGGGCACGGCAGCACACAGTGCCAAATCGCGAGCATCGAGCCGTGGACGTTGAGCAGAGCAGAGGGGTGATTCCGATCCCTGCCGGCGATTCCAGTACTGTACTATTTCGACCTTAAGTTCAGCGGGTCTTACGCATTACGCATTGAACTTATATGTCACAAGTTCATTTGTGACATAATTACTATATAAGGAAGGCCGGCGTCACGCCGGCCGAAAATTTTGATGGGATTTCGCCTAATTGGGCCAGAATCTGATGGTAAAATGGCGCATTACGCATTACACATTTGTATAGGTTCGGTTCATGGGTGCCGCTTACACATTACGCGAACTTAAGGTCGAAATAGTACAGTATTGTACCGCCCAATGGGACGGGATGGTACAATGGGACAAACCCATTTTTGAGCTGAACTATTTGTCTCCTTGCCACAAAAATTTATGCGAAGCTACCTATACATGTGTAGTTTACAAATCTCAAATATCCTTCTCACAGGAGGCACCGATGTATTCCTGCAATGAGATCAGTCCGGAGTGTCGGTAAAAGTGAAATCTGACGGCCTCATTCAAAGCAGATTATGAGTGGGGATATGCACGATAAATCACGAATTAAATTAGAGGCGTATTTAGTACAAGTACCACTCGTTTGGACATCTCCCGTGAGTATTCAGGTCGTGTGGATGAGCTGTAGACGTTGATGAGGGCAGAACCCGCCATTTGGCGGGGTCACGTCACGCACCTCCACATCAGACGCCTTTTCGCCCCTCTCCTCCGAGTACGTCGTCGAGCCTCTCAACACATCCGAGACGCGTCAAAATGCCCGGACATGCCAAATCCGACCGTGCCAAGCAGAGAGACGTCTCGGCACTCGAGGAGGAATACACGCTGCGTGCCGTGCAGATTTATCAAGAAGGGCAGGGCTCGTCTTCCGGGAAGGGAATGAGCCTCCAAAAGGCAGTGGATAAGGCAAAGGAGGAGTGCTGGTCGGCGAAGAAGGGGCATGTGAAGCTGAGTACATCCACAGTTCACCGGCGGCTGAAGGGGGGGAAAAGTCGTCAGGACGCTGCAGACGACAGGAACTGGCTCACTCCAGAGGAGACCAACGTCGTCATCGACTTCGCTATCGAGTACGCGGACCGCGGGTTCCCGCTGAGCCATCGGCGCCTCAAAGAACACGTTGACCAAGTCTGTCGGGCGCGTCTCGGTGACGACTTTCCTGCAAGCGGCGTCGGAAAGCAATGGACAAGGCGTTTTGTCTCCGACCACAGCGACCGACTACACACCTACTGGTCTCACGCGTTGGACAAGTCCCGCTCCCGTGCCGTGAACGAGACCAACAAGCAGGAATACTTCAACTTGCTGGAACGCGTGGTGGAGGGCTCGGGTGGGGACGATGTGATTCCGGCGGAGCTGATTTACGGCGCGGATGAGTCGGGGTTTCAGAAAGGCATCGGGCAGAAGGAGCGGGTCATTGGGCGCACTGGGAAGAAGACGCAGCATCAGCAACGGAGCGGCGACAGGGAAAACATCACCGTCCTTGTCACCATCTGCGGGGATGGGACGTCGCTACCACCACTTGTGATTTACAAGGGCGAAGGATTCCAAGTCAGCTGGAGGCAGAACAACCCTGCAAACGCTTCGTATGTCCATCGCTTTGGGTCTGCTTTAAATGGTACTCATCCCAGCTGCAGATTGGGTTATTCAAAGAAGGGCTACATCGACGGCGAGATAAGCGCGGAGTGGATCAAGGAATTCGACAAAGGCACGCGAGAAAAGGCGAAAGGCCGGCGACGCCTCCTACTCCTTGATGGCCATGCCTCCCATTACACTCTCGACTTCCTCCAGTACGCACGGCAGCACAATATCGAAGTTATCGGCTATCCGTCGCACAGTACCCATGTCTATCAAGGACTCGACGTCGTGATATTCGGTGCTTTCAAGCGCAATTGGAGTGATGCACGCGACGAGTGGGAGCGGAAGGGGAAGACGGTGGACAAGTCGACGTTTCTGGAGGTTTACGCAGGGGCGCACTTCAAGACCTTGACGGTCGAGAACATCAAGAGCGCGTTCCGGAAGACGGGGGTCATTCCGCTGAACCGGGGCGTTGTTACGGAGGAGATGATGGCTCCCAGCATCGAGTCCTCCTCCCGCGGTGCCCTTCCTGTCGCGCAGTCAAGCCCTGTGAAGGTCATGGCCAGCATGATCGTTGACTACCTTGATTTTCAGAAGTTACAGATGCGCACGGACGAAATCCCGACCTCTCCACCATCCCTTCGCCCCTCGACACCCGCTTCCTCGTCGACTGTGCCGTTCTTCGCGCGAACGGCTGTCGACAGTCTGTCAACAACATCAGCATCCTTTCTCACGTCGACCTCCCCATTGAAATCCACCTCCCTCCCACCCGCTTTCAAGACATTCACCATATCGCCTATCAAGCAAACCGCACGGTATCCAGAGCTGCTTGAGCGGCCGCCGGCTACAGCACGAGAGCAGGAGCTGGTCGACGCGCTGCGCAGCTATGAGCGCCGTGATGTGGCCAGGAAGACGTCGATGATCGAGATGCAGGCCAGTCTCGTCCTTGCAGGAATGTACGTTGATCGCACCCACGGCCAGCTTCAAGCGCAGGAGGAGAAGAAGAACAAGAAGAAGTCGCGGCGGAAGATGGGGGATGGAAAGGCGAAGTATTTCACGGGCGATGAGTTCTTGAAGTTGTGTGAGGATGACGAAGCGGCAAAGAACAAGGCTGAGGTGGAAAAGGCGGACAGGCAGGTCCAACGGGAGGCTCATGCAGGGGAGCTGGTGGCGTGGAAGAAGGAGAACGATCTGATTCGCGAGCGCAATGAGGCGAAGAAGGCCCAGTTCAAGGCTGACACGGCGGCGTGGGAGACGGAGAAGGCTGTCGCAAAGGCGGAGAAGCGTCGGCCGGGTTGGGTGAAGCCAAAGTGGGCTGCCTACAACGCGGAGAAGCACTTGCCGAGGCCAAAAAAGCCGGTAGACGAGGACGAGGACGAGGAAGAGGGTGGAGATGGGTCTGGGAATGAATCAGGAATGGACGTTGATGGGTAGATTAGATGTCCGGCAACGCTTAGCCGGTGTGAATGTGACGTTTCCCATTGGCATATCATGCATCAGATAGTGGGTTTTGGACATGATCCTGGGCGATATTCACCAGAACAAGATGAATATGGGTACAAATCATGGTCAAAGATAGATTTGCCATGGAACTCACGATCGGCTGGGACAGACTTGTGAAAATTTTATTTATTCAGGCATCTGGGCCGGAAACAGATTTGATCATCCCATTAGGCGGTACAATACTGTACAGTACTGGCAGGGCCGAGTGGCGAGCCGCCGGACGTCGAAGCTATCACAGATGGAATGGCGTCGGTGAGAAGCAAGTGACACGTACCATTGCTCACAGTGAACAGTTGATTGGTACCGCTCGGGGACGTCGGCGAAGCGCGATAAACTCTAGCACAGGGTTCTAGGCCAGTTCTAGGCGCACTTTCGACACAAGGTGTCAGGTTTAACTCAGACTTGAGCTGTCGGCTCTGCTGGCAGTGCCTGTAGTCAGCCTTAGTCAACCCGACGGTCCCGACCATCCTCGGCAATGTTCGGCACCATCACTGACATTCAAAGTCCGGTCGGCTGGGCCTAGACCGTCACAAGCTGGTCACCCAAGCGGAACACCCCTTGCTTTTTTTTACTTTTTCGTTTCACAACGCATGGTTTATCCTCCCGCATGGCTACGCCCTACTTCGGTCAATCTCAGAGTATCAGGACGAGTGTAGACGGCTGTCCTCCAAGCTTTTGGTGCCCGCTGGCATCGCAGAATGGTTCTCTTTGCCGCTAAACCCGCGTTCTAAGCATTGTCGGAAAACTTACTGAGTGTCTCTTGGAGACTGTAATGGACCTCATCGCACTTCTCAATCCGACAGATAGCGAACCCCAGGTCGACGTTCGGCCTCAACTGGAGCGCTTGTCGGCTCTCCTCACACACGGCGCTGACCTCAGAGCCAGTCGCAACATACAGCGATGCCTCAACCAGGCCCTGCAGTGTCTCGATCAGGAACAAGACACAGGTCTCGGACTAGCTGTACTGCAATCCCATCTCCCGAAACGGACTGTGCAAACACACGTCCAAGTTAACCGATTCACGACTCTCTCTCGCGTCTGTATCGTTACCCGATTGGCTTTGTCCTCGAATACCCGGAGACTTGTGGCGACAATAATCGACCTGTCGGTCATTTATTCGAGATGGACCCGGAAAAGTGGGACTCGCCTGCGCTCAATATTGCTTATTCGAGAGGCGCGCCTAATGGACAGAAGAGACGTCAAGGAGATGGTCCTCTGACCCACATTCTGCTCAAAGATGCTGGCGGAAATCTAGTTCCTTGCAAAGTCTCCCATACGACCTGAGCCGTAGCTGTAGTTATTTTGAAAATAGTCCTGGCTGTACCCAGGCTATTGGATTTCAAATGACACGCCTACTCCCAGGCGCCTGGGAGCACCCAGGATGTGAGGATATACCACGCTGGCGGCCTGTTCAAGCTCGGCACCGGCGGCAGGTCTGATGGGCGATAGCATCAAGCTCGCCTGCGGTCATACTATTCTGGAATAAATCATCGGTCGGGGATATGATTGATTGTTTATTTCTACTTGTTTGTTTGGTTCTAAGGATGCTGACATAGACTTGCTCTCACCACCAGCTTGCCGCCTACCAATACCTCGTTCTCCATGCCTCTCGCCTGCCCGCCGCCCGCACATGTCCTGATGCATCGGCTACTAGGGTTCTCGTGCGCTACCGTGTCCTGGCGTCCGTCGAGCGTCAGCGCTAGCGCTCCCGGATGACGTCCTGCAAGCGAGCCGTTCTAGCCCACCGTTGCCGTTGCCTCCGTCCCGAGCCGGGCACCTCCACCCTTGCGCTGTGAAGCGTCCTCCAAGCCGTTCCGCCCCTCGCTTGCCCTCTTCCCCATGCATGACGACACCGGAACCTCCAGCAGAAAACGACCGGCGAGCGAACGACCAGCAGACGACCAGTGAGGACGACCAGCGAGGTTACCACCGAGCCTGTCGCTGCCGCACCGACGCCTGTGGGAGCGACACGCCTGGGCATTTCCCACACTCCGCCGTCGCCACGCACCACCCTTTCGCCTACCCCCTTGCAACGAAGGCAGGACCAATCTGTGAAGAGCGAACAACTTGCAGCTCAGGCTGGGGCAGCAGCCAACACTCGTGAGTTTTTGTTGCCTTTGATTTCATCCCTCAGCTGGCTCCCAGCTCGCGCACATCGCATCCGCGTCTACCAACCACTATCGCAGCCCTCCGAGCATCAGTCCCTCATTCTCGCCTGCCACCCCTCGACGACAATCGCCATGCATGTCGCAGACATTCCACCAGCGCCGTCTGTCCGTCTCCTTCGTGCGTACTTCCAGCTATGAGCTCGCCACCACTCACAATACATCACCTATTTAGTAAAGCAGGTCCGCAGCCCTATCGTCACACATACACGCAGCCAAGCGCGACCCGAAGACCTCGTTGTCGCGAGAACAACGGTTGTGCCTCAGCGCGACGGGGCGTTGTTCCGCCAACACCGCTGTTTCCATCCGGTCATCGAGCAACCCGCGGACAAGCACGACTCGAGCTCGTCTCACAAGAACGTATGCGCAACTCAGAGCCATCGGCCGGCACCCGATCGAACAACCCAATGGGATGCATTGTGCGGGCGTGAGTAGCCAGTGGATCGATGGACGACGCATTGGGCGACACATTATTACTTTCCTACTGTTGTACCCATTTGTTACTGCACAATATTTATGGAGTACTGCTCCTCTGGAGATCAACTGGCGAGGGAATGGGATGCGGTGGATGATTTTGATGTCAATCGATTTGGTCAAGGCACGACTTTTGAAGCCTCTGTGCAAAGACTGAGGAAGACAAAGGGCATGTGGGGAGTGGGGAGGCTCTGTCTTGGTCCTATGAACAGTTCCAGGCTGAATTTTGCCCCGTGCAAGAAAAAGATACCACGAAGAAGTAGTGCGCACATGTATGAACGAGAGTTATTTCCATGATTTGTGCATTCGGTGTCTACTGACTTTCAAAAATGCCAGAAAATTCAGGAAAATTAGGACGGACACCTGAAGGTCTATAAATTCCATACCCCTGCTATTCTGAACCCTTGAGCTGTGTGTGGATGCAATATTTCAAGTTCAGTGAGTTCAATCAGTGAAGTTTGTTCGTCATATATTTGAAGGTGAGTTCGTCATATGTGTCACAACACCAATGCTGGTCTCCGCTCTACTCATCACTCAAGAACTACAGACAAAAGAGCGAAATATATTTCAATAAGCAATACATACAGCACCTGCGACGCGCGATATCCCGCTCCGTGGTCTGCAGAGGACCCAGACAGCGGTACATACTACGGTGCCGCGTTACCAATCTGCGCGCATTTCCAGCCAGCCAGCGGAGTTTCCTCCTCCACCGCTACGGTTACGTCACAGTGCTGCCTTGACCCCGCTTGGATCGAATTGGCTTGCCCGCTGTGACACGACGGTGAGGGGAAGAGCGGCTTGCAGAATCGGCACGAGCTGATCCAGCTCAAGCGGCCGTCTTGCGATCTTGACGCAGAGGTGACTGGGGCGGTAAGGAACATCCGACACCGGGGGTAGACCGAGGAGGTGTCGTTTCGAGTGACTCGAACGACACCGTCAGCTGGAGTGGGTAGCATGAGAGCATCCTGCTCCTGGCCATCCACAATCCTCTTGCACCATGTATTGGCTCGATGGACGGCTCCAGCGCCGACGAAGCGCACGTCTCCTTGATGCCCAATGTCTGCCAGTAAGCGCGGAGTTGGTCCTCCTAGGCCTGGAAACAACAGCGATTGGGTAAACGGGCTCATGGGAGCAAAACGGTGCCCGGTGGGCTTTTGCGGCGACAGCGCGGGGCTTACCCGGCGACGTGCGCATGCGGGAGGGAGGGCCGATGTCGTCTTTGTCTCCTCTCCCAGAGCGTCGACCGCGGGAGCGTCGACCACGGGTAACAACCCAGGCGGCGGACCAGCGCGTGTGACGAGTATGCTCCCATCCTCTCGCGGAGTGCATGCGAGCAACAGTGAAAATGGTGAGTCAAATGTATATGGTGGTGGGAGCACTCACCCGCGATGAGGACTATTCCCCCCCCCCCTCGACGTTCAAGAACGTCGGACCCATCCGGCTATCTTCGCGCGGCCCGTGGCGGTTTGACAATGCAAGAGTGTTTGCAGGGTGTGGGCAAGACGGTGGTCGGAAGCAAGAAGAGGTCGTGGGAGGCAGCCGTCACGCATGGGTGACACCGCCGCGAGGCGCATCAGGCGCTGAGTGCAGCGGGAAGCAACCGGTGGGTAACCTGGGTACAGCCAGCTCCTGGGTACAGCCAGGCGCTTCGGAATCCTGTCAAGCCGGCCTCGGGCACCCAAATATGGATTGTTCGGGTAAAAATCTCTCATCTGACCATAAATGGAACATCTCGGGCGAAATTGCACGGCTAATAGTGATCGTCTGATGTCTGTTGCCGGCCGTGATGGACGTGCCGATCTGATCCAGCCCGTCATATGGTGAGGGTTTCATCTCCGCCTGGGTACTCCCAGGGGCCTGGGAGTGCCGGGGGCTTTGGAAATCAATAGCCTGGGTACACCCAGGCGCTGTTCGAAACATTTACAGCCACGGGTGACGACCTGTAAGTTCATTTGTCTAAAGTAAATTTGGATGCTCACTGGCTTTAGGTCAAGGCGTTAAAGTCTGCCCGCATTCCGACACTGAGCAACTCCGACAGCCTCATACAGAGGCTTCGCTCGAAGCAATACAAGAACGCCTCGCTCATGACGCTGACCGGCACGACGACAAGGCACACTATGAACTTGGCTATGAGATCTTTGCTCGCACATCGGCGTTCTTAGCTGCGATTCAGCGCTTGGGCTGTACACATCCTCCAATCGAGGTATACACGGTCTCCAATGACGGCGATGACGAGCGACTGCAAGAAGAACACGCCCGCTTGCAGAAAATTCAGCGTGGTCGCAAGCGCAAGCTAACGTGCAACGGAAAGATCATATACGATGCCACCTCTGATAGTATCCGGTGCGTTTTGAGTCCACTCTTGCGTTCACAGCTGCTTATTTGCCTTGTAGCTGCCAGTTCTACTCCTCGACAGACCGCGACCACTTCTATGATGCCAGCTTTGGTCAGGCAGCAGGGTCGTACGAGCCATCGTACATTCGAGCTGTTCTTGGTGGGGATGTTCGGACGGCCAAGATCATCGAAGGGCTGTTTGAACGAGGACTAGGATGCAATACCGTTGCCAACAACTCGTCCCAAAGAGCAAATTGCCGTATGTCTATCGTTAACATGCTCTTTAGACTCTCATGTGCTGGCACAGCAACCTTACATCGAGCTGAAAACGACGAATTGTATACCCCTCTCATGGAGAAACTTCCGTGCGCGGTTACATTCCGGGTTTATGAGCCTCTCGAGGAATATCGTTCCCTCTGTCCATTTGTCCTTCTAACAAGCGAAGGTGTACACCCTCATCCTATTCCTTTACCGACTCATACACCGATGCACATTCGCCGCACCATTCACACTCTCCTCGAATCTGCTATTGACGACATGGCTGATATGACCCCGCGACGCTTCCTCGGCCACCCAATTGTGCGCCAGTTCCTTGCCAAGCGCTTCCCAGGTGTTCCACATCCAACCCTCAGTCTGCTGCATGCTTCGCTTGCAAATCGTGACCACCTGGGTGCGATGATCAAATATGCCAAGAACATCTACTATCCGTTTGGCACAGGATGGAACGGTATGTGTTGATTCCTCTTGTTTTACACAAACGACGCTCAATCTCACGTAGCGGTCCGGCATCTCATGAGGTTGCAAACTTTAAACCTCAGTTATGGCGAGCAATATATCCGTCGCATGTTCACGGTGGACGCCAAAACGCTGAGACGCCACGACGAAGACGAAGGAGTCTTATGCTCAGACGATGCTCTATGTATCGTCGTTTGCATGTTCGGTGCTGCTAGCCACCGACTGCATGAAAGCGGGCGATTTGTTCAAAGTGACATTAGCTTCAAACGAGTCAACAATTATTACGAGTTTGAATTGGGCTGTATGGATCGCAAGGCCAACACCAGTAAGATTCACAAATTCACCTTTCTGTTGCTCAACGATTTCAGGCCTCATATTTTGTCGCGTATTCACAAATAGCCAATGTGCAGAAGCCCATAAGCTCATCTTCGACTCGATCTCGTCCGTCGTCAAAGAAGATACAGGTGTGGAGCCCCGCTTCCGACATCTGCATGGAAAACATCCCGGCGATTACGATGACATGATCTTGCAATGGGGGGCTGACCAGCACCGCGGTCAAGCAAAGGGTATGTTCGTAATCCCTGAATAGCATGTATCTCACCGGCACTATATCGCAGGTCTCGGACTGTATCTCCAAGCTCGCGCCGCCAAACTACCACCGCGAGCGGACTTTCATGAACCCCATCGTACAATTCAGAGTCTTGGCGTCTATGAGCATCTTCATCGCATCTATCGTCTCTGCTCCAATCATTTTCTCCGAAATATCAAACACTGTGCCGTTCCCAGCAAGGTCAAAGCCCGTATGCGTAGTCTGTGGTGCATCTACCATCCCGATTTTGAAGGCACGTTACAACTCATCCGGGAGGAAGGCGGAAAAGCAGGACGAGGTTTGTTTATCCATTTGAATGCTTCCCTTCTAAAGAATTCCAGACTGGGTGAAAGATAAAGACACCTCGGGCTTTGCATGGTCGGGCATTTGTCACGCAAAGAGCAAGATTCCGTTGCTGATATGGCAAGCGGGCGATAGCTCGACCAATCTCATCGAGACGGTCCATCGTGATGTCAACAGAGAGGGCGTCCACTGCACTCTCCTGGGAGGGATACAAAAGGGGCTGGCGTTTGACGTATTCAAGCAACACACGCTCGACGTTTGTTTTCTTCCTGGTTTATCGGTCTTTGATTGATTTTCTTTCAGACGCAGGAGGATTATGGCGTGTTTCCAACTTATAGCCGTGGCTATATCTCAGTCAACGCCTACCGAAACCTGCGACGGAAAGGTTAGTCTGGTCATTCACTGTCCAATGAATCAACTAACCAGAACAAGTCGGGTCTCAACAACGAGCGATGCTCGCAGGCGATGACCAAACTCGTCGCCTGAATGAGAAGATTGTCAAAAGCCACCAGTCCCTTCGCAAGGCTCAACAAGCTCTACACGTCCGCATTGAGCGCTCAGCAGCCAACGTCTCCCAAGAGCTGGATCGTCTGGTTGAGACTCGGAACAAAATGCTTGCAGCATATCGGGAGACGGTCCAAGATGCTAAAGAGACCGTCACTGCGATTCGGGGGACGGGCGATGTTGAGCTGCATATATTTCCTGAGGCGTTGGGTATCTGGACGGACCAGTCTCAAGAAGCACACCGACTGGATTTGTTGGCTACATTGGCGACGCAAGTACTATCGTAACCCATAATATACACTCTCCCAACCCTCGCCAAATCGTACTCCGTGCTGATTTAGAACATAGCGCGCTCTCAACGCGTAGTTTCGATACGCAATCAACTCCAATTGAGCCTTCTCTAGTCTTAGCGTTGTATCATGATCTTGCCCAAGACCTACGAGAAAAACAAGAGTCTCGCGCGGTGTCGGACGGCGATGCGGGATGTCAAGAAGACGAGTGAGCGGAATATGTTGGGAGTGTATACTACAGAATGCCCAACGTCAGCGCGCACCAGCAGCAGGAAATTGAATGTATACGCGTTCAACATGATGGTTTAGGACAAAGGACTGAGACAGGGATTAGGCCGCGCGGAAGTTACGTTGACACGGAAGATTCAAGAAAAATTCAAGAAAAAAACACAATTTGTACATCTAGTTCACTGCCCGCAGTATCCCGCTCTGACTGGGTGGATGAACCGCATCGCCGCCGCTTGAGCCTCTTCGCTACAAAAAAATCAGTAAGAGGGAGATGCGCTGTGTGCGAGAACGTACAGGGTATCATAGGTGATGGGTTCAGTCACGACCCCTGCAACGACGAAACCCAGCGAATGATGCTCTCGGCAAAGCCTGCCCCAGAGTTTGCGGGCCTCCTTCAAGGTTGGAGCTCGCTCCATATACGCTCCGGAATGTCCAACAACTTGGTCGTTGGCCGCCGTGCTAGGGAGTATCAGAGCTGGCGGGAGCTGGGAAGCGTCGAGATGCACATTGTCATATATATACCGGGGTTCCGCCCTTTGAAGACGCAGTAATATGGGAGGCTGGGGTCGGAGTCTTGAAGGTCTGGAGACACGGCGTTGGGGTTGTTAAGGGTAGGAATGCAAGGTGTTCCGTTGTGGGGCATTGCGAGTGAGCGATAGTAGTTGCAGTACGGAGAGAGAGGCTTGAGTCATAAAGAGCGCTGGACGGCAAAGTTTGGAAGGTTCTCGAGGGAATTCGATGTTCGCCTCACTTCGGTTTGCGCTCCTCAAAATCTTGAGGTAGGATATTCTCAAAGTGTACCTGGCAGATGGAGCCGGAGGGATAGTTTGCCGGCGGCGGCGGAATGAAGAAAACAAAGACATTTTGATCACATCAAGATTGCATCTGGTCAAACTCAATCACGGTGGCGGACTAATAATGCTCGGGGGCTCCGCAATTCTTCAACATGGCTTCAGTCAGCGCCCCGCTGATTCTCTCCTGCCGACCTTTGCCCGCTCATCTGGGACTCGCTGATGGAGAGCTTGCGGCTCAACAGCGCACCTCTGAAAACATCTGCGTTCGTAGTAGACACTTTCAGAACATGGTTCAGCTTAGCTAGTAAGTTCTGCGCATTTGCTCCAAACCTCCCATGATTGTTTACTAGCCCTGCCCAACTTGAACCCGCTCTGTTACTCGTCCATCTTCGGCACCTCGACGTGTACTGGCCGTGTCTGTGCCCCGATTTCCCCTCAAGCCGCTTTCGATTGTTTGGAGATGGCTCCGCGGTTGTAATGTGCCACCACACCAAGCCGAAGTGCCAGTACTTCAGTGAGTAGCATATCGTAACAACGAACGTCTGACGCTGAACTGAGCAACAGTGAATCTGAACAAGATTGCGCAGACGGCGACAATTCGAGATTATCCGTACGACCTCGGGGAGGATTCCCTCCAAACCCTGCGCATGCTCGACCTCCTCACCGTTAGAGCCGACGTTCAAAATCCCCTCAAAATCTGTCGCGGCATCCGAGCTGCACCAACATTCGCCGGAGATAGCGGCAAATTCCAACTGGGAGGCTATATGCCGCTCGAGAGTTGTGTGAGCGACACTCTTGTCGGCTTTATGCAAATCCCAGCCGACCGTATGCATCTTTTCTGTCCATTTGCTCTGAGCATATCTGATGTTGATACTAGTTTTGCTGGCGTCTGCAGTCCTGCCAACACATGAGATTCCAACCTTCCGGTCGTTTGGTCAGTCCCCTTATTTCTTTGCATCCAATGAGCTGATCAAGGCATAGAACCACGCCGGTCGATCTCTGCTGTCCTCACCTCTCTCAACGCGTTGGTGGAAGGAGGCACAATCCACAGGGCCAACGTGGACTTTATGCTTGAAGCATGTCCAAACTGTGAACAGTGCTGGGTGCGGGGGACTGTCAAAAACCATGAATGTAAACACATTTGAAAGCTATTAGATGTATTCCCAAAATGTATCATACGAGACAAATATTTCTTGGTTACATTTGGGGAGATCGCTTGAAATAATAAACGCATACGGTGTTCGCAAAATGCCAAACAGCGGTGGAAGCTCGGTGGTCGTCCAGTGCAGGTGCCGTTACGGTCGTTGCTATACGAGTTTGAGGTGTTTGCTCGTTGACGTCGACGACAGGCGCCCGTCTGGAATGAAGGAGTGTCGGCGAAGTTGCTATAGGCTGGTCAGAAACTAGTCGGGCTTGATACAGAGTTTCTCGAGGGTGCGGAGGTCCGACTCGATGCACTGGGAGAGCGAGGTGTCGTCGTCCTGTGCGGAATCGTCTGTACTCATCGTCAACAGCGTGAACGCAGACTTGGAGGACGATGAATGGGTGGACATATGCGTGGTGGAAGACGATGCACGCTTCGAGGAAGTAGTGGTGGACGTCGTGGTGTGCGTCGTCATCGTCCTAGTTTTGGGCTTCGCCTTGGTCGTCGTCGTGATCTTTTTGTTGTTGTCATCGTCGTCGTCGTTGTTTCCGCTGTTGCCAGAGCCGCCGCCGAATGACCAGTCACCTAGATTCGGTGCGGAGTGAGTGGAGAAGGGAATGAAGAAGCAAAAACACGCACCGTAGATGATGCCCACTTCCTCGTTGTTCTGTTCACCGCCGACAAAGTGACCGAAGAGACTCTGCGAGAAGTCGAGACCCCACGGAGGGCAGCCCATGCACTGCGAGACGATCCATGAGCGCAGACTCGGAGAGAGCGAGCAGTGCGACGCACCTCATCGACGATTATAGCATCGGCACTCTTGCCATTGTACGATATGGAGAGCTTCTTGCCGCAGTTTGAGCTGCCGTCCCAGTTGAGGTGCGAGAGAGCGACGACCTGCGCGACGACGAAGATGTGGCTTGTAAGTGGGATACGGTCGGGGCTAGTAAGCGGAGAGCAGCTGTACGCGATAGAGGGAGTCAGCAAGGAAGGAGGCCGCGAGATTGACAACCGACACGCACCAGCATGCATTCCCATATTGCTATCAAGGTAGCTCTCTCGTCGGAGGAGATCAGGACGGTCATCAGCAAGCTCGGCCTCGTTCTCTTTGAACAACCGTTCCTCACCCGGTATACAGTGCGTTCCTTCAAGACCTCGTCCGACAAACGCTGGACTCCAGTCGACTCGACGACCGCCAAAGCGTCGTTGTACTCCTTGAGCAGCTGCTGTCTCGTCTTGTCGTCCCTCGTCTGCTTGAGCTTCTGAATCATCTGGTTCTTGGCGTTGAGCACGGTCGGCTCGAGCTCGGCCTTGATTTGCGCATGGACACGCTGCTTGAAGGCAGTCATATCCTCGTCAGCTGCGGTGGACTTGATTGTGCATGGGGGCCGGATTCTTGCTCAATCGACTTGTCAGGACGGCGTGGGTGCGAGCCTCGCTTGGTGCGAGCGAGCGCAATATGGTGTGGGGCGCCGAGGGAATGTCCAGAGCGAGCAAGACGATGCGAACAGATCGCTTGGGGCTGGTATTAACAAGCTCGGCGGTTGTATTGTTGAGCATAATCACTCACATGGCGGGGTACACAATACAGCAGTGAAAGCGCTCGGGTGCAAGTGCTCGGAATCAGTGAAGAGTGAGCGGAGCGTTCCGGATGGCTCGTTTGGAGTCGTCTGAGGTGATCTAGCGGATTAACGAGGTGAGTTTACCCGGTATTACTATGAATAATCACTCACCTTGCCGTTCAAAGTCCAATGTTGTGATACCAGCGCTTGGAGCGTTCCGGAAGGCTATGCGAGACGATCTAACGGATTGGATTTGGTCAGTTCTGTTTTCTTTTTTATGCACCATCACTTACTTTGCTCGTTAAGGCGCGATACGGCGGTGCCAGGGCGGTCGGAGCGGGTCCACAGTGAGCGAGCCGTCTGGCGTATCGTCGTTTCGCAACCGGTATGTCAGAGGAGACGGAAAGCCGTGTGAGAAAACCCGGTTTGCCCCGGCCCATTTACCCGGAGATGGCGGCGGAGAGGTTCCTCTCTCTTGCCATCTGCGTCATATGCAAGAGACATCAAGGGGAATGCAATAGAAAAAGGCAGGCATGTGAAATGGGGAGCCCGTGTGTGATTTCACATTCACCAGGTTTCAGTTTCACGAGCCTTGTTGTCATATACAAGGATGGCGGCGGAGAGGTCCCTCTCTCTCGCCATCTACATCACTGTTTCGCTATCCCTCTTGAACATCATGTCGTCCCTCAAGCGCAAGGCCTCCGTGGAGGAGATTCCGGACGAGGATGGCAGCCCACAAGACAGCCTTCCTCACGACTATCCCTATGCTATTGAGCCGGCAACTGGTCCGTCCCTCCTCATCGCACTGTCTTCCTCTACTCACCTTCTCTCCCTCCAGCGCTCTGGGCTGAAGACAACTTCCCTCTTGTTGCTGTCAATTTGCCGGGCCGAGACCCGCTCTTGCCCAAGATATACACCGTCGCGGCACATCCGCAGGCTGCCCAACTGTCCGGCACTGCCTATGTCTACTTTCAAGACACGACACAGGCCGGGCTCCAGGCTACCTGGGACCATGAAAGCCAACTTGAAACTCCCAGCGGAGCGCCGACCTCTGGTGCGTTAAGATTTGCCATCGTCTCATGTGTCTGACAGATTTCAAGGTCTCTTGGAGCTATGCCCCGGCGATT
Source organism: Mycena amicta (assembly GCA_029282125.1). NCBI lineage: Eukaryota > Fungi > Basidiomycota > Agaricomycetes > Agaricales > Mycenaceae > Mycena > Mycena amicta. Next base: position 141,497 of record JARIHP010000040.1, on the reverse strand, counting down.
CTCTGTTCGTTCGCAGTCGTCAAGGTACTAGACTAGTCAAGGATGACATCCCAGTTGCCTGGGTCGTTGGGCGGTATGTCGTACTTTTTATTCTTGCACCTCTTTCCACCATGCTCACATGTTGTCTGCAGCGATATTATCACACCCGATATGCTCAAGCGATTCAGGGCTGCCCGCGCCACTTTCCTCGGCCCGCCATCTGCTCGCACGTCGCAACGTCCAACGAACGAGATGGTCGATGGTGAGACCAAGCTCGTTGGCGGTATTGCGTATGAGCGCACCGCTATCGCGAAACCTGTCAAGGACGGCGGCCGTTCTTACACCTTGGGTCCGTCTTATGAAGGTCCAACAAAGATGGTGGCCCCCGTTGCGTCGTTCAAGGTCGGAGACCCTGATGCTGAAGCGGCTGCAAATGTGAAGCAGGAGTTTGTCTCGGTACGATAGTCTGATTGCCGCTCGTTACTTGTCTCATCGTTCCAGATTACCACAGAAATTGGCATCAAGGCCATTGAGAAGGGCCCGCCAACTTTTGTACACCGTCTCAAGGACGCCGGTTCGCTTCACAATGTACCTTCTTACGGTGTCGACGGGAACTACGCATTCGGCACCAGTCAGGTCAACGTTGCAGCCGCTCAGAACGCAGCGAACACAAGTACGTAGATGTTTTGTACTAGTACTATGTGAACCATTATTGTCAGACTCGCTTGCGGCCGACCTCGGATTCTTTGGCAGTGCCCATGAGGACAAGAATGATAGTGCGGGGCATATGACGCACATGCTCTGCTACTCCGACATCCCTAACAACTACAAGCCTGGCGTCTTCTACATCCACGGTGCTGGCGTCCACGTCGTGACTTCTGAGCTCACCTCCATCATCTTTTCGGGTCTCCGTCGCCATGGTGGAACACCGCCCCTTGCCCCCACTGGTGTAACTGTCGATCCTGCCGCCGTTCGACTTACAATCATCGACTACCCTCCGAACGCCATCATGAATGGTTTGGGCCGACTCCGACTCGCTGCGTGGCCCAATGGGGAGCCGCTGTACATTCCACCCGAGGTCATTAATGCGGGGTATGAGCCATCCGAGTCTTCATTTCGTATACTAAACCTTCTCTAGAATCTCTTACTATAACCAACACGGGGTACCCAAGCAAGCCGACACTAGTCGCACGACTTTTTCCCGTGAAGGCCTATACATCATGTCCGCCCTCTCAATCCTCACCTTCCTCATCCGTTCACTCATGTTACTTGTCAACTATTTTCTTGAGCAACTTCCCGCCGACTACAACATCGAGTTCTACCCCGAGCTCTTTGAGCGGTCGATATCCTTTCAACTCGGAGACGGTGCACGACGCTCAGTGGATCATTGGGAGTATGCACCGGGCTATCGAAACGTGGACGACCAATTCGGCACATTTTCCGTCGTTGACGATACGGAACGCGCAAAGATGGTGGACCAGGATGAGAAGAGGTCTGCTGCCGCCCAAGAATGGGAGGAACACAAATCGAGAATATGGGCTATTACTCCGTCGCTGGGAAGCTGCGGTTCAATGCCTTCGCAGGCAAGCAAGCTTAACCCCGGCCCCAAGCGCCAACCGAGAAAAGGTCTTTTTCTTTAACCTGCTTATCATATGCTGACAATCGATAACAGCCAAGGCTGGTAAAGGATCCAAGGCCAAAGCTTCCAGGGCCAGACGACCACAACGCAAAAGCACCAAAAAAGCCCGGCCGACACCGCCAGCGTCCAAGACCAAGAAACGTTTGTCCAAGACCAAGAAACGTCGCCCCAAGGCAAGAGCTTTCCCGACGACTGAAGATTGGCAAACCGATGAGGAGGAGGTCGAAGATGAAGGTATGTTTAGCATATCCCTCTTCACATTGGCTTACATACGCTTTCAAGAATGGCGCAGTTCCTTGCGAAGTCGACTTCGTTCTACAAATCGCTTACGGAATAAGGATTCAAACTCTGGCCAAAGTCAACCTCGTTCCGCAAAACGTCGTAGGACTTCTCATCGAGGTATGTGAAGATTGCATTGCCTAGACAAATATAACTCTGCTTTGAAGATCCATTATGGTCGTCCGACACATACATCGATGTTTCCTCGACTGTTGACGACACATCCGAAGCTCTACTATCCCGATACCCGTTACGATCTCGTCGACAGTGGCTCACGGAGGTGATTGTAGAGGGAAGCGGAGATGGGGCTGTTGCTCCGCCTCTCCGTCGAGGACGATCTGACAAAACAAAATTGTCGCATTCAGGTTAGAGATAAATTATAGCAATAAATATAACATTTGACCCTTGTCCTTAGACAATATCCCTTTCCTGTCTACCCTCACGCTCGACGCTATACGCCATGATGTTAACGATGCTCAACGCGCTCTGGATGCCACGGCTCATAGTCAGACCGACATTCCATCTCCCTTCCTTCGAATCACCGACGTCTTGACAATTGTGGGCAAATCCCCGGAGTCGCTCAGTACGGCCAGTGCAATCGAGAACATCTGGGTTGCGATGGGGCAACTGGAGAACTTCATGGCCCTAGAGTCGCTCAAGGCGACACTCGACCGTGAGCGTATCATGACGGCCAACTTTGTCGCTTGGGACTGGCTCTACGGCTACTGTCGTGGACGGATTCTTACATGGATGGACAACTCGCAGGACGACAACTCGCAGGACGACGTGTGGTTCCTTCGGCTCGCTGCCAAAGTGAAGATGCTTCTCGAGAACGTCACCGAGACTGCAACTCTTTCGGCGAGCACGTATGGACTGGAGGTCACCGAGCGCCCCTTCATCTATAGCAACAAGAAGAGAAAGCACTATCTGCCGGGGGATGAACTCATCGCCTATTGGACGACTCGTATCGTTACTTGCTGGTTCAATTATCCCACCGCCAGTCCGGCCTCTCGTTTCCAAGCAGCATTCATCTTGTCGATCCTCAATACCCTCGGAAACGATGCACTTCTTCTGCGTGCTGTCTGGGAAGGATATCGACGGGTACAGGCATCCGTGTTGGGTGTGTCTCGTGGAAAGGATCATGCCCACGAGCGCTTTCAGCTTTTGGAGGCGCAGTTGAAGCTGCATCCTCTAGCTGACCCGTTGTCAGTAGAGCGTGCTGCCATGAACCGCGTTGCCCAAATCATTGCCTTCATTCGGTTCCCCAATGAAACTTCCCCTCCCAGCCCAATGGTGCTTGACGACGACGCCAATCATCACGAAAAGTGTCAGATCCTAGTCGGGTCTAGCCGCCGTGACGAGGCGTGACTAGGGTCCCACGATCCTCGGCGTCTCCTCACTAGACCGCGACGATCATCGTCGCCGGCCACTATCCTCGTCGACCCCTCGCGCGTCATTCGCTATAATCCGGCTAGCATAGTTCATGCCCGCTAGCTGCCCACCAGCCCGACCTCGCCACGTCAACTGATCGACCTCTGGGCTCGCTCAAAAACCTTCATCAAGCTCTCTGTGCATGGGAGGACAACGTTGGGCGGCTTTGGGTCTATGTATAAGGTGCGCTCAGTACATTTCGGACATTCTATTAAAGCTTATTTCTGTGCAGTGTCTCGGCAGACGCCAAAACTACTCGGACGCATCCACTGGCGTTGCGGCGCCGTAGCAGCCGCGGTCAGAGCGTATCATAGGTGTGCCGAGTCCTGCACTAGCATATCTCCTCTTCTTCTTAACGCCGCACCGTTGCTCCAACCGCCATCTTCCCTGTCGCTGTGTACGCTCGATGCTTTCCTTCACCCACACCGACCTGCTACGCTTGAGGGAGATATTGTTCACAGTGGGTTGAGTCTCTTTTCCAACGGAAATTCTAGATGCTCAGTCAATCATGGCAAGATCCCACTTGTCGACCAGTTCCTTCGTCAGTCTGGCACGCTCGCGGCTCAAACGGAGACGGCGCTGCCGGAGAACAAGTAATGGACTCGAACGACCAGGAACGAAAGCGCGAGATCACTCTTCTCACAATGCACGTCCATGTACTACACTCCGAGCTCAAACGACGACACCCGCCTCTTGAATATCGTCGCCACGCTTGGACAGCCAGACTTTGGTGCAAGGTCGACCGGGTGCTGACTATGGTGAATAGTGTCGTCCGTGTCACCGATTAAACGGACCCGATTCACGTCCTGCCCAAGGCTCTGGCAGGTGGTTTTCCAAGTGCGTGCTTTTTCTCTCTCTCTCTCTCTCTCTCTTTCCTCCAATCTATACTCAGCATCGCAGACCGCTTGTCGTTCTCGACACGGCCGGCCGACCGACCTCCGACCCCAATTTCGAGTCAAAGCAGACCTCTTCGCTCTCTTTGTCACACTCAAAGCAACAGACGAGGAGATAGATTACCCCGTGCTTTATGCCAGCGCAACAGGAAGGCTGGGAACCTGCCACCATGCCCGCTCACGCCGCCTTTGGAGCCGCCATGTCTACGCCGCACCCACGGGATGAAGCCGCATTGCGCGCCGGACGAACGAGGATCCGTGCTTGATAATTGAGAGTGGTACATCGTCCTTAAGCCTTGATATCGGCCGGGGCAATTGGTGTTGCTCATTAGCGGCATTGGTAAGGGGAGTTTCTTCACCGGGGCGCTCGTCCTACGCAGGTTTCATGTTCTATTATCCCAATACACCTATCGCGGTTGCATTCTTTCTAGACTAACCATCACAAGAAATGCTCGGCTAGTTGGGTGAATGAAGTTCTGAGGGAAATCGGCGTGATGTTTGGAGAAACACTCAGCTTCTTTGACTGCGAAGTCATTAGGGAGGAGCTGTTCGAAGCATCATGATTGAATATCCTTGTTCGCGCTGAGTTTTGCTTCAAAAAATATTAATAAAATTCAGAACGCGCAAACTCGTCAGCCCTCCAATATTGCGGAGAACATTGGCCATACGACGTAGGTGGGGCTACGAAAGCGAGGCAGAAACGACTGGGTGTCACACTTTGTGACCACACCCATATAAAGCCGAGCTGTCAAAGACGCGCTCCTTCGTCTTGACCACCACGTCGATGGATTCCCACCACCACCCCCAGCCCCGGCACTCTGTCCACTGTCGCGCTCTTCCTCCTCGTATTGACTACCCTCCTCCCTGTCTTTCGTCGTCTGTCTTTCGTCGTCTGGGCTATCCACCTCGTCTTCCCACTGGCACCCGCTGAGCTCCACCCCCGGTCCATGGTACGTTGTCGCTTCTTCATCTGAGCTCGTCTGACCCTTGTCAGGTACGCAGCCGTGTCGTCGCTCTGGATCACTACCCACGTCCTCCGACTCGAGTAATGCAAGACCATCCACGCGCTTTTCCAGACCTACGGCTCCGTCGTCCGCATCGCCCCGAACAAGATTGCCCTTGGCACCATGGAGAGCATCTACTCGACCTACAAGTTCGATAAGAGCGACTACTACACGAGTCTATTGACGTGAGTCCCGGATCCGGACTCCCGGTGCCTAGCCTTTTCTCGCATCCGCGTCTGACCCATGGTCCGTCGCTTCAGGAACGCCAACGACCATGCGTAAGTCCCATTTCACGCGCATATATCCACCTTCGACGCGTCTCGACGCGCATATACCCGGGTCTTCGATGCGCTGACAAGCTTTTAGAATCACCACCCTCTCTCACGGCAACACTCCATCCGCCGCAAAGCCTACGCCTCTCGCCATACACCCTTCAATCTCGCGGACTCCAGCCCGTAGTCTGCGAAGCTACAGGACGGATGATTATTTGATGTGCGTCTCTTCACCTTTTTCCTCTTGCGTCTGGCTCGCTCTCCGACACCCACATCGTCCCCCATGCTTACCAGTTGCCGCTTCTTGACGTGCTCACTCTGTGCTCTCGTTTCCGCCCGTTATGACGACTTCGCTGATTCGTTTTGCAGATGCTGCTGGAAACTCTCTTCGTGTGCGTCTGGGCTCGTCACTTCAAGTTTCACGGCTAACCTCTCGGCGCAGTCAGCAAATGAGATGTAGAGGGTGTTGAGTCGATGGCTCAACGGCGTGGCATCGGTGAGCACGCACATACCCGGCTATTGACGCGTTTCTTGACTCCATTCCTCTTTCTAGCGGAGCGCGGTTCCGAAGTGCGCCTGGAACCTCGTCTGCCTATCCTTGTCATAACATCACCGTCGCAGTTGCCTCTCCGGTCGGCTCTTTCCTCGGTCGCTCCTCTTCGTACCCTGTGCATCGTCTGCTCGCGTCTATGTCCCGAATGGCGAGACGATACGGAGACCCACGTTATCAGCGAGTGTCCGAGTCTGGGATACATGTAGGTTCGCTTTTCGGCTCATGGCGCATTCATTTATTCTTTCCAGGGTGGGTGGGACGGAACGGACCTCAAGCTCGCTCGATATCAAGACTCTGAATGCTGTGTACTACCTCAACAAGTTCATCAAGGAGGGTGCGTTCTTTCTCTTTTCTGGCTACGTGGTGCTCATCGTGACTAGGACTCCGCATTGACGGCGCCGCCAACGATGATTCATCGCTCAGACCCTCCTGTGCGTTCTCTCGCTCAGTCGCGTCAATTTAACTAACTGCTTCAATTACAGATACAAGCCAATCTACATTATGTTACTCTGCATTTGTACTACTCCACACACTCGCAATATCATCGTGATTCGAATTATCTTGTGCTTTATTTGAGTGAACCAAGGGAACACTGGGAATGGACTGGACTCGGGACGCTGGTGGTGACCTCGCGAGCTGCACAAGCTCGGACGATGTTGGCAAGGATTGGGATGGTAGTGGGTCCCTAGTGACGAACCGGCGAGCACTACTAGCCCTGACGATGGGCAGGAGTCTCGCGCAGCTAGCGAGTGCGACGATCCCCGACGAGCGTGACTAGGCCTAGTCAGCCTAGTCGGAGATCGTGATTTGGTTCAGCTCCTAGTCGGGTGGGCGGCGAGGCTAGTCGGGCTAGTCCGTGATCGTCGGGCCCGCGAGGTGCGGACTAGGGGCCGACACTTTTGGTGATGATACCCCCTTTTACGAGGACGTTGATTCATCTCATTCTTCTCCAATTGTTTCTATCCCCAATCCTCATCCACCGCTGTCAACCCCATCGACAATGGCGATCGCGCCTGACCAAGTGCTTGGACTGGACAGCTTTATCCGCTTCATTGACGAGGCGGCTCAAGTTGTGCTGAACCAAGATGATGGGACGCAGAGTAAGTGGAAAACGGCTCTGGAAAAATTCCCTGACTCGCTCTGCCCCTTCCGTAACCTTGGTCCTTCGCTGTCCCGTGCATACGAGCCAGATGGACCCTACGCGCCCGCCCATGCGGATACCAACTCTGGGTTCTACAGCGCCTTAACCTTTCGTGGAGTTCTCTTCAACTCTGGCTTTTCGCGTGCGGGACGACTGTTATATTCCAACATTACCGACTTCGAAAAGGCCAAGGAGGATCAGCGGCTCCAGTTCGTTGAACAGCACGAGATTGAGCCTATGCCGAGCTTCTTCTGCAACAAGTCGGCGTACGGTCCTGCAAACCGATATCGATGTATTGCGTTGGCAGCATCGTATGATCGCAGCGTTCCTATCTACAACATCTCCAACCAGCTAAACGAAACTCGACGCCTGGGTCAATCTACATTACCTTTCACCTATTTCTGGCACTGGCTGCAAACAACCAAGGAGCCGGGCCCTGGGATGAAGAAGGTGAAGGTCTTTCCCGGAATGGGTCCACTCACGAGCTATCTGGTTGCGGCGGACTACACATATACCAATCCTCGACTCGTTCTACCTCCCGACTTCGACGAGCTCGGCACCATAATCGCGCAGATGAACAAAGGCGCAGTGCGAGGGCTTGAGCTCATGGGCCTCATTCCATATCGCGAGCGAAACACCGACGGCAAGTGCCCTAAACGTGCCCAGGCCACCGATTGCATCCAGGGCATCAAGATTGTCTATCATGCTCTTCGCGCCCACTTCTCCGACGAGGCGCAAGCGGACCTTGGCGTGGATATTGTGATGGTTGAGCATTCTCTTTGCAAATTTGGGCGGGCAGTTCACCGAGGTTACTGGGTGTCTCCACTCAGTGAAGCTGAGCGAGAGGAGGATGATGATGAGGAGGAGGAGGGGGAGTAAAGCGTTGTTAGCTCATTAGCTTTAACTCGATGTTCACCCATTTCATAACTTGCATGGTTTTGTGTCAAGAAAGTTTGCATTCGTGTTCGCCAAGATCAATATGTACATTACAGGATTCTTTTAGCAACGGTGGTCCCCTTGCAATCGCGCAACCAACACCAAGTCACAACCACCGCACTGGTTCACGATCTCTTCAAGTTCTTCATGTTTGATTGTTCGTCCTTGCGCCAGTTCTGCGAGCAGGGACTGCTCACGGGCATTGAAAAGCATCCAATTCTCTAGATGTGTGTCAGCAATGCCAATAAAGACGTTATGCACATACCCGAGCCTGCATCCTCAAAAATAACGGGCTTCTCGTCCTCAACAGGAGCCGGCTTGATGTCCTGATCCTCTGCATCTGTCATCGGTACTACTGTCGAATTATCAGCGAAGAGAGACAAGGGGAATGGGCAGCACTCACGATTCTGAATCAAGAAGCCGCCCAGGACATCAGATGGAGAACGGTCATCGAGAAATATGCGGCGCTGGTAGCCAGCAACACCGAAATTCAACTCATTGCCGTGGCGATTTGCAGAATAGTGGGAGACTGCCACCGCAGTTTGGTGAATCGCATTGAGGTTAACTGTTTGACAAATGAGACTGCTGAAGGCTTAACCAGGGCAACATACGAAGTAATTGACAGCGATTCTGCGGGTAGTGCTGGCATACAACGGCTGCAGAACCGTCCGCCCAGGTTAGGAGGGTCGCTGACTGCAATTCGGGGCAGTGGCATTGGAGGGAAGACGAAAGGTGGTCTAGATGGGCAGCCCAGTCCTTCGGTAGCACCTTCTGGTCATTGCGATCGAGTGGGCTTGTGAGGGAGTGAGTGTCGTTCAGTGTTTGCAAGGACAACTTACTACCCAACCAGTTTTAGCCGTCCGGTTTCGCGTGAATAAAGATGTAGCTCATTGGAGCGACGCTCTTTGACCGTCAAGGCAGCATCGAAAAGCCCCCGATGGGCAGGACGAAGGAGAAAGCTGAGAAGGGCAGGGTTGGCCATGCTTGGTACCCCGTCGACTGCTGGCGCTTTTGTAAAGTCGTCCATCCGATTGTCTGTCCAAACAGTGCGGAGCCTTTCTGACCCGCATATCCTTCCTTTGCATCGTCCGCCTACTTGCTCAAGGTTTAGCACTTAGTAGTTGTAAAAGGGGAAAGCGACGACGGAATCGGGTGCATGGTTTGCGGTCAAGAAGGGTGATTTGATAATCAGCATACATACAAGTTTTCTACGAAGACAAGATACCAAAAAATCTAACAGAGTTTTCCTAGTCTGCTCCGTCCCCACGCAGGATGGTCAGTGCCTGCCCAGGGTCGGCACATCCACCAAGTCGGTCAAGGTGAGCTTGATGGGCTGGGAAGGTGCGAACAAGATCGCAGTCCGGGCACAAAATGACCGCCGTAATAATGGTCCACCAAACATCCTGAGGGACCCCAAGACGGGAGTTCCATTCGTAGAATGCGGTACAAATGGGCGACCGCTCGACAGCAGTTGACGACGGCAGCTTACCATCGCGGAAGGTCCGCAGACGATATGTGTCGGCGGAAGGGAGGTCGATGTTGCCGACTGGATGATTGTGAGAGATGAAGGGAATGAAGTAAATGAACGTACCTTCGGCTAGGTCAGGATGATTGGTGCAGCGGCCCTCTACAACATGGGTGGTATAACCGTCCGGCGAAAACTGCAGGTTGCAGCCGTTGCAGGTCTGGGAGCTGCGTCGCGCAGCATCAAAGGACGCAAAAAGGGCGCCAAGCGGGGAGTTGAGATCGTCGACCAAACGGCCGCAAGGTGTATTTGAGTTGTTGTGTGCTAAGCTTCGAGTGTTTGCATGCGGATAGATTTCTGGATGGTAGACGTGAAGAACGCGAGGAGGGAGGTCAGGGTTGAAGGCAGGGTGGTTTTCAGGGCAATCTGTGCATTGTAAGCAGTCTCGAGACAAGAGCGGGCAAGAGAAAATATACTTACTGTTGCCGTTGCGTTCTAAAAAGTAATCAATGGCCTCGTTAGCCACCTCCATGTCTGTTGGTATATCAGATTCAGTATTCACGCGGAACGACGAGGCACAAACCATTCATTTTGCGAGCGTCTGCTACCGTCGGGGAGAAATAGCAAACAACCCGACTGCCGCTAAAGTGCTGAGGCTGCGGCCGCATGCCTTTTTTGGGAGAGGGTGGTCCAAGACGAGGGCTTGGGTGAACTAGCGCATGCTCGCGCATATCCGTCAAAATATTGTCACCAGGGGAAGTTGTCTCCGAGGATTGCGATGCTTGAGACGAGCTAAACATCGCCGAGGAAGAGGACGAGGGTGGTGACGAAGACGGCAGCGAGGAAGATGGAGGCAAGGATGACCACCGCGGAGGGGAGGAGAGATCCTGCGTGGCTACGGACCAAGATGAGGGTGGCACAAAGATGTAGATGAGTGAAGTACGCACAGGACCACTCTACAATTTGCAGTTCATTTTGAAGAAGGGCCGGGCGACGAGTATGCCGTTCCGGAATCAGCACTGAGAGCGATGATGAGACCAAGTCGCCAAGAAACTGAGAAACCCACTCGGAAGAGAACACTCATGATCCTTTGCCTCGTAGAGGTATTCCTGACGCCCCTGGACGTTGCGCTTGGTGAATGTGAGCGGAGCGTAAGGCTGATCGACCGTGTTGCGGTGGGCGCAGAAGAACTGCAGTTTGGACTTGTTGAATCCAGAGGGTGCTAGAGGGCGCATAGTCGACGTGAAGGCGTATTGTGGCCTGAAAAAAAGTAAACGTAGAACGAAAGGCAGGACGGACAAGAGGCACACCAAGCAACAACCTTGTACTGACGTATACCGTCTTCGGCGCCGTGGTCAAAGGAGACGAGCTCTTCTTCAATGCGATTCAATCGTCGATGGTCGATGTGGTGGAGGTGCATCTCCCGAGGAAGATACATTTCGAGGTCGCGGTTGGTGGCATGGTGATTGCTTTTGTGGGTCGAACGGCGATGGTAATACGGATTATAACGCGTAGACGACATGGAGGGAGAGATACTTGAAGCGCCTGAGGCTGCCGCTTTAAAAGGGTCCTGGCGTTGTTAGCCGTGTTCGGACTTCACACATTTTTCGAGTGCTCGATCCAGATCTGCAATGAGGACGCCGATGCGCAATAAGCCCAATAAGGGTTCCTGTCAAACCTATGCTTGATCGCTTCCTCTGGGCCGCCGTAGCGATTTCCGCTTTCCAGAAGTGAGTGCATGAAACCAAGCGAGTTTGGCGGAGCTAACGGACAGTCACGCCAGCCGAACGCGGCATGATTGCCAGCCAGCCGTGGTGATGACGCATCACCGACAGCTTCAACAACTTCTATTCGCTTCCGCCATCCCGCCGCCGCGTCCAACAAGGTTAGCACGTTGGCTTTCTTCTTACGTTCTAAATCCTTCTAGTGAGCTGTCATCCTTATCTCAAGGGTACCAATCAACCTGTTACTCCATTGCTCATCTCCCCTGCTTTCGTTCCCGCTACCAACCCGCTACGTTGCTTACGTCCCTCGGACTTGTCGTATCGTCCGGTGAGCTGAATTGCGACGCGGGAGATGTTGCCATCGAGAGTCTCGCGAGATGTTCTTGCGAGCGCGGAGACCTTGCGGAGAACGATGAGGGGAGAGCACGCCGCCAGCCCAATGAGAGTGGGAAGAACGCGGAGTGAGGCCGGAGGTAAAACACCCGAAAGAGATGGGATCGCGTCATATTCACGTCATCCGTCTCGGCACGCATGCCGCTTGCTTCGACGTGAGTGAAACGACCCAAAAGAGCACCAAAGAGCTCGAAAGCAAATCCGACATTTCATTTGATACGATAGACCTGCGTTATAGTAGAGTAATAACTGGGCGGGTGAAACCATCAGGAAATTTGCGCTTGGCTGTTCGGAGATCGTCGGCGCTGGCCAGGTCCGCCATCACTCCCAGCGCTGGCCAGTAGGTCGCCAGCGGGCCACCAGCTGGTGATGCGAGAGTGGGCGCTCACCGCCGCGTCGAAGTTTCGCCAGCATCGCCCAGCAGGCCAACCGTCGGGCAAGCTATCCACCGGACTCGTTGCCCGAAGGGCGGGTTGCTTGTCAATTGACCGCCAGCTGGTACGGCAGAGAGTGGGCAGCAGACGAGCTCATTTGCGCTGGAATTGGATGGCTTAGATAGAAAAGAGATAATAAAAAGCAGAATAAATAGTCAAATTTGTACGAAAAATACAGCTAGTGTTCGCTATATGCCCATTACGACTGCTCCCCATCTGAGTCTTCCTCCTCCATCATAGCGCGTTGTGCCCAGAGGTCGTCGGTAGATGCAGCGGCGGACTCAGTCATCATGCCGGAGCAGGCATCCGTTGAGTAGACCGTCCTGTAGTACTAGTCAGTATCGGATCAGGGAGGCATGCAGCCACGTACTTGGTCCACCAAGCAAGCAGTGCATCGACACGCTTTCGGGCCTTGCTTCCAGGTACCGTGTCTTCGAAGAAGTCGACGAAGAAGTTGTACATGTCGGGGAGGTCGACGCCATGGAACTTGGGCCGCCATTTGCTGCAGTCGGAGAGAGCAAAGTAGAGCTGGAGGAGGTTAGTGATGAAGAAAAGAGCTTGCATAAGACGCACCAGGACTGCAGCGTACGCAATAGAGCGCGCTGGAACGCGGCCGTTAAACCAGAGCAGCTCGGCGACAGTCTTGCGTATGGTACTCGAGGTGTCTTCGGGAGTTCGAGTGGGAGGTACATTCTCGCCGTCGGCGTCACTGGATGAGGCCATGAAAATGGCTAACCAGACCTGTAGCATATGTTAACGCGAGTCTATGAAATGAAATGCGGCGTACATTGACCAGGAGCGGGCTCTTGAGGAAGCCCAGCTCAACCTTCCTCGGATCACCCTCATAGTCTTTATAGAAGACGCGCGCGTAGAAGTTGGGAGCGAGGAGCAGCGTGTTGTTGCGGAGGGACACACGAATGCTGTCGATGGAGGTCAGAGAGAGCCAAAAGTCACAAGTCACACACCTTTCGTCTTCCCAATCATGAGCTATCGACGAGCTCAAGCCGCCCGTAACATCGTGTGCCAGCCCTCGCCCGCTACGGGTATTCGGATTCAGGATAGGTGCCCGACCAGCAACCTCAACTTCCCGGTCGCCGCGCGTCTCGATGGTCGATGGTGTATAGTCGAATTTCTTCATGGTTGAGTGGCGCTTGCTGAGATTGGCATTGATGTACTCGGCGACTCGTTTGGTAACGCGAAGGACGTCTTCGCTAAGTGCATCGTTCGCGCCCTTCTGGAGCTTCTCTGGGTCAGCTCTGAAAGTGAATGCAAACGAATACACGTACCACGGCAAAGTAGGTCTTTCCGCTTTCCGCCAGGGCCAATCTTGTCCTTGACCCCGGCTACAAGACGGGAAATCTGAAGGTAGGCTTCATATCCTCGCTCGCACCTGTCGCATCATTAACTTCTGAATAACGTGTCAACGAGTCAACTTACTTGCGCTTCTCAGCCAACATAGCTTTCTCCTCGACGGTGAGATCTGGAGTGCTGGGACTGAAGTCTAGGTCATCGAAGGGCGCCCTCTCGTATTCGAGCGCGTCAACAACGTGCAGCTGGATGTCGCCAAACAGCACCGCGGCCTTGCGAATACCACGTCCAAGTTGCTGGACCGACTCCTCCTTGCGAGTCACCGTCTTGCCAGTGCTCTTGCCGGTATTGTCGACGAGACGTGGACGCAGCGGGGACCGCGACTGACGACGCTGACGATGAGGCGAGGGGCGACGACGGGGCGAGCGGGACCGGGATGAACGCCGACGGGGTGATGGTGAACGCGAAGAACGATGGTGGGAGGACGAGGATTGGTGGCGGGGCGGGGACGAATGGGAGGTGCGACGGGATGAGGAGGACTGCCGGTCGCTGCTGCGACCACGGGACGACATGGCGGGCGAAGGACTGGGGTGGTGGGCGGGGAAAGCAAAGGGTAAGCTATCACAGCGATCCTTTTATACCACTAAACGATCAATAGGTCAACAAAACAGGTCGTCACGCATGCGCACATGGAACGCGACCCGTAGTCGAGATTAGCGTGCACGCCGTGATCGCACTCTAAAATGCAAATTTTATCCCCGGAAAACCTGAATCACATCTCAGCACCGTCGACGTCCGCCGGGATGCTACGGGCACCCTTCCGCGCCTCTTTTTATCTCTTCCTTGCTTCCGCCCTACTACTGATGGTCTTGTGCAGGGGTGGATGCGGTACAAATCCTCAAGATGACGCTGCTCAGCGTCGCCACCATAACACATGCGAGCAGTATCTCAAATATATTGCGAGTGTCGAGCGCACTGTACAAGAAGCTGGTCCGTCGACATCAGCAAGACGACCACTGGGCTTTTCAGCGAGTCGGAGGGTTACGTCCCGACCGATTCACAAGAAAACCCCTGATCTGCCAACTCGAAAAATTCGCATTATAGGACCGCGTCCGCCGTCAAGTCCGATGGGTCAGCCGGTATGTATTCACGGTTCTTTTGTTATCTTATCTAACGAGATTTCCAGTCCTTCGACTCGGGACTCGAGCATGTCAATGCGTCGAGTACATCTGGTCTAGACGATGACTTGTATCCCGACCCGATGCAGATCGACTCGGATGCTCGGTCGGAGGATGTCATTCCACACGAAAACGACTCTACCCCGGCAACCTCTGGTTCACCAGCGGATATGCCTCTTCCTCCTCGCATCCGCCGCCGCCCTGCCCGTTTTCGGGAACTGCTACCAGAACGGCTTCAACCGATTCAAGCCGATCCGCCCGCTCAAACAGAGCCTACTCGACGTGTCCTCCCTTCAGTACGGCTCCTGGTACGCGAGACCTTCGACACCGTTACCAATACATTCAATTTATGGCGCTCCTACCTTCACCGGCCCACATACGATCCCGATTCCCTGCTTTCGGAGGACGACTTCTCCAATCAGCATCTCTCGGAGGATTTGGATCCAAAGTCGCCTCCGAGTGCAACGGCATCCGCGAAGCCCAGCTCGTACCTGAATCGCTCGATCTCCATACTCATGGGCTGGCACAATAACGGCCATACCACGAAGACGGCGAGCCAGCTTGATGCTCTGGTCAACGATGTCTTGCTTGATCCAGACTTCCGGTTGGCGGATTTGGAAAACTTCTCGGCCCAACGCGCAGAGAAAGAGGCGGACAAGGAGGCGGAAGAGGCATTCCCATGGGTCAAGGATTTTGAGGCCGCTGACATCAAGATAGAGGTTCCGTCTGGAGTCAAGGATATCCCGGCCCGACCATTCACCATTCCCGGTCTCCGTTATCGCAGTCTCGTCTCCGTTATCAAGGCTGCATTTGCCGATCCGCTATCGCTACGCTTTCATCTCTCGCCATTCAAATTATTCCATCGTCTACCTGGGACCAAGAACGACATGCGTGTTTACAGCGAGTTGTATAACTCCGACGCCTTCATCAAGGAACACGACCATGTCCGCCTCCACGGTGCCCTCCCGCCAGATGACCCGAACTGCAAACTCGAGAAAGTGGTCGCAGCGTTGATGTTCTGGTCAGACTCGACGCATTTGGCCAACTTTGGTACTGCGAAACTTTGGCCAATCTACATGCTATTCGGAAACCTCTCGAAATACATCCGCGATAAACCGAGCTCCGGTGCCGAACATCACGTCGCATTCATTCCGTCGGTAGGTCTACTGCTCGATTGCTAGCATCCATCTAAACCACACGTAGCTACCCGATTTCATACAAGACACACTCAAAGAGTGGCATCCCAAGTGGAGAACTCAGAAGGGCGATATCCTGACCCACTGTAGGCGTGAGCTCATGCACGCGGTCTGGTCGTTCCTCCTCGACGATGCGTTTCTGCATGCGTACAAGTACGGGATTGTGATCAAGTGCGCTGACGGAAAGTATCGTCGTGTCTATCCGCGAATCTTCACATACTCGGCAGATTATCCCGAAAAGTAAGCGTTTCATTACTGATGTGTGCATTGGACTAACGGACAATTTCAGAGTTCTCCTGGCGACCATACGCGACGGCGGCCTCTGTCCATGCCCTCGCTGTCTCATTCCAAAGACGGAGGTACACACCATGGGGTTTGTACGCGATTTCAAGGCACGGCTATCGAAGGCGAGAAAGTACTTGCTGAGCAGTGTCCAATCTGCAAGGCGGTTCATCTACGACCTTGGCTTTGGCATCGGCTCTGATGCCGTCGACAACCTGCTGAAGGAATCCTCATCAGTGCCCACAATTGTGAGTTATCGACATCATCATACGTACAAACGCTAACGTCTCTCCAGAATGCATTCATTGCCCGTCTCGGGGAGAACTTCGACCTGCACCGTATGCTTGTTGTAGATTTCATGCACGAATTCGAGCTGGGTGTCTGGAAGAATCTCTTCATCCACCTTATCCGCCTTCTTTACGCGCTACCCGACGGTGTCAACAAAGTGTCTGAGCTCGATCGGCGGTACGTCTGTCAGTATTGTATCTCATGTTCTTAACTTAGGTCTCTCTGTTAGATACCGGGCAACGCCCACGTTTGGTACTGATACCATTCGCTGCTTTGCGACCAACGCATCCGAGATGAAGAAGCTCGGCGCACGAGATTTTGAAGACCTTCTTCAATGTGCCGTTCCCGCCTTCGACGGGTTGTTTCCCGAACCCCACAACAAGCGTGTCCTCACCCTTCTCTTTCGAATGGCAGAATGGCATTCGTTCGCTAAGCTCCGCATGCACACAGACCCCACCCTCGAGCACCTCGAACGTTTGACCTCCGAGATTGGTCGGCTTATGCGCGAGTTCCGGCTGACCACTTGCACGGAACTGACGGCGTTTGAGCTCCCGCGTGAGGTGGCGGCGCGGAGCAGAAGTGCGGCACAGAAAGCAGCCAAATCCGCTGCTGCTGCCGGTCTGCCTATCCCCGATGCAACGGTGCCGCCGGTTCCGGCGTCGACAAAAAAAGTCAAGATGCTCAATCCCAGCACCTATAAATGGCATGCAATCGGCGACTATCCGGCGACGATTCCACTCTTCGGTCCGACTGATATCTATTCCACTCGATATGTGAGTTATTTTCCACACAAGATGTCTGGTCTCTTACTGCGTAATATTGTTTCACAGGGAGAAGCGCTGCATCGACAGCTGAAGCGCATGTATTCCGTCACGAATAAGCGCGACCATACAGCGCAAATCGCCAAGCGCGTTACGCGTCTGCATCGTGCTCGGCTTTCTCAAGCTACGAAGGACAAGACCATCGGCAAAAAACTCTACTCGTCTACGCGTCGCAAGGCGCGCGACTGGGATCTTCAGTTTGACGACCCGTTTGCTGCACGCGTGTCAGATCTCCACCACTCCATCAGTTCAGAACGCCGGAAACCCATCGACATCTTCGAACTCTCTGGTCCGACCCAACGGGACCCCGCACTTAAGGTAATAAGACCATGTGGTGAAATGACTGGTCTGAACAGACTTGCAGGATTTCGTGTCTAAACTAAAGGACCATCTTTTGGGACGCATCCTCGGGCGCGATTTCGATGGCGACGACCACGACGACTTCACTGACAACGACCGACGGTCCTTGCTCATCCACGACAACCGGATTTACTCAACACAAATGTTCCGCGTCAACTACACAACCTATGATGTCCGGCGCGACCAAGACGTCCTTAACGCGCGCAACCTTCCGTTCGTCATGGTTCGATCGCCGACTCCCGAGGCACATCTCTACTGGTATGCACAGATTTTACGGGTGTACAATGCTACTGTGTGCAGACTGGACGCATCCGGGGCAATGACTGGCTGGAAACGAATGGAGTTCTTGTTCGTTCGGTGGATGGGTGACGAGCCCAGTTATCGCGCGAGCATCAAGAAAGCCCGTCCCCAACCTGGTGCATGCATGCATGCGTCCCTGTAATCATAGAAGAGGACGCATTGATTAATCCTCGTAGTTACGGGCCGTCACGCATGCATGCAGACCCTCTAAGGACAGAGTTACCGCTTTCGGTCCTATCAGCGGCCAGAGAATGCTCGACGCTGTGGCATACAGCGATCAGAATACCTTCCGTTTAGATTAACTCCTTTTGGACGGGATCTCTTCGCCGTGACCGCCTCGGATTTATTCATCGATGACTCCAAGTATTCTACGTGGACCAAGGGGAATGGGGCCGTCAATGTCCTCCTCCTGCTCGTTGGTGATTTCTGACGGTACCTCGCTGTCGTCTGCCGCCAGCGTTCCCGCGCGCCTGCGTGCCTCCGCAATGAAGCGCGGCAGCTCACTCCACTCCTTCTCAAACGACGTCCGGAGATTGCGCTGCAGCACGGCTTGGCGATGGGCATATGCACTTTCACCCTCAGCCTGTATCACAGCGGCGACCGACTCGTCTGCGGATACGGAAGTACTCTTGGGAGCAGCCGCATGCTTGAGCCCAACACGGGAATCCCACCAGTCGGCACGCCACGCAAGGAACTGGTCGATTCGCCGCATCTCCTCCTCGAGGAGATCAAGCTCTTCGGTCCAGCGCAATGCACGCGCACGCGTGCGTGCCCATTCAATCCTAAGAGCTGTATTTCCACACGTCAGCAGTGGTTCATAGAGTACTGGCAAATACCTTCATCCTCCGTTTCTGGCGCACCGACAGTCCGGCTCTCCGTTTGCTGGATCCAGATCCATGATAGTGGCAGCGGCAGGCGATGCGAGCGTCGAGACCGCTTCGCATCGGGCTCGGGCTCCAGTTGCTGCTCGGACGTTCCTCCAGTTGTCGTGTGCGATCCACCACGCTGACGAGCAGGGTCGCCAAAATGTGCTCGCGGGATCCCACGCAGGTCGTCTGCTTTCAACTCCTTCAATTCCACCGACCACTCTGTTTCCTGCAACTCTCGTCCAAGGATCGATAGTGCCGTCCAGGCCGCCCGGTACTGGGCCGCTGCTCTTCGAACGCGCTCCTCGACCGTCTTGATTTTTGCATTGGAGCGTGTATGCGCCTTGACTCCGCGGGTGTAACGGTCCTTAAGGTTGTACAGGTGCGTGCGGACAAGAAGATTACGGCGGATGACATTGAGGCTTTCAATGGCTTGGCCAGCGCGCATGCGGAATTCGTAGCGAAGAATCTCAGGGGTGCAGCCATCGCTCAACGACTGTGAACCGGCGCGTTCCCGCATGGCTGAGGGCAGCCAGAGCTTGATTTCCGCAACGCCGATACCGGGGATTGCTTGTCCCTGCGAGAGAGCGACATCGGCTCGAGCGTCATTGTCCTGTTGGCGAAGCCGCTCAAGAGAGGGGAAGAACTGCGTCTGGATATCGATCCACGCGAATATCTTCCGGCGTAGCTTGCTTGTACGCTCGAGCATGCTAGCCCGCTGCCGCTCCGTTGCGTGCACCCTCATTCCGGCCATGTCCGCATGCAGGGTACGTCTAATGTATGATGAGCGCCGCAGATAATGCGATGGTCTTCGACTTACTGTTGTTCTTCAAGCTGCAGCCCACCAGCAATAAGCTCCGTTACATGCATGTTCTCGCGGATCGCGCCTGCAACCTCTGTTTGCATCGCCTCGCGGTGTGCGGTCTCCTGAGCCAGCTGATGCCGCACACCCGAAAGGAAAGCATCTTTCTTTTTGCTCTCGAACGGGTTTGGGAACGGATTGGGCTGCTGCGATGCTCCAGCCTCCCATTTCTCTGCCATAGCCATCCATGTTGCCACTGTCTCTGGCCGAAACCCGCTTTCGAGATCAAGATACGCGTGGATAGCTTGGATCATCAACGGGGCGGCTTCTTTGACTTTCGCGAGAAGTGTAGCACCTGCATCGCCTTCAGCATCCAGCCGTCGCAAATAGGAAAACACCATACCTAGCGTGATGATTTTCTTGTGATTTTGATCGTTGAAAAACGCGTCGAGCGCGTCGCGTCGCGTTCCCGGGCCCATGTTCATCGTGCTACCCGCAAGAGGGTTTGTGATGGACCACCCTCGCTCCGGCGCTTCGCCGTCCGTCATGCCGACATGGCGTGTGAGGTTAAATGAGAAGCGAATGTTGCATTCCTCGATGTGAGCCGGAGGATGGAATTTGGGAACGAGGAAGACAAAGCACTTGTTGTTTTTGTCGAGGTTGAGCAGCTGGTTATCGTAGCGTGCCATCCGCGCCCACAGATGTATATGCCATTGGCAGGCAATATCATATGAGACGAAAAAGCACACCAGATCGGAGCCATTAATGCTGCGCAGGAACAAGAAGTCCATATTGATGTAGCTGTCGCTGGTGAGCGCCAAAATCGTAGAGAGTCAGAATCACTTACCGTTCTCCTAGCTGGAGGTCCCCGACGCTGAGAGGACGCTTCATGTTATGCCGCGCACAGTCAACGGCACCGATGCCTGATGAAGCGGTGCCTCGAGCGTCTCTGTCCGGCTTATCCACTGCATCATGAGCAACACATTGGCTGCGCTGTAGGCGCATTAGAACGTCTGCAGTTAAGACGTTGATATCTTATGCACCGCTTGCTTGTCGTTCCAGTGCTTCTTCACATGTTGCATATAGGGCTCAGGGTGGTTGTAGAACGCAAGGCCGCTCCCGAGTCCGGGATCCTTCCCTTCGGATGACACATCTTTGCGTTTCAGGCGAAAGTTTGCATCGGTCGCAAGGAAGAGAGCGTAGAGATGTCTGATCCCACGTCAGCATGATTGGCAAGCATCCGTCGGAACAAACCTACCGCCTGTCATCGGCACACTTCTCCCAATCGGCGGGCAGATTCTTGCCTGGCTGCGGGCAAGCAGGACAGAGAAGGGCACATTCCCCGGGCTCGGTACCTGTGATACCAGTGGGATCGTGACCTCTACCCGCGCGCTTCAGCATCTGGAGGTTCCGCCACTCCTTCGTCATGCAGAGGAACTCATCGTATCGATCCTATGATGCGTAA
Source organism: Mycena amicta (assembly GCA_029282125.1). NCBI lineage: Eukaryota > Fungi > Basidiomycota > Agaricomycetes > Agaricales > Mycenaceae > Mycena > Mycena amicta. Next base: position 120,488 of record JARIHP010000040.1, on the reverse strand, counting down.
ATATCCCTTTCGCTGTGATGCAAATACTCACGCGTCCGCCGAGACCAGTGTTGTCAGTCAAATGTGCAAGTGCGTTGAAGAAATCATAGGCGCTGCATTTCGACTCGACGAACGCGAAGTGGAAGTGCCGAAGAACACGGATTGTTGCTGCCGTTCGTGGATGTTTGGATGTCGCAGGATAAAGCCCTGCACGAAGTAACTGTGTTGTCTGAGCTCCGCTACTGAAACAGCCGCAGAAATCAAGGCCAATTTCATGGACACCGTTGACGTCTATGACCACGAAGTCGTCCTTATAGGCGGGCTGCGGTGAGCCACAGATACTCCCCGCCTCATGCCAGTGGCCAAGCTGAACACGGAGGCCCAGGCTTTTCAGTGTGCGCATGTCGAAATGTGTCCCATTCCATTCCTATCCGCGCTCAACATCATGGTCAACAAACGACAAAAAACCCGCACCTGAATACGATGGAAGGGCAGAGAAGCATGCTGTTTCACAATGCAGTCTCTGCAAAGCAAAAGACCGCCCTGCACACACTCAGTGCATCGAAACGCAGCGGTTCCCACCGTACATCCCCGACAGGCGGTATAACGATGGTCTCCGCGGCCCTCCAGACGCAAGAGTTCAAGGAGGAAGTCTTCCCGATGGTAGTTCAGCCATGTTTGGAGCGGATTATCCTGGGCCGTTCAGATAGGATTGGGTGAAGTGATAATTAGCCTCACCGAGGCGCGATACTCTCGAGCGTATTCAGTCTCGTTGAGGTCATGAACTTCGTAATCCAATGCAGAGACTGGATGCGGAGGATCGGGGAGCAGGACAGCAGGTCCGTCTGTTGCTCTAGCATCTACGACCCGTCGAATCGTCGCCGAATGGGTTGTGCGGCCATCAGAGCGAGCGTCGGTGTATTGGTGAAGCACAGAGTGAGACGTAGAGGAAGACTGCCCAGTGGAGTCCGCAATTTGATAGGTCTCCGCAGCTGGTCGCCGTTTGCCTTTTCGCGAGCTCATGGGAGGAGGAAGGAGGGTGTGGATCACACGTCATCCGCATCTTTCGGCTAATAGCAAATCAAGATTAGATTTGATTGGCGTCCAATCAATATCTGGACATCGACTTGTACGATAATTGCACTGAGGGTGTGTTTGATATTCAAATTCATGAACACCATATCCTGGTTATGAACACTGTCCGTCAGCATATCTGGTCAAGAATTAAAATGTACACCTCATGATCAAGCCTGTCCAGATCGTGATGGCAGTGTGACATTCGGACAAGCCCAGGGTGTAGATTTTGTCTCCGGGCCGATAGCCAGGGAAAATTGACGCTGGATCCCTGAAATTGGATTATGTGAGTCTCTCTAGTTGTTAGCGATGGGAAGCCTCAAGTCCATTATCTGGGATGATTCGGAGGGGAATCAAAGAAGATCCTGCCCTTGGGCTTATCTCTTGTCTTCGCACTGGTGGAAGGTGATAATCAGAAACGGAGTAGTAACCCACGTCCTCGACACCAGAAATCAGATCCAAAGGCGAGATCTTCGAGTATTTCCTACGAGATGAGGTTAAACTTGAAATTCCGTGATATCTTTGTTTCAAAAGTGTTCTTGTGCCCAAAAATTCAACTGAAGCATCTATGTCAGAGTTTCCACTGATGCTGAAAGTTTCATGGTACTTGGCTTTGCGGCTATGTCTAAATTCCAGGAGGAAGATTTGACAGGCGGATCAAATGCCGTGTGAAGTGACATTGGTGGCTGTTCCAATGTCATCATTTTGCACTGATGGCCCATTCCTGGTGCTCCCCTCCTCTTCCCTCGGGTTGAAATCCCCACAACCTCGTGCAAGGATATGTGGACATGTACTCCTGACCTGATTCTGAAAGAAAAATTAGATCCGGAGAGCATTTCACTCACCTGGAAGCCAATTATCTCATTTTGAACATTTTTGACCTGGTTAACGGTCAAAGACGCGTAACAGCGCAAAATAAAGACGTAGTAAATCATGTATCCAGGTATATCTCAGAATAACATCCATAACTTACTCATACATGCAGTTTGACATCTGAGAATGCGCCTGATTTAGCCTATTCTCAAACCAAAAACTGTCTGGATATTCTTTTGAGGGCCCAGAGCAGGAGAGGAAACCAATAGGAGCAGCATATATTAAATTCAGCGGAATCCAACAAGGTTTGAGCAAGAGGGTATCAGAACGGTGCACCGAAATGAACCATCAAGAACACTGATGCACCTTGTATTCGACCACCACCATGACTTTCAAACGCGCATGGAGTGATGACGGAAGCTACAAAAAACATTCAAGGTGTGTACACTCACCCTTCTGAATGCCTCTCCGGCTGTACTTCGAAATAGAAAGTCCACCAAGCAGCACATTATCGGAGTGCGCCAGTCATCAAAGAAGTACTACTCTAAGTGCGTCCATCTCCAGCTGCTGTTGGATTTGAACTAGATTTGGATGACAGAAATGCGCCGATTATCCGTGAAAAGCATAGAATGAAGCAACCCAGTCCCCAGCCTCCGTACGCGAAACAATGTCTCGATTCTTGCTAGCTCATCATTTCATAGATCTGTTCAGCAACTCGTCGAAAGTTCAGCTGCGGATCTGCATATTTCCCCTCCAAGATCACCATCTCTGGGTCTCAAATCGCTTTCTGCTGCTCGAAATCTCCAGGATGGTGATGGTAAAGCGTCCACAGCAGGGGCAAAAGACTCGGATGGGATAGGTGCTGGTCTGGGCCTCCTCGCACTGGACCCAGAGGCTGCAGGGCATCCAAAGTCGTTGAAGAGCCCGTCAACGGTGATAAGCAATCGTCCAGACTCACAACGATTGGAGGAAAGTACAGTTCCGAGCAACAGTTTGCCCCGGATGACCCTTCCCGCCGAGATGACGCCATTGTCAATGTCCCAGCGGCAGATGATGGGTGCAACGGGCATGCTGGTCCTTTCGCGTGTGCAGAAAGCCCAGTTGCAGGTGGCGCGACTGGCATTGGGACGGCTGACTCCGCCCAGTGACGATGAAGCCCGAGGGTGGGGGAGCTCGGGTGCCGATTCTGGTCCGGGTCCCGTCCTCTATCTCAGTGAGCGATCACTTGCGGGGATCCTCGCATGGAGATCGGCAGTGGAGCCTACAGATCATTGTCCTCCGGTGCGTCGCTGCTTCCGGCCGGTGTTTCAGGATATGGTCCAGTGGAACCAGCGAGATCCTCGCTTGGCAGAAATTGACCGGAAAGCATTGGTGGTGGGTGCGGAAATGGTAGCAAAATTTGGGCTGCCTTTCCGTTCGTACTAGTAGTAAAAAGGCTAGGAAGTAATGTTATTGTTGCTAGCAGAGATGATCGCTTAAAAGAATTTGAGTGATGGCCATATGAGCCTGATTCACGAATCGGGACCTTGTTGACTGCACCGCGCTTTCCTAACCACCATGGTTGGCGTGAAATGGACGACCACTGAACAAGCTGAATTCCTCACCAATCTACTTCCCCTCTACACGCGTCGACAGGCCGAGTCGAACCTCCCTCTCTTCTGGCCTCACTTACATGAACGCTGGTTCACTGCATACCCCGAGGAGCCAGCGCTCGGGCTTCCACTCCCTTCGGACCCATCTGCCCAACCCCTCACGGATAGCCAGCGCAGCGACCTAGCAAAAGCAAAAAAGGCGCGTCATGGGGTATGGAAACGTTTGCGGCGGGTGTACGAATCACTTACATCACTCCAGCAACTTGTTTCCTGGTTCCAGCGCGCACTGAGGAAGCAGAAGGGAGGTGTCACAGCGCAAGCCAAGGCGAACCCCGTTGTCGATGCATTTGTCAAGGAGGCAACTGGGACTGGCAAGGTACGTCGATAGAGTGATTAGACATTGCGTCCCGCGCTCATGGACAACAGAGTCGCGTCCATCAACCCATCGAGGTCTTTCAAAAGCAACACGCCGACGAGATTCATGCAGAAATTGCACGCCGTGGGTGGTCCTCGATGAATGAGGCCACGCGCATCGAAGCCTTGGGTCCGGATGCAGACGAGGAGAGCCTAGCGGAGCAGAAGAGACAAATCAAGCAGGCTCAGGCGGCGCGGATGCACCTGTACAAGCGTGTTTCGCAGGAGCTATGGGAGAAGGCGTCTCCGGAGGTCCGCGAGGAGGTTTCAGAGCAGATCAAGCGGGAGACGGCGGAGAAGGAACAAAAGACGAAGGCGTTGGAGGCAAGTGACGAGGGGCGTACGCCGGCTCAGTATCGAGAGTGCGTTCCCATTTGGTTTCGATGTTCTCGTTGACTGACAAAAGCAGGGGTGTCGAAGCAATTGATAGTGTGCTAAACTTGGCGCACGATACCATCGAGCGCGCCGCTGGCTGGGTGGGCATGACGATTACGGGAGGACCAGACAGCATGGGTGGGCTGAGCGTGAAGATGTACGTCACAGCAGTTTCTCAGGCTCATCTTCTCTTCTGACCACGATGCAGCAATTGCTGGGGAACGACAGATGCGGGAAGCACCTTCCGCCAGATCCACCCCGACTTTGAGGCGGGCATAGGCGATCCCTTCGCCGAGTTTCTCACTCGGCTCTTTCGTGCGTGTGCTGCTTTTCACCCCCTGCGATAACTGACGCTCCCGATAGCCAAATCCATCCGCGATGCTCGCATTATACTCAAAGACGACAACGGTGCTGAAGACGTTCCCAGCGGCTGCGAGTCTGCAAGTGAAGGCACGGAAGCCCCTCCGTCTCTAGTGAAGCCTCGACGCATTCGCCAGCGCAGGCGGACACGCAAAGACCTCCCCGACCTCCCCCCAGCTCGTTCTGAGCCAACAGCCCCTCCTCCAAGTCAACCTGCCCTAGCTGGTCCTGCCACTGCTGTGGTGCCCGCGGCCCCACCAAACGACACCGAGGCGGGTACTTCCGAGGCTGTGGTGCTCAGCGCTTCCTCCCATGTCCAACGACCACCAACCTACGCCGACGACGACAGCGTTGGGCGGTTACTCGGCGTCCCGACCGGTATCGATTGGAATAGCCTCACGGCTTTTGGGGACTCGGACTGCGACTCCGGCTTTGACGAGCTTTTCTCGTCCGAGTCATTCACGCCAAGCCCACCTATCCCCACTCCCTCTTCCCTCACCGACAACACACCCAGACTCCGGTTGCCGCCGTTCACGGTTCTATCGCCGTTCACCACACACACCCGGGCCCCGACAAGTCTGTTTGCGCCCCAGCAACTCATAGGGCTGGTCCCCTTCGACTCTGCTGCTCCCGCACCAACTCTCACACACCACGGGAGACCTCACACACCACGGGAGACCGCTGTAAGGTGTGCTACGAGACTGTGTGTGAAACGCACAGGCGAACTAAAATCAAACTAAACCTAACAACTCGAATAAGCCACAGGCGAATAAGAGTTGCCAAATCTAATCTAATATAATCCCAAGATGCTATTCCGCACTGCAAGTACGAGTGTCGGCCCGTGTGAACAGAGCTGACTTGAGGTGCTACGGGAATCGGTATTCCAGTAGAAGCTATTCCAAACACTTTTGTGGCCCCAAAAGATCCTACTCCAACTCGGTGAACGATTGTGATTTTGTGTGTTATTCGGTAAAGTCCCTTATTCGACTTCTGACCAAGCTAAACTCTAGCCCACCAGATAATCTGAAGGTCTCTCTTCAGTTTCCGTCGCCCGTGCACTTCGCCCGTACGATTCCACCGGTTGTAACGTGTAATTCAGTTTCCGTCGCCCTTGCACTTCGCAGGTGCGATTCCACCGTTGCTTGTCTTGTACTTGTAACCACCGGTAAGCCGATCCTTATAGGTCGCACTTCAGAACCCGGCTTCTTGAACGTATAACTTGTCTTATTCTTGTAACCCTTATTCCAAATCCAAATGTATCCCAAACCCGAATAATAGATTGAAACTTTACAAACTCGGCAATCCAAGTTCGCACAGCCCCAAGCCCAGAACACGCCCTAACTCTAGCGGGGTGATTCCGTGCTGAAACTGGCTCCCCCAGGCACTTTATATACAGAGACCATGAGAAATATAAATGATAGATGATTGTGTCCATGTGCGTTCGTGGCTAAAGCGCCGCTTCTAATTGGTTCGGAGATCCCTCTCCGAGGTCTTCAGCCCAACCGGTGGCCAGATGCTCCACCCAGTGCACCGGAGTAATGTTTCACGATTTGCTTCCGCCACTATTCCGCTCCTGTTATTCTGCCCGCGCCAATACTAACCAGAGCCGAATAGCCCTTGATAGTACCTTCCTGCTCGTGCTCACTACATCCCAGACGGCCCAGTACTTGGGGAGAAACCCTCCAAATACCCTCTAACCCTGTTGCCAAGACCCTTGATCCCAATCTTGTGGACGCCACCCTAATTAGGCCCGATGTCCGGAATCGTGACTGCAGATCCCGAAGCACGGCGTCTCCTTATTCAGATAGTCCGAGATATTCCGATCATCCCGAGTTGACCCTTGTTGTCATCCCTGTCTTCACCATGCGAAGCGTCCCACTCCGCTATTCCGCTTCCGCGTCATGATCCTTATTCCACTTGTGTCGCAGGTCTAGTTTCCCTTTGAGTACATGCAAGTGGGGCGCTTCTCTTGCAATGTTATTCGGACTACGCTCTCCCTCAGACGCTATCAACGCCTTCAAGATCCAGAATAGCAGCTTCTTTCACTGCTACCAACGCGAATAGCATCCTAACCACTTACACGGGACTCGTAATGGTTCCAATTGGATGTACCAAACAGTAGAATAAGCGCAGAAATCGGTAGATTTCACGTGTATCCTGATAGCTGGCCTATCATCTCCCCCTTTTTATAAATTCGACTGCCCCCAGTCGATGACAGTGGAATTAGGTCAATCATCTGCTATTCGGATCGGTCGACCACCTCTGGTTTTGACTTGATAACTTTTCCGCGGTCTCGGTCTGCCCAGATCCCGATTTGGGAGCTATCTCCGATTGGAATTGTTCGATCAAATTTGATTCAACACCCGTTCCCAGGGGCTTTTTGGAGTCTCAGTTGCCGTCCCCTCATATATAACTGCACCAGCGCATGCTCCTGACTTGCGCCTTCCTCCTGACACCCATCTTACCCGCTTTGAAAGACGGGAAGAGTCCCAAAAACGCTTATTCCACTCCACCGGAGACCATGTCTTCATCAGTGAGCTCAACTTAAGCTTTTTCGAACTCCGCCGTATTCACTTGCCCGCAGTCTCCGACTATGGAAGCTTCCTTATTAGGAACGGACTCTGTTATAAATCCAGAGCCCGCTGCGGACTCGTCGTTCGTTTCTTTCCCTTTCTCCACCACCATGTCCTCCAAAGTTTCCGGCCGTACCGCCCTCGACGCTCCCGCATCCGAGCCCACGTCTTCCGTTCCGGCCAGCCCTTCACCCAACGACTCTCACGCACCTCTCTTCGCGCCCAGCCAGCACCCAGCCTGGTTCGCCCTCACTCATCCGTGCATGAGACCCTTCCTCCGCCTCCTTCGACGTGTTCATTCCAACTCGCCCACGACGTTCGACAAAGCCCGTGAAGTCCTTCCGTTCGGACTTCTAGCCATGGTACGCCTTCTCTTCACGCGTCTTTCCATCCCTAGTATCGACGCTGACGGCCACCTTGTTATTTCCCAGGCCTATATGAGCGAGCAGACCAACCGCTTCACCGAGGACCTCGACGACACCGGCATCCTGCCCTTCCTTGGCCTTGTTTCTTCCCTTTTCGACATTGCCCGCGACCCCACGCTCAAGGTTATTGGTGCGGACTGGAAATATTTCCCGACTTTCGAACACAACCCAGTAAGCCCGCTTCTCATTTTCACCGACTGCACACTGACTCATCCCAGAACCTGACATTGCCCAGCGATTTTTCCCTTCCGACCTTTGCCGAGACCATTACGCCCCAGAGGCTCAACGCGACCCCAACGATGTGCGAACAACGTTACACCAACGAGTTTGACCACGAGACCACCGAGAAACTCCCAGAGGTCCCCGGCGATGACTACGACCGCTTCGTTCACCGTCGCTGGCTCCAGGACGACGGCAGCCTTTCTGACAATACCGCCATCGCCGCCCAAGTGCCAGCTGAGGAACCCGAAGAACCCCAAGGCGATTCGGACGACGACAATCCCGGTCGACTCCCCGCCGTCCTTGCCGCCCCCGCCGTCGTCCCAGAAGAAAAGAAGAGGAGAGCTCCATCTTCTTCGAAGTCCCGCGCGTACGTTATCTCTCTTTTCTTCTTATTCCGAATTCTGACTTATTCTGGTTTTCTTGCAGCCCTCCAAAATCCAAAGAATTCATCGAGGACTCTGATATCGAAGAAGTCCAAGCCGTGGCAGAGACGTTGACCAAGAACGTCGAGGAGAAATCCGTCGAAGCCGCGACACGCCCCAAAGCCAGACATGCCAACAAGTCCACCGCCGGCAAGCCTAGCGTCGGTCCCAAATCCGCCGTCGCCACTCGTGTTGCACAACGCCCTGCCGCAGTAGTCAAACCCGACAAATCGGAAAAACCTTCGGCTTCTAAGGTAAGCTTGCTTATTCCGATTTATCTTATTCTGATTCCGACTTAGCGGCTCAAAATCGCCGAGTCGCAAGCCGTAGACTCCAAGACCAACGACTCCGAAGATGAAGAGGAGGAAGAACCACGCCGCAAAACGACCAAGGGCAAAGGCCGACAAGCGTCCAAGGAGCCCGATATCGACAAGGCCGAGGTCTCCACCGCCGTCACCAAGTCCACGATGGCCATATTGGGGAAGATGGGGGAGAAAGGATTTGATAACTTCTATGGTGCGCTATCTTTTCCTTTTGCCCTCATCTTTCCCTGACCCACGTTTCTATCAGAGGTCGTACCCATCGACTTGCCCAAACATCGCCTCGTCGTCAGCCTCTCGGTTCTCGGCACGCAGCCCGTCAAGTATCGCCCCGTCCACGGCCGTGTCCGCAGCGCACGCAACCTCAAAACCGACGATCCGCCCGTGTGGTTCAGTCACCCCGACACGATCCCGATTAGTGAAGTCCTGGCCGAGACTGCCGAAGACATTGTCCTGGTAAGTCGGTCCATTCAAGACTCTTTATTCCGCTAACAAAGAACTCGAATAGCCCCGCGCTCCATGCTTCGCGTGTGTACTAGCCCGCAAGCAGTGCATCCCCGTTGGAGTCGGCGTCGGATGCCAGCACTGCCGGAAGACTCGCGGTCGGTCTTGCGACCACAAGATGTCGTCGGACGAGATTCGCGACCTTGTCAGCCAGATGGCGCCGACCATCGAGCTTCACGATAACAGTACGTCGCATGTCCCACTTTTCCTCTTCCCGTGTTGACTTCATCTCCAGCGCTCAACCTCCTCTTCGACGAGTTCAAGGCCTCGCACGAACGCGCACGCCAGTCGCTCGCCCTGCACAACGCCAATATGGACGACTTGAGCGTCCGCACCGAGCGCCTCTACGAGCTCTTCGTCACCATCGTCAAGACCAACGGCGTCGAAGCCGCCCGCGAACGTTTCCACGCCGCGCCCGGCACCATCGCCGAAGATGTCCTCTTGTCGTGGTTCGAACAGTACGAGAAGGCCGGCCGCGACGAACTCGCCGAGGACACCTTGGACGCCGATGCCGCCAGGAAGATCGTCGAAAAACAGAAGAAGAAGGCCGTCGAGAAGAAGACTGAGACGATCGTCGAGAAGAAGGCCGACGAGACGAAGACCCCCAAGCGCAGAACCGTCGAGACTCCGACCGCCAGTACTTCGAAGGAGAAGGAGAAGGAGAAGGAGAAGGAGACGCGGAAGAAGGCCCGCACCAGCGCAGTCGTCCCAAAGGACGGCGAACCGCTCGCTGCTCCCAAGTCCGTCGCTCCCGAACCCGAGGTGAGTTCTTCCGTTCCTCGTGGCTTCTCTTCATTTACTTCTCTCAGGTTTCTTCACGTCCAGCTCCACCTCCCCGTCGCCGCCGCTGAGCTCGTTATTCTGGTCGCTTGTACTGTTGTTGTCGTGTTCTGGGTGTCGTTTCTGTTTTGTATATACGCTCTCTCCACTATTCCACTTATTACCGCTTGTAATAATTAGAATAGTCGCTATCTCGCAATATACTATACTGCTCTCTAACACACGTCGGACTCGAATAAGCGAGAATCAGAATAATCCGAGTTGACTTGCACGATTTTCAACTGTGAGAATCGGGCTTTGATCATCAAGATCTCGTTATTCATGCGGCTGCGGGTAATTCAAGTAACGGCGATCCTGATGAGGTGGGTCTACTGATTTGATGGTTGCTCGACAGTAACTGCCATGCTGATACCGATCAATAGGACCCATAATCATCAGGTACACACACGTCCGCATCCTTCGAAGACTTTCAGTCTTTCGTCTGGCTATTGACTAGAGCTCAATAGAATATGCATCATCCGTGTTGTGCCCGCTCTATTCTTGTCTTGGTTATTCCACAGCCTTTCGCTATTCGTCTTTCGGATTTGATGGTCGAAGTAACCGCTCAGAGTTGTTCCGGTTTCGGTTCCATGTGGCCTGTACAGGCTCCGGTCGTTTCGAGCCAACGAAGCGAATTGCAAACCAATTCAGTGAGCTCTGGTCGCTTGATACGCGCGTCGGATCCATGTGGAATATACTCGTTTCGAGGGCGGTTACCTCGAGGTCTGCTCCAAAATTTGCAAAATTTTGATGCAGCCAATCAGCGACCCTCTCCCCCATTTTATAGCTAATCGCTGTCCCCAGCGACCGTATAAAATGCGCCCGAAAATTCCCCACAAGACCGTGCGGTCCCACTTCGAGCCCTACACGTTCCTTTCCGCGCAGTACCCTCACTCGTTTGCACTCGCATCCCCGCTCGAACCCAACATGGCTCCCGCTCCCAACTTCTTCGCTATCCCTGAGTCCATTATGGCCAAATTTGTCCAGGAGCACCACGACCTCATCGAGGACGTCGCGTACACGTTCTCGTCCTTCAAGAGCCAGTACATCGACCCCAACAACCCTCGTCTTGCCACGCGCACCCTCATCGAGTCGATTAACAAGTTCGTGAGTCGTTTTCCGGTTATTTCCCGAGGCAGCATCGCTTATTCCGGTAGCATCCGCTCTTCGATCTCGACAATATCCAGTTCCTCGCGCGCAACACCGAGAACCAGGCCGCTCTCCACGACGCTGAGAACAAGATCAACCAGGTCGTCGGCACCACTATCACCAAGAACCCAACTTTCCTCCCTCCGATGGAAGTTGGCGCATTCAAGAATAACTGTGCCGTGTTCTACGGCATCCCAGCTATTCCTGTCCCTGCCGAGCTCAAGCCCAACGTACGTCTCTCCCCATTTTCGTTTTTTCCAGTTTCTGACCTTATTCCAGACCGACGACCTCGACGCGTACCTTGATGCGCCATCCGATGCCGAAGGCGAACCCGACGTCAACGTCGTCTTGGAACAGGATGAACCCATGGAAGAAGCCCGCGTATGCACTTGTACGGTCAACCACTATCCCCGCTTACCATGCCAGGCCTTGTCCCCCGACGCGAGCGAACCTCCCGCCAAAAAGACCAAGTCCAACAAGGAAACTCCAGTGAGTTAACTTCTTTTTGTCCAGTGCTTCGCTTATTCTGCTTCAGATCATGAAGAATAAGAACGTTATTCCGGACTCCGGCGCTCCTCGTCACGTTCCCGCCGAACACGTCCCTGGACCCGCGGGTACCAACACCACCGTAGGCAGCCTCTTCCGCATTGCTGCCGGAATTACTGAGGTCATTTCGCGCAACGAGGGTGGAGTCTCAATCTCGAACAACCAAGCTATCAGCCTCGAGGACGAGCAGTACAACAACCTCATCATCGGTGTCCAGCGCCTTTCGTACGCCGTTGAGGACTTTGTCATCACCCGCACTCGCCACAACCACGCGCTTAACGAACTCAAGAAGCGCGGTGTCAAGCCCCCTACCCGCATGTCGTACGTCTCCTTATTCCGCTCTTCACCCGCACTCAATTCTATTCCCAGCGACACCAACCTCGGTCTCCCCGTTCATCTCGTTCAGGCCATCAACGCGGCTGGAGCCACCAACAGCGGTAATTCCACTGGCCACGGTGCGAACACCCCTACCGCTCCGCGTGCCTCCTCTTCCCGTCCGTACAACAACAAGAAGCGCTACTAAACGTGCAGCGCCTCTTTATACCCAGCCACACTCCTTGTCCAACTCGAATAACGCTCTTTACCCGTGATCAGTAGTCCCCGTGTCGAATAGTGCTTAACCATTTGTGTTTCGCCGAAGCTTTTAGCGTGTGATTAAACCTTATTCGGCAGAACTCCCGTCCTCTGCAGTTTCTGAGTCCGCATCCGAGTCGTCTTCCACATCCATCTGCATATCTCCAAATTGCAAGTCCCTCCCAAATTCCTCATCTTTCTCCTCAGCTTCTTCCGCTAGCCTGTCCAATTCGGCTTTTGACATGTCGATGAGTGATTCAACATCCTCTACGAAGGCGATCTTCTTCCGAGCTTCGTATGGAATAACCCGAAATCGCGCTATCTTCCCAGGCCACATTGCACCATTCAATTCACAACAAAGATAAGAACCGCCTTTAGTTTGACGGACCACGACTAGAGGACCCATATACCGAAGCTTCGATTTCCTATTCAGGCTTTTCTCTATCCGAGTATTCCGAATAAGCACCAAATCCCCGGGCTTGAAGTCGTAGTCTTTTATCGTATACTTGTGTACGCGCTCATATCTTTCAACCGCCGCACGCTTCTCCTTTGTCGACCCTCTTCCTCATTATTTCGACGTGAGTTCGGTGTTTAGCCAGAGCTTTCGCTCGCAGGCCAACTAACTCCGCGGTCGAAATAATTTCTCCGGGGTACTCGACAAGCCAAGTCGCTTCGACGATATCGAACGGTAAGACCGGATGAGCGCCCGTTACAGCGAAATAAGGTGAACAACCTAAACCCCGCCGAACCGTTACCCTATCCGCCCACACAACCTGAGGCAAGAACCAGTACCACTTATTCCCATCTCCGCCAGTCGCCTTAGCTAGAGATTGTCGCATATCCGCATGCCCTCGCTCTACCGGTCCGTTCGCTTGCGAATTGTACGGGGATATCTTTATTCCAATTATTCCGTACTTCCGGTGCAACCAGTCCAGCGCTGCTAGGAATTGTGGTGCGTTGTCTGTGACAATCTCCGCAGGACAACCCCATCTACAGATGACGTTCTCCAGCAGAAAATTACCCAAGACAGCCGCAGTATCTGCGCGTAAAGCTTTTGCTTCCACCCATCTACTCAAGGAATCCCTTGCTGCCACCACCAATTTATGACCGTTCGACGCATCTGGCATGACCATCACATCCGTGTGAATTTTCTGGAATAGGCTTGGTGTCATAGTAGGCACCGGAGGTATTCGCATCAACTGCCTTTGTCTGACTTGACACATGTGGCAAGTCTTGACATAGTTCGACACATCACGCTCCAATTCCGGCCACCATAGCCTGATTTCCAATAGCGACTTCGTCGCATACACTCCACGATGGCCTAGGCTATCATGCGCCGACCTTCATCATAAACATTCGGTGATCAGGTTCAACCACAAGTTTATTCATGCCATCTTGCCCCTTCCTGAATAACCGTCCATCCTTCCCTAAGAAGAATAAGCGTGCATATCTAACCAGGGAGTTGTATTCCTTATCAGAATACCCCTCTGGCCTTCTGCAACCCCTACTCAAGAATTCCATGACTGTTCCTAACCGCTCATCCTGCTTCTTTGCTGCCGCGCTGCGCCATTCTTCCGGATAAGGCTCCTTCACCGACTCGTCCCACTTGAATGCACCGTCTGGTAATAAAGGTTCCGGTTTTCTGATGTCATTCGAGAGGTATTCCGGAAGTGCAACGCCTTCACTGGAATACGCTTCCCTAATCGCATCCGCCTCAACCTTAGTATCCCTATTCGTGTCTTGGCATTCTTGTGAGAACTTGGCGATTACTTCTTCATACGAGTCTTCCTCCCGGAAAATGTCAAACATGAAGCCGCCTCTTGTGTCGATTGTTTCCTTGAAATCATCGAATTCCAATGGCTGGTCGATTCATAATCCCAGTCTTCGTGCATGTCCGGGGATGGATTTTCATCGAATCCTTCTTCCGTTCGTGGTAGAATTTCATCACCCTCAACTCTTTTCCTCCTTGACAATCCATCAGGAGAAAACGTTGAACCCTTGACGTGCTTAAGCTTGAAGTGAAACATGAGGATTTGTTCGATCCATCTGTTTATCGTAGCATTGGGTCCCATTCCCGGATTATCCAGCATACCCTTGATATACAAGGCATCTGTCTCGACCGTCAGGTCGCGACAACCCAGAATCCAGTACTGCAGGTATTCCAATGCGCGCTTCAAGCCGAATAGCTCACGTTTCGGTTGAGAGAAATTGCGCTCTCTCGGGTTGAGTGGAATACTGGCAAACTTCGCGAAGTACCTCTTCTTCGAGTCCATAGGATCTATCTGGAATAGCTCTATTCCGATCGCGATGTGGGAGGTATCGACCGCCAAAACTGTCTCCCAGCCTGATTCGTAATTCAGAGGTCTAAGAGCCCCGCTTTCCGCGATTGCACGCTTAATCGCGTCCATGGAAGCTTGCTCTTCGTCTCCCCACACAAATTCCTGACCAGCCCGCAGCAGTTTATTCAAAGGTCGAACCATTATTCCGTAATCCTTAATGAAGTTCCGCACATACCCAACAACGCCGAGGAACTGTCTCACTTGATGAACATCCTCGAGAGGAGGCCACCTTGTAATAACACCAACCCGATCGACTGACGGTTTGCGCCCTTCATAAGAACACTCATGACCCACTACCGAGAAGGAGTCCGCACACAAGGTAGCCTTGTGTCCAGAGATAGTTAAACCAGCTATGCTTCAAGCGCTGAACTACCCTATTCAGATTCTCGAAATGTTCCCACACGAACCTCCGAATACCAGGGTTCTCCGGATGAGTCTCGTAATTCCCATCCTTGTCTTGATATCGAGTCGGTGGTCCCCGTATAGGAACATCGTCGATATAAGGAATAGTAACATGAGGTATCTCATCCTGAAGAACATAAGTAACATCGTCGTGGAATATAGGTACCGAGTTGGTCCATCCCTGCGGTAACTTTACCAATCTCAGTGCGCCGAACGGTGACTGGAATGTAGTAAAGTCCCGCGAAGATTCCGCCAAGTCTCTGTGATCGTAACCGGAATACAAGTCCAACACGCCTCCACAAGCTCTACCCGCGAAGTGATTGGCGAGCTCTTCAGTTGCCGGCGGAATTCCCGAATGTGCAATGGTTACTGCATTCAGCGGCTCCAGCGCATGTACCAACCGAATACTCTTCCCATCCTTCTTGACAACACCAAAGAACTTCGAACGATAAGAGGAATTAGACGGCTCGTAAACACCAGCGTCAATCTTCTTCCGGATTATCTTACAAAATTCATCCAGCTGCCCTCTCGGAATAGGTATGCTCCTCTCGATCCAGACCTTGTGTTCAACCGTGGGTATTTCAATGGGAGGGAAGAAGTCATGCCGCAACGTTCCTCTCTCTTCATCGTTCCACGCGAAAGCCTCGTGATGCACCATCATGAACCAATGCAGTAGTTTGCGCTCTTCCAGCCATAAGAAATCCCCTGCGTGCACTCTATCGATGATCTCTTTCCGTTCTTCAGAATAGCGTCCGGTTGGACAGTATTCACTTGGATGCGGAGTCAGACCAGGCATGTCCTTCAAAGGGTCGTCCGTAATGTTTCGCTTGATGCGGTATTTTTCCGGAAGATCCGTGTAAACAGGCCTCGTCTTAAGTGCCACTGGTTTGTACTTCTTCCCAGCGAAAACCTGTTTCACAGCCGGAGACGGAACATCATTATTCCAATGATGAACCTCATCCGCCCCATGAATCGAGCACTTAAGACACTCCTTCACTTCAATTCCACTCCTGTGCTTCCCATTCTGTCTCGGAGTCTTCGTCTTTCGCCGAATATCTTCTCTATCCAGTATTATCCGCTCGTCGAAAGTGAAAACCCTCATACTCTCATCTCCACCAGCTTCGCTTCCTACACCCGCGTACTGGTTAAGCAGTTGCACCGCTACCCTGTCCTCTGCGAACGCTTTCGCCTTGTTCGAGGCCAAGAGGTACGCCGTTTTCTCTTCATCCCCTACGAAATGGCTCCCATTTCGCGGCTCCAGAATTGCCTCGAGCTGCAAATCCCCATTTTCATCTATTCCGATCTGCACCGCAAGCTGGCTCATGTTCTCCCCTCTTCTGCTTGCTCATTCCTTCTGTCGCTACATCCCAGAGCGCTGAAAATCCTGCTGAGTTTCCCACCAAGGCTTTTCAAGGACGCTCGATTCTGCTTGAGAGTCCTCTTCGTCATCCGACTCTTCATCTGACGAGTTCTCAAGATCCTCGAGCTCAGGCATACCCTCACAAGAGTAGAAGCTCTTGTTCGGATTATACCCTCGGCCACTATTCATGTCTTGTGTCGTCTTCGACTCTGATTGAGCTGCGGGCCATTCTGTTTTCTCTTCGGAATCGTTCGAACTCGCAGTCCTCCGTTATTCCCCTGTTCAGAATCCCCAACATCACCACCAGAATAAGCCGGATCATCTTCATCAATTACTTCTTCAACCGTGGGACGGAAAGGTTTCGGAGCCGAATTAGGTATTCCAGCCGCTTGCGGATTCAACTTTGAACCTTCCGCTTGCGTTGCTACTTCCTTCGCAGGGGTATTCGAGTTTACGACCGGTTTGGGCCTGCCCAACACCATCATCGACCCTCTTGCATGCGTCGGAATATAACGTCTCTTTACTGGAGTCGAATTCGGGTCCCGAATTAACAGGACTTGTCCTCCATCCCTCCTGTTCTCCACAACTGACTCTGTAATGATGTCGAATGGCCTCCCCAACAACACATCATAGGCCGGTTGCTCGATAACGTGAACTTGCAGGTACACCGGAATATCGCCGAATAGGAACGGAACATTTCTTGAAAGCCCCGCCGACTTCTTCAAAGTCCCATTCGCGCTCTGCATGAAAATCTGCACATCCGGATCCCAAGTAAGCCCAAGCTCCTCTGCAATCTTAAGCGCCATTGACACTATTTGTGAACCGCTATCCACCACACACTCTATTCTCCATTTTCCTCCTACCACAGGGAAAACAACTCGCAATGACGCCGATTCTGTCGCAGCGAAGATTTGCTTCGGTTGCTCAGCGTCTGGCACAGCGGCCATGTATTGCAATACTGGATCCCCGCACACCAGTACAACCAGGTTCCGTACCTATATCCTCCACCGTCGACAAATAACACCAGTCCGCAGGAGGTAAGTCCATAAGGGGAATAGCGTCTCTCTCTAAGACCGCCGTTTCTCCGTCTTCCATGAATGGGAATTCAGATCCTCGATATATTGCCTGTTCCAACGTCACAACCTTATTCGGCTTCCTCTTCCTTGTCAGACTCTGCCGAATAGCCTTGGCGTATTCCGGTGACATAGCGCACATCTCGCTGATGGTTATTCCTTCCAGAGTAGCATTCTCCGTTCGACTAACCAGCTTCCGAAGAATACCTGGGTCATCATACTTCGAGACTACCTTCCACGCTTTCTCCTGAAACCCCGGAAGAGTACCCTTCCCTTCCGGCTTCTTGTTTTCCTTGGACGACTCGACTTGCTTTATTTCATTCCTCACGACTGGAATAGGCACGATCCCTTCTTCAGGGAAATCGTCGTCTACTACAATTCGGCGAGTCGTCCTCCTGTCCACAGCTGGTAATTCTCTACCCATATCTGCTTCTTCTTCTTCCACTTCATCCGCAATTCTCACCATTCTTCCACTCTTTCGCCAATTCGCACTAGTATTCGCAGCTGTCTTTCGGTTCTCCGGGGGCTTCTCTGCGATAGGAATATTCTGCTTCGGAACATTCCCAGCTCCCTTCCTCGAACGTTCTAGAAATTTTGCGGAGGAGGGTCCGACCTGGCCCCTGCACCCGTTCTAGTGTTAACGAACTGATCTTGAGGACCTTGTCCATTGGTATTCGAGACTCCCATGCCTGGCAATTGCCTCACGAGGTCTAAAGCTTGCACGAATTGCTGTACGTTCATCCCCATCGGCAGTCCCGAATTGTCATACGCAACTGCCTGTTGATTTTGAGCGTACGGCAAGCTCCTCACGTCGTTCATAGGATTATTTGCCATTGGTTGAGGTGCTTGTTGGAGCGTAGTTGGATGCGGAGGATACTCTCTAAAATCCGAATAACCCCGGAACCCATTGTTACTGGAATAACCTTGAGGTCCGTTGTTATACTGGTTTTTACCCATCCTTAGATTGAGGACTTCTCTGAACGTTAGCGGATAAAATCTCATCTGCCGAACTTTCGTAGAATTGCCCTATCATATCCCCATAAATCGCATCCTGTTCGATTTGACTCGAATACATTTGAGACTTCGGTTTCCCCAGCGACGTATCCACTCCTTGACGTTTGTAGAACTCATCCACTCGATCTTTCCGTGTCTTGGCTCCCGGGAAGAATGGAATATCCATTCCTCCAGGCAATTTCAAGAAACGATCTTCTACGATGATGTATCCCAACAGAATATACTGGTCCTTCACGGTGCATTTTGCGATGACATGAGAGCCTCCACAGAAGTGGCAGCCCATCATTGCCCCCGATTGGAATTCACCAGAAGGTCCGACCTCTCTCTGACGAGGCTGTAATTCCTGTTTCATCACCCGCATAGAATTCTCGAGTGAGGTTTCCCATTTCGAAAGAGTCTGTTCCATCTTATTCCCTTGAACAGTAATCATGTCCTTCACACCAGCGATCTCGGCAGAGAATTGGTTAAGTCGATCATCAACTTCTCGCTTGAAGCGAGGTTGGACTTCCCTTGACTCTTCTCTTCGGTTTCCTGCCGGTGGAGAACGCGAATTACTGTCCACGCCCGAATACTGATCCGCGAGGTACTCTGCAACCTTGATGACTTCTTTGTAAGTCAGTCGATCCCCTCTTCGCATCGTTCTTCCGGGCGCCGGATCGCCTATTATTCTAGTCAGGTCAGGTCCGTCCATCGCAGATCTGACTGCTGCCTCGAAACTTGCATCCAGAGCTCCAAGATAGTGGCTAACCAATTCTCTATTCGTGATAACAGCAGGCTCGATCAACAACTTGTCTGCCTCCCGTATAAATGAATAGCCAAGGCGTCGGAGCGGCCCGAGATCGGAGCGGCGCGTTCCATCATACTCCCGCATAACGTTGAGTAAGCGCTTCATGGTCCCTTTCTCCACATCTTCTAATTCTGGATACAAGGCGATAATGGCCTTTTCCCATTCCGTAAATGTTCCTCCAACATAAGACTCCAAACTCTCCCACTGATCGTAGACGGCATCGTTGTCCAGGTACTCCATTACAAGTCTCTTCTTCTCGTTATCTTCCTCTACCTTCCCATTCTCGAATATGCCCTTGCAACGACGTATGAAAGACTTCAAATTCTTCTCGGGGTGTTGCCCATCGAACCTTGGTCGGTGAACATCGTACCCTTCCGGAATTCTGAACTTCGCCGCTGCATCATTCCTCGCATTTCCCGCTGGTTGTCCTTGTGGTTGTACTCCCGCTTGTCCTGCAGCCCCTTGTGCTGCCCCTGCTCCAGCTGCTACTCCAGCTCCACCCGCTCCTGCTGCTGGTCCTGCTTGTCCTGCACCCCCTGGAATTGGTTGAACCATTTGATTCGGTTGCTGTAGTAATTCCCCTTGTTGGATAAGGAAGTCGACGATCTCTTCGTCAACTAAATCAGGTTCTGACTCCGAGTCCTCACGAACACGTTGTACTCTCGATGATGCCGACTCTTCCGGTCCGATCGAAAGGTTCGGTATTCTGCTTCCAGATGCTACCGGAATTCGCGATCTCGAAATTGTGTGCTTCTTCAAAGGTCCAACTAGTGATTCTCTCGCCTTCTCCGATGTTTTGGTTTTACGCTGAGCAGTGGGTTTCGGAATTGTAGGTTTTGGTGGACGTAATTCGCCTATTCCCCTGAGGAGATTAGGGAAATCACTGGTTTTTGAGTCGGAATAATCCGGAGTCTTCTTCGGCTGAATGGTGACTGAACACCCTAATTCCACAAGTGTTTTGAAAGCTTCAAACTGAACTGCCAACACCCCTCGCGGTGGGCTCCAGATGAAAGGTGTGCTACGAGACTGTGTGTGAAACGCACAGGCGAACTAAAATCAAACTAAACCTAACAACTCGAATAAGCCACAGGCGAATAAGAGTTGCCAAATCTAATCTAATATAATCCCAAGATGCTATTCCGCACTGCAAGTACGAGTGTCGGCCCGTGTGAACAGAGCTGACTTGAGGTGCTACGGGAATCGGTATTCCAGTAGAAGCTATTCCAAACACTTTTGTGGCCCCAAAAGATCCTACTCCAACTCGGTGAACGATTGTGATTTTGGTGTGTTATTCGGTAAAGTCCCTTATTCGACTTCTGACCAAGCTAAACTCTAGCCCACCAGATAATCCGAAGGTCTCTCTTCAGTTTCCGTCGCCCGTGCACTTCGCCCGTACGATTCCACCGGTTGTAACGTGTAATTCAGTTTCCGTCGCCCTTGCACTTCGCAGGTACGATTCCACCATTGCTTGTCTTGTACTTGTAACCACCGGTAAGCCGATCCTTATAGGTCGCACTTCAGAACCCGGCTTCTTGAACGTGTAACTTGTCTTATTCTTGTAACCCTTATTCCAAATCCAAATGTATCCCAAACCCGAATAATAGATTGAAACTTTACAAACTCGGCAATCCAAGTTCGCACAGCCCCAAGCCCAGAACACGCCCTAACTCTAGCGGGGTGATTCCGTGCTGAAACTGGCTCCCCCAGGCACTTTATATACAGAGACCATGAGAAATATAAATGATAGATGATTGTGTCCATGTGCGTTCGTGGCTAAAGCGCCGCTTCTAATTGGTTCGGAGATCCCTCTCCGAGGTCTTCAGCCCAACCGGTGGCCAGATGCTCCACCCAGTGCACCGGAGTAATGTTTCACGATTTGCTTCCGCCACTATTCCGCTCCTGTTATTCTGCCCGCGCCAATACTAACCAGAGCCGAATAGCCCTTGATAGTACCTTCCTGCTCGTGCTCACTACATCCCAGACGGCCCAGTACTTGGGGAGAAACCCTCCAAATACCCTCCAACCCTGTTGCCAAGACCCTTGATCCCAATCTTGTGGACACCACCCTAATTAGGCCCGATGTCCGGAATCGTGATTGCAGATCCCGAAGCACGGCGTCTCCTTATTCAGATAGTCCGAGATATTCCGATCATCCCGAGTTGACCCTTGTTGTCATCCCTGTCTTCACCATGCGAAGCGTCCCACTCCGCTATTCCGCTTCCGCGTCATGATCCTTATTCCACTTGTGTCGCAGGTCTAGTTTCCCTTTGAGTACATGCAAGTGGGGCGCTTCTCTTGCAATGTTATTCGGACTACGCTCTCCCTCAGACGCTATCAACGCCTTCAAGATCCAGAATAGCAGCTTCTTTCACTGCTACCAACGCGAATAGCATCCTAACCACTTACACGGGACTCGTAATGGTTCCAATTGGATGTACCAAACAGTAGAATAAGCGCAGAAATCGGTAGATTTCACGTGTATCCTGATAGCTGGCCTATCAACGCTTTGCCACATTCGTGTCGGTACGGGATTCGGCGCCAATTCTCCCCCTCGGTTTCGCCGGGAACATTTTCGTTCTTTGGCAGGTTGGGCAAGCCGCCACGTATTTGCGCGCGTCCCGGGTTATCGACGGCCACCAGTAGTTACGCGATACCAGCTCAGCCGTTTTCGATTGCCCAGGGTGCCCCGCTAACGCGGTGTCATGGTGTTGGCGTAGAATCCGGTTCCTGACCTGGTCGTTCTGTGGCACGTATACAAGGCCGTCTTTGAGCAGTAGCCCGTCTCGCTTCTCCCAACCCGCCGGTTTCAACCCGTTTTCCCCACAACCCCGTGATGGCAGGTTCTGTATCGGGTTCTGATTCCCGGATCCAGCGTAGTATGATGTCGGCCTCATCGCGATCCGGTGTGTTCAGTTCTCGCGCGTGCACCGCTTTCCGCGTGAAAAGGTCGTCGGGGAGTAGGGTGATATCCATGTTGTCGTTTTTTCCCTTTTTCATGCCCGACCCGTTGTGACAGGGCGTCGGTCTTGCCTTGGGTGCGTCCTGGTTTATGGATGAGACGGAAATTGTATTCGCTAAGTTCCAGTGACCATCTCGCCTGCCTTCGGTTCAGCTTCTTGCTCGTCATGAAGTACTCCAGGTTTTTGTGGTCCGTCCAAATTTCGAAGGGTTGGTCTTGCCCGTTCTGCAGGTAGGGTCTCCATTCGTCCAGTGCTCTCATGATGGCGAGCATCTCTTTGTCGTGAATGTCGTAATTTCGCTCCGTGTCGTTGAGCGCCTTGGACATGAACGCAATCGGAACCCACTTTCCCTGTTGTTCCTGCGATAAAACTGCCCCCGTCGCAAAGTCCGACGAGTAGGCTTCTACCCTCCACTCCCCCCTGTCCGTGGGGAAATGTAGAACGGGTTCCGAAGTCACCAGTTCGATCAGTTTTCTGAAAGCCGCCTCCTCCTCTTCGCCCCATCGCCACTCGGCTTCTTTGTGCGTCAACCGCGTCAGCGGTTTCGAATACTGCCCGAAGTCCTTGATAAAGCGCCGGTAGAAGTTGAGGAACCCGAGGAAGCTCTGCACCTCCTTCAGGTTGGCCGGTGTTAAAGCTTACCACGAGTTGCCATACCCGCGGATGTCTGCACAGGTACCCGTGTAAAAAACCCGTGGGTTTCAAACCCGCGGATACAGGTACCCGTTTCCCACGGATGCCACGAGTACAGGTATGGATTGAGCAAAATCTCGGAGGTCATTTGCAAGCTCATCTCCCTATGTAAACCCATTAAGGAGCCATTAGATTGAACAACTCAGCTGTAGGGAGGTTCATCTCACCCATCTACCATAGTATGATGGCTGTGGACCCCTTACAACCTGTATTCAGCCCCCAAACCCGCGGGTTATCCGTGCAGGTACCTGTATCCGCGGATACAGGTATCCATTTTCCCACGGATGGCAAGAGTGGAGGTATGGCTTTTGAGGACCCAAAAACCCGCAGGTATTGCAAGGGTTTAAAACCCGTGCAACTCGTGGTAAGCCTTAGCCGGTGTCGGCCAGTTTCTGACTCCCTCAACTTTCACAGGGTCCATCCGGATTTGTCCATTGCCGACGATTACCCCCAGGTATTCCACTTCCGGCTTCTCGAATTCGCACTTGTCGGGTTTCAAGAATAATTGGTGTTCCTGCAGGATTCTCAGAACTGCTTTCACCGTGGCACGGTGCTCTTCGAGTGTTCCCAAATAAATGAGAATATCGTCCAGGTACACGATTACTCGGCCTTCCGCAATCAGGTCGGCGAAGATTTCGTTCATCATGGATTGGAATGTTGCTGGTGAATTCGTCAACCCGAAAAACATCACCAGGGGTTCAAACAAGCCGCGGCTTATAATGAACGCGGCCTTCGCCTCGTCCCCATCCTTGATTCGGATATTGTTGTATCCCCACCGGACATCCAGCTTCGTGAAATAGCGCGCGTGTCGTAGTTTGTGCATGATGTCCGAAATGAGCGGGATGGGGTACGCGTTCTTCACGGTCAGGTCGTTTAGCTTGCGGTAATCTTGGACCGGCCTCAGCTTCCCATCCTTCTTTTTCACGAAGAAAAAAGGCGATGCAAACGGCGATTTTGAGGGTCGAATTCGGCCGGTTTCCAGGTGTTCCTTGATGAACGTGTCCAGCTCGCCTTGCTCCACCGCGGAGAGCGGTATGCAGCGACCCCGTACTGGCTCCGCCCCCTCTTTCAACTCGATCGCGTGATCCCATTTGCGTCGCTCCGGTAACTTGTCGAAATCCTGTTTCTCGAACACCGATCGGAATTCCTCCAAGTATTCTTTGGGCACCAGCTCTTCCAGGGTTTTTTCGCCTTGTGTCGCATACGCGGCCGCCGCCAGTTTGGTCGCAATGTTCTGTGTCGCCCGAATGTCAAAGCGGGTTCTTGGCATCTCGGACCCCACTTCCGTAGGGGTATATCCTGGTGACAAAAATACAATCTCCGACTTCCAGGGGAGCGTTATCTTCCTCCTCCCATTCCTCCTCCAATCGCTGGCGGCGGCAGCTCGTAGGGCATCGAGTGAACCGCAATGTTTTTTCTTGCCAGTCGATCTCCGGGTTATGTTTGCGCAGCCAGCTGTAACCAATAATCACATCGCTCTTCCCGGTGTTGGTGACTGCCAACGGAACTACTTCCGTGTGGTCGCGGATTCTCATGCGCATCCTCGCGATATGGGTGATTCGCACCCCCGCGTTGGCGGTTCCATCGGCGTTGTACACAGGCACGGGCAACGGCAGTTGTTCGACTTCTAGCCCCTCTTCTTCTACCAAACGCTGGCTGATGAACCCGTTGGTAGCTCCGCAGTCGAGGAGTCCCTCAACCACCAGTCCGCGCCCGCTGGAAAGTTCTTCCAGGGTGACTGGGAGCATCATCGCGCTGCTCCTGTCCCCTCTGATGAACAGGGGAGCGTCTTTTAGGCTTCGCAAGGCCTCTAGTACCTCTTGGCGGTATCCGGTTTGTACGAAATCTTTCAATTCTTCCGTCACTTCCCCGCGTCGAGCGGGATGAGTCCAGTTGAACAAGCCCACTCCCATATCTTGCGGCCTGGCGCGCAGTCTTTCGAGTAGTCGCTCAGCACTGTGGAGCGGTAGTTGTTTCCACGCTGCGGGTTCTTCTGCGGGTTCCGGTTCCGCCGTGGCTTCTTCTCCGACGTCCTCTGCCTGGTAGGCGGGGTATAGGGTTCGGTTTCTACGTCTTCATCACTCGAGTAATACGTGGGCAATGGGGAAAATCAATTGTTCTTGCGTATTACATCGGTACGGACGGGGTATGGTCGCGAGGGCGTAGAGTTCACTCGCGACTGTCGGGAAAATCCGCCTGTTGTTCGGCGTCTTGTTCGTGTGTTCCTTCGGCTACCGCCCGAATCTGCTGAGGGCGACGGTTGGGGCAGTTGCGGCTGAGATGCCCCTTCTGGTGGCAGGTCCAGCATGTCGCCTCCCGGATCTGCTTCTCATTGCTCATGGCCCGGTCTATGTCCATGGGGACGGGTCCCGCAGTAGCGGGTGTCGCGGTGTTCGGCGCTGGGGTGGGAGTAGTAGTGCCGAACGTGACTGTGGGAGTATTGGTTGTAAAACCCGAGCGGTTCCAGTTGCTACGGTTCTGGAACCCGGTGCATGGGTTCTCTTGGTTGGGGCGGGTTCCTGTGTTCCCGCCGCGATTGGCGTTCGGCTGAGTGGTAGCCGGGTTCTGCGGCTTGGTGGCGTAGGCTTCATTCTGTCTCTCCACTTTGCGAACCCCGTCGGTAATGTCCCACTGGCGCAGGATGCTGTCGTGGTCGATAGCGGCCTTCTTCCACGCGGCGTATGTCTGAGGTAGCGGGTAAACTCCGTAGACGGCCTGTGCTACGCGTCTTTCCAACCCTTTCTTCACGATCCGGAGCAAGTTGGGCTCGTCATACCCTGCGGTCTGGTTCAAGGCGTCGAGGACAGTGAAAAACGCCGTTGCGCTCCCGTTGCGTCCTTGGCGCAAAGCCTCGATCTTCTGCTGGGCAATGTCCACCTGCGCTCCGCCCTTGAAGGCAGCGATAAACGCCTCTTCGAAGTCCTTCCAGGTCGAGTATGCGCCGGTACCGGTGCCATTGCGCATCGCACGGACCACGCTGTCCTTCCAGATTGCTGGCAGCGCCCCCCTTGCAGTACGAGAGGGCGTAGTTGATTCGGCTGGCCTCAGTGTTGTAGGTCGGGTTGCCTTGCCAGGCCAGCCAGCAGTCGGACAAAAACGTGTCCACTTGGTCCGAATCACCCAAGAAATCCTTCGGCGGGGAAACCCGCGGGTTCTTGGCGTTTCCAGTGGATTGTCCCGGCGTCGCCGCTTTCGCGGCTAGATCGTCTCTGGCTTGTAGGAGAAGGTCGTATCCTTGTTGCGTGCGGGCTTCCACCTGTTGAATCTGCGCGGGCATATTCTCGTTGGTCATCGATTGGACCCGCATGGTCGTCTCGTCCAACTGGGTCCCAATGCCGCCGAGGGCATGGTCCAAAGTCTGTACACGGCCTCCTGTCGTGTCTTGCTGCGCCTTCAGAGTCGCATTCTCCTGACGGAGCTCAAGCGGACTATGTGGGTGAAAAGGTATTCGGCCTTTTGAGCGTCGTTCATCGACTCGAAATTGGCGATTTCTGTTTCCATGGTCGGTCGGGTGTCGGTGATAGTTGGAGGTTATTATTCTGTCAGCACCAGCGGTCTTCCGGGTAGCTGAGCGGGTTGTTGAACAAGAGAACCCGCGAGAGCGGATTGTAACAGGCGACCGATGAGCACAACGGGTAAAGCGAGTACAAAGACTCTGGGGGAATAGACGATAATAACCTACGGTACAGGAGTGTACCTACGGTATATAAGGCAGTCAGGCAACAGAAAGGGTTCTGATCGTACAGTAAGGGTTAATACGATCAGGGCTTGAAAGTCAATTGGTTTCCAACGATCGGGTTGTAACGTCTCAGCTTGGACAGCCAGGGGAGAAGAAGGGTCGATAGGGACTGTGTCATGACATCGATCAACTGTGCAACAGAAATCAAATAAAATGGTATCGAGAACCTCTGCCATGCCACACGTGAACCGCTACTCCAGGGACCCACCTCAACAAGAACTAGTAGACACGACATGGATCCGTGCAAAACTCCAACAAGCATGCACCATCTCTGTGAAATCGCATCTCAGTCAACGCCTGCTCGTGTCTGTACATGTGGCTCATCTCTATCCAATTCAATTCAGATTACCTGTTCGAACCGGGCGGCAGGTTGTTTCAATTTCAATGCAAACTCTTTTTCCTGATTTCTCCCACAGAGACGATGAGCCGCAGATAAGATAAGATTCAAATAAGATAAGACTCGGTTACCGTTATCGCGTCCCGTCAGTAGGACCAGCGTCCATGAAGGGTATATAAGAAGCTGGGAATGATCCTCGAGTAAGACTCCTGATTTTAAGCTTAATATATGTGCCAGTGCGTCCAGGTGGGATTTCACGAATCTCTTTCAATTTTTTATCTTTTCCCGACTGAGTTCAGAGAAGTCCAGCGCTGTCTCGAGCGGCAGTGCGGCTACTGTGATCAGGTTTGCCATCTTATCCTCAACTTGAACTTGCCAGGTGTCCTCCAAATTGACCTATCCTATCCTGCCTGCAAGGGGGTGCCAAGATGCCTATCAGTGACATGGGGTAGGGGGGTCCCCCCCAGGCCGAAAAAAAACTTTTGAGAGGTATTACAACCAGGTCTCATAACTGTCTAAAACACCCCCAAAACCACTTAAAACCACTTTAGAACTTTTGCTGCTGTATTTTTGCGCTTAGCAGTGACATGATGTCAGTCATACTGTTGTCACACTTATATAGACGCTGTTTGAAAATAAAGCACCTGGCAGGTAAATGGAAGGCCAGGAGGTTAATAATAATAATCCCTATATGTAGTCTATACTGTAATAAGACTGCACACATTGTCATTTATTTTTTAATGTTGGCGCTGGCTGGGTTCGAAGGTGCACGTGATGTTATCTTATCTTATCGTGGGAAATCACTACCCGATATAGTAAGCAGGGGGGTGGGGGGTTAATCACCATCGAGTGAGAATTGACTTGCTTTGCCAATCCGCATGGTATCGCCGCGCGCAGGCGGATCACTGACAGGCGAAGCTGTTGTTTGGTTCCTTCGTGCGCGCTCCAACAGCTGTTCACAGTATCTCGGGCGTAGACCACCGCTTTCCGTCTCCAGGCTGTACAGGGCGGACAAGCTAAATAGCGCGACCCCAGGTCCCACCACCATAACAAAAAAACTATGACTGCCAGGTGCGTCCACCCATACTGTTGCCGACATGTGAAATTCACCGCAAAGCATCTCTAGTTGGAGTTTGAAATTTTGGGCCCGAGGGCCGGACAAAAACTTTCCGACCCTATATCCGATTTTCGAAAGTTGGCACCCCCTTGCCTGCCTGCGTCGTTTCCGCACATCTGCGTCTCATACAACCTGCACAATGTGGATATCTCGTGCAGATTGCCCGTTCGAAGCGGGCGGCAGGTTCTAAGTGCAAGCGCAAGGCACTGGTATACTTTTTAACCAGCCTGGAATAGTCGCTTCGCGGATCGAGGACACTTGCCCTCAGAGTTCCAGTGCCAATGCATGCCCGGCATACAGTGAGTTCTATAGTCCATCCAGAAGAAGGAACAGCAACACCTGCTTGCGCAATCATTTGCGCTCCTGCGAAATGTTTGGCTTCCACAACAGATTCATATCGCAGGTTGTTCGATCAAACCGAGCAGCAGGTGCTTGGCTTCTGAGTTGGCGGCTCCTTTGTTTTTAATCAAGTTTTGGTTCCGGTAGCTGAACAGGGACGGCCTCGAGGCCTCTTGGGCTTTCCATTTCATCATCGAAGGAAGGAAGGTAGACTCAGATCTGGACTCGGACTCTGGTGTGCACTGTGCATGCATAGTATCCGACCTCGTGAACTCTACATAACACCTGCCTGCGCTGTTGCGCTCCTGTCAATAGTGGCTTGCCAATATGTTAAGCATGAGTGGGATGCTCATGGTAGGGACTACATACGCTCGTTGGATTTACTTCAGTAGACGCCTGCCTGTGCTGCCAGTGTTGCGCTCCTGTGGGTAGTATATTTGCTATGTGCAATACATATGCAGGATGCTCGTTCGAACCGAGCGGCAGGGATCAGGTCATTCCGCAATATTTTTTTTTTTTTTTTTTTTTTTTTTTTTGGTCTTGCTCCGAGTCTTCAGTAAACGCCGGTACATGTACACATCCACCATTGTGAACTCTACACAACACCTGCCTGCGCTGTTGCGCTCAGGCTGTCAATAGTGGCTCGCTGCTCATATTGATATGCGGGATGCTCGTTCGAAACGAGCAGCAGGGACTATTGTTTGTGGTGAATTGGCATTTTTTTTTTTGGTCTTGCTCTTCATGATCAGTCGTAAAACGCCGGTAGTACATGACCACCGGCGTGAGCTCTACATAACACCTGCCTGCGCTCAGTGTGCTCCCGTCAATGGTATATTGCTGCTCACATACATATGCGGTATGCTCGTTCGAAACGAGCGGCAGGGACTGATTGGCGATGCTAACCCTTTTCTTTTTTTGTTCTTCCGTCGTAAAACACCGGTACATGTCCATCATCGTGAACCTTACAACACCTGCCTGCGCTCAGGCTGTTGCGCTCCTGTCAATAGTGGCTCGCTGGTCAATTTGATATGCGGGATGCTCGTTCGAAACGAGCGGCAGGGACTATTGTGTTTGTTCCTTTTTTTCCCCCGTCTTGCTCCGAGTCTTCGGTAGTACAGTACTTAAACGCCGGTACATATTCACCATCGTGAACTCTACACAATACCTGCCTGCGCTGTTGCGCTCCTGTGGATAGTTGACGGCGACAGTATCTATATAGATATGGGATTCTCGTTCGAAGCGAGGGGCAGGTTTGGGTTCGGAAATTAGGGCTGTTATTTTATTTTTATTGCTGTTATTTTATTTTTATTGATTCGCCTTCGCATTGAGACATTCCTGACATCCCTATTAGATAAACACGAGCCAGAACTAAGCAGTAGCCACCGACATGGATGCGTGCCTCGCCTCAGAACTCCAACAAGCATGCCCCATCTCTATGAAAATCGCACCTCAGTCAACGCCTGCTCGTGTCTGTACATGTGACTCATCACTATCCAATACAATTCAGATTGCCTGTTCGAATCAGGCGGCAGGTTGTTTCAATCTAGCGCGACGCTTTTTTCCTGATTCTCCCCACAAGACGATGAGGCGCAGATAAGATAAGATCCAAAATCAAGATAAGGTAACTGTGAAGATAAGATTCAGAGCCAAGATAAGATAACACGGTTACCGCTATAGCGACCCGCCGATTCTAATCAGTCCTAGAATACCGAGCGCGGCGATGAAGCCCGTCTCTGTCAGTACAGTAGGAGCAGCGTCCGCGGGGAGGTATATAAGAAGCGCTGGGAATGATCCTCGAGTAAGACTCCGAGTCCGCCTTCATCGCGACGTCGACCTGGACGACAACGACAACGACTGCGAGTGAAAGAGTCTGAGTTGGGCGACACAGCTTGAATTGTTAGAGGACCGTTACCGAGGTGCGTTCGTTGCTTGCTCGTCGGTATGCTGTGGGTTGATGATGATGAGCAGTGCACGCGCATTGTGGGACTGGGAGGGCTGGTGCTAGGCGGACTGCTGGATGCAAATGGGCGGGGGCCCGGGACACCACCACGTTCAGGCTGGCCGGTTACACTTGCGCAAGACGTCGACTGGAAGTCACCATGACCACGTCGCTGCCGCCCAGCGTCAATGCACGGGCACGATGCCCGCCATGGGAGTTGGCCATGGAGCGCCACGTTTACGACCAATTGCGCTCCCATCGCAGCTCGCAGGTGTCACCAGCGTCACTCTGCATCCATTACTCGGGCGTCCGACCTGCGTACGGATCTCCCTCGCAAACGATGCTCTAGGTCTATCAGCGCAGTGGCTGCAAAGACCCGCGTCACTTGCCAAGGCCTTGCAGGCGCCCGCGACATACCCAGCGCTTCCGTCGTTGACGCTCGTCGTGGCAGAGCTGCCGTGGGTGATTACCGTGCACAGTCAAGGGCAAGGGCAAGCGGGATTCGGAGTGACGGTGGGCGATGTCCTGTGTGCGATTCGCGATGCTTTGAGGCTAGACGTCGATGAGATGCAGTTTGACGATTGGAGACTTGGACTCGAGATGACGCCGGGCGGGAGAGACAGGCCGACAGAGTATCGTCCTGGGATGACGCGGGCTGACTTGTTGGCGGGCCGGACGATGTTTGGAGGACTTTGGCTGGACTCGGACTCGGACTTGGAGGGCTGCGATATATGGACGCTTGAGCTTGAGGACTCTTTGATAGCCACGGACTGAGCGCATGTCGGACTCTTTGGTATTCAGTATGTAGAGGCCAGGAGCTAGTCGTCGTCGGGATGAAGCGGAAACGTCACAATCAGCCGGCTCTCCTTCTCCTTCTCTTTCCTCGACCCTCCCTGGGACTCCACTCGCTCTCTCATCAGGCTCCCAGCCCTTGCTTTCCGCGTACCTCACAAAGAAACACTGGGCGTCGACATCCAATTGCCATTTTGCGCCTACCCCACCGCTTATTTTCCTCGACTCGCACCAGTGGCCAACCAGAGCAAGGACGGATACACTCACAAGGCCACCAATGGCGTGAATCCCATGCGTGCGATTGGGCTTCGTCGCCCTTTAGCCTCTGCCGGCAGGTAGCTTCTTGTGGGAGCCACGTCCACAGCGCTAGATAATAAGACGGCTTCGTGGATGCCCTTCCTCCTTGCCTCTCACCGCGAGGCGAGCCGCCACAACCAGGATAATGCCCTTGGATGCGACAGTGACAGCGGCGGACCGCGCTGACGACGCCCGGGAGGTGTACGTCCTTGTCTTCTCCTCGTCCTTGTCGTCGTGGGTACTCATACACACACACACACAGGTTCATGATGAACTACTTGCGCCTCGTCGGTATCGGTACGTCGTGTCGTCCCTCAGCTAGCTGCTTTCATACAAATTGAAACTGACCACCCGCAGTCCTTTTGTACTGGGACCACTTCATCACCCTCGGTGCGCTTTTGTTGTTGACTCCCCGACAGTACGCCTAAAACCCATACTGTACATCCCAGACAAAGAAATCGACCTCTTCTGGCGAAGACGCAAGTCGCTCAGCTCCTACTGCTTCTTCATCAACCGCTACTTTGCATTCTTCACCTCGATACCCAGCGGCGCGGTCCCCTTCCTCACCCTCTCGCGGAGCGTGCGTCTTCTCTCTCTCTTCATCTCTTTCCTCAAGCTAACCTCCACTCCAAGGCCTGCTCCCAATTCTGCATCTTCCGCGAAGTCGTGCTCGTCCTCACCCAATCCCTCGTCGCAGGCATCATGGTCATCCGCATCTACGCCCTGTTCGCCCGCAGCAAGCGCATCCTCTACGTCCTCCTCGTCCTCCTCGCCGCTGTCGTCGGTGTCGTCGGCTACTCCCTCAAAGGACAGCACGGGTACTACCCCAAGGTCGTGGGCGGCTGTCATTGGAGCATGTCGGATGATACGTGCGTTTACCTGTCTTGACCTAGGAACATGACTGACGGCCAGACGTTGACAGTGCGATGCGTGCGTCTCCCTCCGTCTCCCTTCCGTCCCTGAGAGTCAGACTGACACGCCCGCCCGCTCGCCCAGACCTTGCCGGGCCCTGGATCGGCGTCTTCGCATTCGACGCGGTCGTCTTTGCCATGACGATCTACAGCGCGTGCTCGACTCGCAAGGCGAACGGGCCCGCGAGTCCGACGAGTATACAGACGTTGGTCGTGCGCGATGGGGCGCTGTACTTTGGGTACGTCCAACTTTCTCTCACAAACTTGGAGGCTGATGAAGACACACTTG
Source organism: Mycena amicta (assembly GCA_029282125.1). Taxonomy (NCBI): domain Eukaryota; kingdom Fungi; phylum Basidiomycota; class Agaricomycetes; order Agaricales; family Mycenaceae; genus Mycena; species Mycena amicta. The sequence goes on along the minus strand of JARIHP010000040.1, from coordinate 87,940 downwards.
TAACCTAGGATCGTAGCGCTGGTGAATCTGCTCAATATAGCGACGTATTACGTGCGTTTCTCAGTCCTGCGTTTCCCTCCGTTTTGCAGCTTGCTTAGCTGACGATCACAGGTCGACAGCGAGGTACGTACGCTCCCGGCCCTCTGTCGACATCGACATCATGCGTACGCACGCTTACTCCACGTAGCTCCTGTGTCCCGGTTCGCTCGCGACGATCGCTAGCTGGTGCGTAAATGTGTAATGCCTTCCCCCCCCCCCCCCTTCCCCCTTTCCCCCGTCCCATCCCTACATCCATACAACCATCCCTACAACCACATCCATACATCCCTCCCATCCCATCCCATCCCATCCCATCCCTACATCCCATCCATTCCATTCCATCCCATCCCTACACCCCTACATCCCATCCCATCCATCCCTCCCATCCCATCCATACAACCATACAACCATGCTGACCTACCTACCTACCCCCCACCAACAGCGTCTCCGTCACAACGATCTCGCGGCTCATCCTCAACCTGCACGACTATGCGAGTCATGTCGGGATCCTCAGTGTTAGTAACCACGACGGGCCGGTGTCTGAGCGGCCGCCGCAAATGCAAAATCAAATGCAAATGCAAGAGAAGATCCCGGGGGACGAGGGAGACGGAGAGGGAGAGGGAGAGGTCGGGTCCCCGCGGCTCAGGATGCAGACTCGGACACAGGCACGGACGTACGCGTTCGCGACGTCGACGCGTACGGGGCCCATCGTCATCTCTATCTGAGAAGTGGTTCTGGAGTCTGGACGAGGCCTCAGAACGAGGCATCGACTAGGCCCATGATCATAACCCACTCCGTACTCGCTATGTACCACCACCACCACCACCGCCGCCGCCGCCGAACCCCCGAACCCCGCTATCCCGCAGTCTCGACCACCCATTGTATCCATACGCATCTAACTTGTACAATTTGTACAATTTGTATAGGGTATCTATTCTCGTCAACTCTAGATCTACATCCCTACTTGGGGGTCCCGCATACCGATCTCCCACGCGGGCCCGGGGAACGTCGACGACTCGGACTCGGACTCGGATGTCCTGTCGGCAATAAGCTGTAACTGAACTGAAAGACCTCCGTCATGATGCGTCCGCCCGTCCGTTCGGAGTTAACGCTGGCGGGGTCCCGGGTGACGTGTGCCATATTGTCATTTGCGGCGTCGCCATGCGTCGTCTGCGAACCAGCCACGGACTGAGTTAAATTTTGGAGAGCCAGTTTGGACTCCGACTGATGGAGGTCGGCACGCGCCGGGCCGCCGAGGCCGGTCACAATCATGATCAGCTTCTCCTGCGCTTCAATCTCGTCGACTCGGAATCCTCGGGTACATCGACGCTCCTCCCAGTCCTACCTCTGGGTTTGGGGTGTCGACTCGTACCAGTGACAGTATCTGCGAGAAAGCACACGAGCAAGTTGGAGCAACGAGAGCCTCAAACGATAGGACGAATCCTATGGCTCCGAGTCGTTGCCGTTTGAGCCTCTGCTCGGCAGTCGTGGCTGCAGATGACTGGGGGCCGCTGCCATCGTTCAATCCCATAAGACCGACTTCGTACCAACGGATACCTGCTGCTGTCTACGGCAACCCTCAATACATACTTTGAGATGCGACTGGGCTGAAGACGAAGAGGGAGTGCGCTGAAGAGAGCGACGTGACTCAAGCGACGTACGTGCATTCAATTCTGCGCTCAGCTCTCCCAGCTGACCGTGTTCGCTCACTCAGAGGTGGAGATGCATTTGCAGGCTTTTTTTTTGCCCTGCCGTCTGTCCATCGATCGCGACTACTGTATTTCGGCAACGATCCTTGGCGGGTGCGTCCTCCCTTCGCTTCTTTCCCTTCCATTCTGAGACCCTTCTCGTCCCTCAGAGTCGGATCTCGTCGCTCATGGTCAACCTCCGCGACTACTACGCGACTGAGGCTGCGGCGACTCATATAACCAAGAGTCTGTGCCTGCGTACGAAGCGGGCTTCCGAATGAAACGTCTCAGGAATCACCGTGGACGACTTAGAGGACAAGCCAGACACTAGCACGGACGTGCAGGACATCCACGGGGCTCATTCGAATCTGAGATATGACCTTCTCGGAGTGGACGGAGCATCTTCGGCGTACAAACGGCATCGACACTACTCCATGGACCACCGCCAGCATCGGCTCACCACACGCAGGCGACTTATTCCCGCATCCCGTTCACCGATTTTTTTTTATCCATACGCATACGCACACGCATCTCATCTTATACGACCGTTTCATCCCTGACTCTGGGTTCTGGGCGCGGACCTATCCGCTTGTGGACCATTCCCTTTCGGATTTGGATTTCGTGTCGGTAAACTTTGTCAAGTACGTTCGCCGCGGCCAATAAAATGATTCCATCCGAGGATTTATTCGTTTTTGTTAGGTACAATAAAACGCCAACGCCAATGCCAACGCCTGCGGGGTTAGCTTGTATTCCACGACTGTCCAAGACTCAAGACACGCATCTTTTGTTTCTGGCGGACCTGCCGCTGCCGTACTAAAACTGAGCTAGGATCATTCTAATGCGCAATACCAAATGGTATGTCGTATATGTGCGCTTTGGGACGTGAAGCTTCAAGCTCGATGGTATGTGCCTGGTTTCTGATTGAGTGTTGCGTTTCTGGAGAGGGCTGGAATGTTGGGATTGTTCACTGTTCAACACTGTACTAAGCGCGGTTGAGGGCTGTGGGGTGCGGGGTTGAACTAGGCTATACGAGGTAAGAATTGAATTCTTCGCTTGCCTCGGTGTTGGGTGTGCTAACGTTCCCGTCATTACTAAAATAAAAGGCTTTTAGGATAATAACCTCGACGGCGGGGCGCGCGTCGTTCAAAAGTATGTACGTATTACTCCTATTTGAATAAGCGTGGTCCTATACTCAATGCCCCGACTCAGTTCAGCGGACGCCGCTCTCCGAGTCGAGGTCGGATTCATGTCGATCGGATTTCCATTTCCCCAACGAGCCAAGTATGTCGGCAAGCTCCTTATTTGCTTATTTAGCCCACTAAAGAAAAGGCTAGCTGGGAGCAGGTCACGCAGCCAGAGTCTCCGTGCGTCGTGCGTGCCTGTCTCTACCTGTTTGTGGATTCAACCAAGCCAGCTGCTTCGGAAAAATTGCGCAATCCAGCGCTGGGTTCTGCGTTCCGGTCATAATGTTGCGTGCGTCAGTTGGTACGTTTGTCTTTGTCTTTGTCAGTTGCGATATCTATCTTACGTCTTGAAAGGACAACGACAATGCGAATTGAATGCCTCGAGTCGACTTTTTTGTTTCAGTTGCTCGTTCTGGTTAAATTCCTTATGCAGCCGAACTCGCAGTTCATTCCTTTGGCGCTTACCTGTGATTATTTGCATCATGCGCCAACGACCGCCATTTCAACTCTCGTTTTGGGTGTAACCGCGTGCGACAGGCCATCATCTAAGGTACTCCGTGAGTGTCTTCCTATGACGCCTACCTAGACCCAATGTCAACCATACGCAGCTACATTACACATATGTCGATCTCACCACCGTGGGTTTGCATCATGTGGCAGCCATCCTAGCAGCCGCCCTGAATAATACACTGGGAGAGTGTTCCAGGTAATATATTGAGTAGAACGGAATCAAGAACGGACGTTCGGCGCCGCGCAAAATCCGCATTCATTGCAAGCAACTTCCGGTCCCGCACGGTCATGTTGCCCTTGGCGCTAGCGTTCCTGGACTTCGTGAGATGAAGAAATGCAGCAGCGTGAAGGCGTGATGCTAGGAAAGGCAGGTATAAAAGACGTCGGGCGGAGAGGCTGACCCTCAACTTCCTCGACTCGTCGAAGCCAACCAAACCAAGCCAATCCCGACAGACAAACACCAGAGCAAGCATGAAGTTCGCTGCTACTATCCTCGCCACCATCGCCTTTGCGGCGTCTGCCCTCGCCCAGGTCACGCTCATCGCGCCGACCTCTGGCGCCTCCGTCACCGCTGGTTCCTCCGTCACGGTCCGCGTTGTTGGTGTAAGTTCACGGTTCCTTCTAGCACACTTGAAATTTGTACTAAACTGTGCGCTTTCTTCAGACCACCCCCACGGCCGGCTCGGTCCAGGGAGCCGCCGTCATCGCGATCACCAAGTGCACCCTCATCTGCAACTCCCCGCTCAACAACATCGGCACCGTTCTGTACAACGGCAATTATAACCCCGTCTTCCACCTTACCGGACCCGGACCCGCCCGCACGGTGTATCAGGACATCGCCGTCACCATCCCCTCGGGCTCGGCCGCGGGCAACTGGCAGATCAGCATCGTCCATCCTACGTTCACCTCCGTGAGTCCACGCCGGCGATCGAGTGCCGAGATTGATGCTTTCCCCCTTTGCAAGGACGGCTCCCAGCTCACCTACGAGGTCGATTCTGTTGTGGTTGCGGTTTCTTGAAGAGAAAGAAATTGATTTATTCACATAAGTAATTGGTTTGGGGAATACCCGCTATTGCGTGCCTACTATCTCGTTCTTTACTTCCAGAGTCGTTTTAATTAATGGAAATCTTATTGGATCGAAGAGTGCCGAGTTGTAATTCCCGCCTTTAGAACAATTATCGGGGTTTCATTGCTAGTGAACATTTGGATCCTTATTCGTTTCGTGGGCATCATGTTTATAGTTGGGTTTGAGCGAGAGACACGATCATTACAAAGACGGACGTGGTAGAGCCCGAGGCAGCGGAGGTCCCGAACTCGGGATGGGATGATGGTGTGAGGGACGAAGAGCGGGAGAGGAGTGCAGAGAGCGAGGAGGTGTAACTTAAATTCATGAAGTTGGCAGAATGCGTATGACGCTGTAGTAATTTTCACTTGCACTTTTCATTCAATCGTTTGTCGTTGGGCAGTTTGAGTAGGCGGTGCCCCGCGCGGGACCTTGCGCCTTATTATTATTATTAGACATAGTACGCACAATCTCTTACTCGAAAGAACATCAATGGAATCTTATTGAATCGCTTTCTGAATGAGCTTCAATTCATGGTCGTTTCGCGGGCATCATAAGTCGTATACTAGTCGTAATGGAAAATCTGGTCCGTTAACTGCGGGGTGACCTGTATGTAGACGCAAGCTCCTACTCCTCTTCAGGCTCTTCCTTAACACTTTCCAACCGCTCCTCCTCCTCCTCCTCCTCCTCCTCCTCCTCCATCATCCGCCCATAGTTATTCCAACGCACGCTCATCCCTCTAGTCACCCCCAACCCAACCCACTCACACTCCTCCGCGCGAAACCGCACCGCTTCTCCCGCGAGATCGACCTCTGCGTTGTTGCGGTTGAGGATGCCCGAGCGTTTGGCGGCGCGGAGGAAGGGTGATTTGCAGACCGCCCGATTGGCGATGGTCTCGCTGAGCTCGGAGCGCTGGAGGGGAAGAGGAAGGCGTATGGCTGAGGTGGAAGGTGAGGTAGATTCCGAGTCCGCCTCGACGTCGACTGTATCGTGGGAGCCAGCGCTAGCACCGTCGGAGTCGTACGCGTCGTCGATGCTGTCGTACATTGGCACCTTGGCGAGTCGGACACGTCCATTCGCATTCGCTGCGCTGTAGAACCAGCGTTCGGCCGAAGCTGCATAGGCCGCGCGCATGGGAGATGGTGGGAAGTAGTCGAGGAAGGAGATATGCTGGGAGGAAGCAGCGCTGTAGCCCGACTCGGAGCCAGCGACCGACTCGACGTCCGCATCGTACGAGGAGCCCGACACCGATACGGACACGCTGGGAGTTGGAGAGGCAGCTCTCTCCTCCTCCTCCTCAAGGTCCTGCGTCTTCTTCTTCGAGTCGAGCTTGCGAATGCGCCGGTTGCGATCCACGACCTGCTTCATCTTGACCATCTCCTGCTTCACCGCGCGCATCACCAGCTTGTCCACGTCTGCGTTCTCCCGCCGAAGCAGAGCGGCTTTAGCTTGGAGACGGAGACGAAGCGTGGAGTGCCCCCAGTTGTTCTTGAGTGAGGAGTAGAAGCGAGGATGGGAGGTGGACGAGCTCGCGGAGGAGCGGAGATGAGCTCGAGACGTCTCGACTCGACGAAGGGAACGAGGACCGCGGGCCATGGTACTGGTAGAAGGGGCGTGCGAGGGAGAGAAGCTGAGAGAGTGTATGGACAACCGTTCCCAGTTGTGCAGAATCCACTGCTCCGGAGTCGTATTTTATAGCAGCGGTAAGACGCTCGCTTGGACCAGCGGCATTGTGCGATTTGGCCAGCCGGTGTCAAGGCAAAGCGTCGGTAGGTCCATCGAGAGCTGTAGGAGCATCGCGCTTTGGTGGCGCTCAGACCAACGCATGATGGGAGGACAAAAGGTGGTAAGCGCCCAAACAAGCGCCCGCCAATCTTCGGGACCAGGCGCAGGCCAAGCCATCCTGAGTAGACCACATTCAGTGTCTGCCCGGTCTATTGGAGCCTCCCAGCGACGACCAGCAGCCTGGCAGCAGGACGAGCGTACACACACGTTCATAGATCTTCCAGAGACGGAACGTAGGACAGTAGGACTCATGTCGGTGTAGAGACGATGTACATGCTGCCCCACAGAAAACGCGAGGAGGCAACGCAGTGTCCACGGGTGATTGTTGGGCGGAATAGATATGAGAGGGGATACAACAGTGGGCGAACGAGAAGAATGCCCGTCGTTGGTAGCGAGAGCGGCCATGGGTTTCCGCACAAGCGTCGGGAAGGTTTCCCGCGGGCATCGCGTGGAGAGGTACTTTGGTTTGCTATTGAAATGAGTGAGAATGAGGAGCTGAGACGAAAGAGCCGATGAACGGACGCACCATGGCCGTCGAGAATGGCCGTCTTAAGGTCCAGCGGTGGTGTTTCTGAGAAGAGATGCATAGATGCAGTTTGAAGAGGAGGGCATCTGCGGGGCGTCAGCCCATAATGAGCAACGGCGACGGGAACTGCAAGAGAAAACACACCAGCAACGTCGAGATGACCGTCCCGGGTGGGTAGGAACATTCAGGGCCTGTCGAGTACCATTCGCTGAAGCCTGGCGCAAGTAGGACGTCCTAGCGTGAATGGGTGGTCCATTCAGCGTGAATAATTCTGCTTCGCTCATGGTGGGAGACAGAAAGAGGTAAGCGCCGAAATAAGCGCCCGCCAAATCATTGACGCAAGATGGATTTCCGTACAGCGACGAGCAACAGGCTGGGTGGTCTACAGTAGGAGACGTTCTAAGGTGAGGGTACAGTAACAAGCTTTCGGAGGGATACAGGGATGCGTACAGTAACAATTTAAAGCTTTCGGAGGGGATACAGGGATGCAGTGGAAGTACAGGGATCAATGCTTGTGAAGGGAGAGATGAGATGCTTTGGATGAGTATGCGAAGAAAGAAAGAAATGCGGTCGTTCGTGGAGTCGAGTGTGTGATGCGTATGCGATGCGTATGAGTATCAAGTCCGTTTGAGCGATGAATGAGGAGGATGCGTCCTACGACGTCCCGCCGAGTACCTCCCCGCCGCCATTGACGAGATGCTCCTTCGCACTGACAAGAAGCGCGTCTCGTTCGCTGAGGACGACGGTGTGGGCCGCTAGGCTGGTGTCGCAGGAGGTGAATAGCGCGAGTTTCGTACTGCGAATGCATAAGTTTGTGAGTGGGAGGAAGAGAAAGGGATATACGTCATATGTGCCTTGACCTGTGAGGAGAAACATTAGATAGGGAAAGGAAGAGCGGAGGAAAAGACGTACAAAGTCGAATACCTTTCCATACATCGCAGTAATCTCTGTTCCTCGTCAGCAAGCGCAAGAGCAGTCCCAAGCACACGTACCATCTGCCCCAGCAAGCCATTCCTCCCTATCACACTCGCGCCAACGCTGCGCAGAGCGCTCGTACCGTGCGATCTTGCCCTCGACGGCCGACTCGTCGAGAACAAGGGTGTCTGCTTTGAGGAGGCCCAGGAGGCGGGAAAGCGGAGCTTGCGGGGAGGGCGTTGGCATATGCTGTTGCTGTGGAGCAGGTGCGAGGTGGTGGAGGTGCTGGTAGTGGGGTTGGTGCTGGTACGATTGGTCGTGAGGGCTCGAAGACTGACGATGAAAGTCGTGTTGTTCGTTCCGCGAATAGGCCCGGTCGTCCTGCGGAGGAAATACGTTAGAAAGACGCGCATATATCCAGTTTAAAGACACACCTGAGCAGGCTTGAAGCGCTTGTGAGCTTGCTGCATCTCTTCCACGTCTTGTTCGCCATCGTCTTCCATCTCTCCTCGCGTGCGTTTGCCAGTCTTGGGGTTCGGGACTTCATACACATCGTTCTCGTCATCCAAAGGGCGATTCTGCACAGGGGCGGCAAAGGAGATACGATGAGGGCCTGGCTGACTTGGGAGAACTGCGAGACGCATTGGGGAGGGTGCAGTGAGGCGGTCAAGATCCGACGCATACATCGACTCGTCTTGCTGGCTATGGGTAGCTGGGAGGGCAGGGGCTTTGAACGACGACGCGAACAAGGGAGGCGGCTGGGAGTTCTTCCTCGGTGTCGGTGCGACAATTCCATGGGCGTGGGCTTGCGCACGGGCTTGAAGACGATGGTTTCCTTTGTGAGGGTCTGACGTTCCAGGGTGCATCATATTCATTGCCGCTCCTGTCGTCGAATGGGGGTCGGAGGTACCAGGACGCTGGAGATTCATCGACGCGCGTCGCGAGGGTGTGTTGTTCTGGTTGCGGTCGCGGTTGCCTTTGGTCAACGAGGCGACGTTGAGCAGAGGCGCGTTGCCGTTGTCTGCGGCCGTCTTTCCGCTGTGCAGTGGGTTCGTAAGGTCGGGTTGGAACATGGGTTCAGAGGCGTCCGAGTCGGCAGAAATGGGAGGAGTATTGGTGGTGGGCTTGCCGAAGAAGGGCTGTCGAGCGCTCATGGTGGCAGGAGGAAAGGATCGTCACTGTGACGGTCACGCGTTTTGCCATCAAAACAGCTTGTCAACAACCACATCTTCGTCAATTCAACTCAGCTCATTGCTCACTGAGGCTACCGAAATTCAACTCAAACTACTTTTCCGAAAAAGACTCCTTTCCCGATGCCTTGCAATTCAATGGGCCGCCTTTCTTACCACTACCGACCGTCGGTCCCCCTGGGCTAACTTCGACCCACATCTATCCGACACCCAACCAAAATCTCTTCCTTACTGTCCGGCTACTTCTTTTGTTAGCTCGATGCTCCTCTCATGAATGATTCCTCTTATAGGAAGACAAGCGTTGATAACGGACTTTGACGAACTCGGCACCTGTAAGGTCTGCTACTTCTTGAAGTAAAGCTGACCCCCGTATGTCCTCTAGAACCGCTAACTTGCACACAAGATGAGTGGGTGAAGTATAGGATTCGAAAAGACTACTGATCTACTCTAACTACTTGCTCTTTATACTGTCTATATACTGCGGAATCTACTGCGGATAACTACTCTACGACTGCAAAGGAGTCTGCGCGCTCCTCGAAACGGACTAATGAGCGGCTGCGATGCGGATGCAATTGCCACTATCCGTTACAGCACCCATCTGAGCTCCCACATGTATGTAAAGGGCGTCTCTAAGACAGGCGCTCGTCCGCGCGGAACCCTGACACGATTTAGATGCGACCCCGCGGTAGACATCGTTCGGAACTCTCGGTGGACTTTGGAGTTGGCTATACGGTAACATGGTTCAAGGCGGCTAAATTACTCATCGATGTTGACCCACCTCGTCCCCGTTTAGCCGAATGCCTAAGAGGAAATGCATGCCAGCGTAGGATGGTGGAGGAGCCGTTTCCGTTCGAGTTGGCTATGCATGTTATTCCTGTGGAAGAACGATGGCTAACTCCGTATTTAAGCGGGCCCCCACCCAGGGAACACGCGTGCCGAGCTGACACCTTGGTCGGCGTTTCCGGTTGGGTTGGCTATACATGTGGAAGAGTCGATATAAGACGGACTGGGAGTTAGTATTTTGCTTGACACCCCGTCGAAGACCCACAGGTATTCATGAATGACTTTGCATTTGCCAAGAGGTTAACACCCAGTATTAGTAGCAGACCTACTCAATGGCGAACCTTGCCAGTCACGGATTCGCGGTGCCTCTCATCATCATCTCAGAGCCCTGGGAGGAGCCGAGAACGGCCGCTGGTTCCTCCAACATCCCACCTTTTGCGCTGTCAGCCCGCAGGTCACCTACTGTTTCTCCCCGGGCTCAGCGATCTCTCCACAGCCTCGGATGTGCTGTCCGAAACGCAAAATCATCGGCTCCCAACCCGGAACAGCCCACCGCCCCACGAATACACACCATCCCTCTTCCCCCGCAAATTCCAGGAATAACCAGCGTGGTCCTCCATCCCGAGCTCATATCAAACAAACGCGACTTGGACTTTGCTGTGCTCCGAGTCCCACATCTGAGGAGCAATTCAAGCATTCCGGACGTGCCGCAGTGCCAGTGGCCGGAACTACGGTCCGCACAGGCGACGTTCCCCGCGCTTCCATCCTTGACGATGATCTCTCCTGATGTACCATGGGCTATCACCGCGCATGCATCTGGAGAGGTCATACCACATCTGAGCGTGGTGGATGTGTTGCTCGCGATTTCGCAGGCATTGCAGATGAGGATTGGAATCGAGGATTGGGTTCGATACGCAAATTCGAACACGAAACACAAGAGCAGGAGCGATAAGACACAGTACAGGAATTCAAACTTGAGAAGGATTGACTTGCTTGACGGGAGGACCAAGTTCGTTGGGTTGGCTGCCAGCGACTCAGAGTCAGAGGACGTGTGGATTTTGAAGACGACGTAGCTGGCGAGAGAGATTTACGACAATTATATTACTTACGGCGGAAGGCCAGTTTACGATGTTTCTTGGTTGATGATGGTGGCTTGCAGGCAAGCTGTGACGCGGACATCAAGCATTTGGGATCCGAACAAATCCCGGGCCGTGCATCCCGACCAGCGCGCCTTGGTTATTTGAATCGCTCGCACCCACACGACCGAACCCGTGCTGGAGCAGCACGATTTTCGCTACCAGGAAGGGTTGAGGTCTTTCTTGATGAAGATTCATTCAACTTGAAACAGAGTTGAAAACATGTTCAACCTGATGCATGACCTTTGCACGACTCGTCGCCGAATCACGTCAGACCTGAAGGTTGCTGCTAGTCAGCACATGCGCTGCGGTAGCATTGATGACCTCGTATAGCAAAGCTCGCATGATTCTCGTTCGACTCGGGATCGGGTTCTCACCAGAGGCACATGTTCGAGTTGACCTTTACAACATTGGCGATTCGTCACCCCAATCGACTCAGACCCGAAGGTTGCTGCCGGTTAGCACATGCGCTGCGTTTGTAGCTGAACTTGTACTAAAGCTCGCATGATTCCCGTTCGACTCAGGATCGGGTTCTGAGCGGACCTTGAAAGAGACTTTTTGTGATCGTTACTTTTGTCAATGTGCGTTTTAACTTGAAAGTCAGGCTGTTCGAAGTCAAATATTAATGGTTTTTCTTATCCAGTCCCAGGCTCGAAGGTTTTGTTCTGAGGCTGACTCGGACTTGTGGATGGAGCCATCAGGGTCGTCGACGAATAGAACAGAACCCCACGGTTGCTGCCCGACAGCACATGCACTTGGTCGGGAAAAGAAGACCAGGTTAAAGTTTGCATGATTCTCGTTCGATTCGGGATGTGGTTCTACCGCATTGATCCATGTCGTTAAGTTTTTATCTCTCTGCAAGTCGTTTAAATATCCGGGGACCCATTCAATTGACGACTCGGCCTGTTTGCGACTCTCGGACATTGTTTTGTTCAGGCTTTTGGATCATACAGAGAGCATGCTGTTTTCAATCGCAATGTGATTGAATATTGAGCCTGACCTTTAGATGTAGCCATCCGTCGACAAACAGAATGAACCCGACGGTTGCTGCCGGTCCGCACATGCGCTGCGTCACGGTTAATCGAACCAGTACTTGTAGCAAAGCTTGCATGATCCCCGTTCAACTCGGGACCGGGTTCTGACGGACCCAAGAGATGATTTTGACCATGTGCCAGTGCGCGCCGTGCGTCACGGCGGGCCATTCAAATTATTCCGAGTCCTTCTTTTTAGGGCGCAAGAGTCCTGGCCTTTCAAGTTCAGAATTAGATGTAGCTCTCCGTCAATGAACCAAATGTAACCCGACGGTCGCTGGCGTGCCGAGTCCTTGAGCGGTAAATTTCCCGTTCGACTCCGTTCTGCAGAGAAATGAGAAGTTCAACTTTTTGTCCATGTGCGCCACCGGTTCAGTGTTTGCTGACCTCTAGCGGTGGATGTACGCACTATAATGCCATTCGTCAATGAACAGAACACAACCCGAAGTCAGCACATGCGCTATGTCAGCCGAATTCCCCGGTTAAATCTTGCATGATACCCGTTCGACTCGGGAACGGGAAGTTCTGCCGGACATCCACGTCTTTAGAGTCCTAGACTTGACATGTAGGTAGTTGTAGATGCAGCGAGCCGACCAACAGAATAGAGCCCGGTGGTCGCTGTTTGTCAGCACATGCATTATTGAGTGGAGGGAATGGAAAATCTATGAACTTGCATGACTCCCGTTCGACGCGGGATCGGGTCCCTGCTGCTTGAACTACCTTGTACTCTTTTTTTTTCTTTTCTTTTTGCTTCTTTGCTGGTCGTAGATGCAGCACACCCAGGTCCGTCAGAGGAGGCCACTAGGGCGGTGATTTTTGAATCCGTTGAACGTCGTCTTTAGTGTTCATAGAATCCACAAGATCAGGCTTTCCGTCGATTGCCAGTGACTCGGAGACGCCCGAGGCGAACTTGAAGTGGGTTGGAACTTGCTATCCCCACGAACAAACTCGAACCCTGAAATGGCCGAAGATGCGCTTTTTGCCAGTGGCTGGGAGCGGTTGATGAGTTTGCTTCTCCCAGAATTTTCGGCCCGATGTCGAAGTGGCTATTAGTACTTGTGATGGGTATTAGTATGCGTGTAGAATGTTGGCAGAATGAATGTTGAATGATTAGGCCGGGGAAGAACTGAGCGCTGAGGACTGTTCGACACAGCGAGAAAGAATGTAGTAATTGTTGGAAGAGGCTCGAGATGACGCCATTATTATTATAGACCTTCGGGCTTGAATCCATCGATAATCGCGAACAACATCAAGTTCTGGAAGATGAGATGACCGACGGCGCAGGATTGTTAGCTGAGCAGGGAAGACGATGGAGGCGTAAGGCAGTGTGCGAGGCAGTGTGTGACACAGTGATGGCCCGTGCGCTATCGATCACGGCTGTCCCTTTTAGCCAATCCATCGATTTCACCTCTTCCTTCCTCTCCACGACCATGGCCAACGTATTCGTGCGTATTCATCGTCCTCCGCAATGAGCGATGAGCGCTGATCTGGTGTCCATCGCGATAGTTCGACATCTCCATCGGCGGGGCACCCGCTCAGCGCGTCGTCTTCAAGCTGTACGACGAAGTCGTGCCCAAGACGACGGACAACTTCCGCAAGCTCGCCCAAGGCCTCGACATCAACGGCCAGCCCACGACCCAGGGCCACACCTACGCCGGGTCCAAGTTCCATCGCATCATCCCCCAGTTCATGCTCCAGGGCGGCGACTTTACTCGCCACAACGGCACTGGCGGTGTCTCCATCTACGGCGAGAAGTTCAAGGGTACGTCGTGGTCGATTGAGCTGTGGCCGCCCTGACTCTTGTAGACGAGAACTTCCAGCTGAAGCACACCAAGCCCTTCCTCCTCTCGATGGCCAACGCCGGCGCCAACACCAACGGCTCCCAGTTCTTTATCACCACCGTCGTCACCTCCTGGCTCGATGGCAAGCACGTCGTATTCGGTATGTCGTCATCGTCGTCATGCATTTCCCCATTTGATGTGACCCTCCCCAGGTGAGGTCGTCGAAGGCACCGACGTCGTCAAGAAGGTCGAGGCCGTCGGCTCCGCGGACGGCAAGCCCTCCAAGCCTGTCACCATCGTCGCCTCCGGCATCGTCGAGTGAGCGTTCTGCGTGTAACGAGAAAAGAGAGAAGTAAATAAAACAATAAAACGAACCTTGTAGTCTTGTCGGTGTCGAGGATATGTACTTATGCATGTCGTCGCCTCCGACTCTTGCGATCTCCGAGTCTTGCCTTAGTGCAAGAACGATCTGTACTAACATCAGCCCTTTCAGGTAATTAGCAACGTGCGTGCGGCCCGGCCGGGCGAGATATGCCGGAGTTGGCCTCGGCGGACAAGCGCTTCTTTGCGTCTTTGTCTCGCACTCCTTGCTCTGGACCACGATTTCGCCAGTCGTTTATTTCCAACTCATCTACCTGCTTGCCTGCGTCAATCTCGACTCCTCAATACCCATTGCATGCGCAATGTCAAGAATCCGAGTCGAGAATCGAGAATCAAGATAAGTCGTTCGTGTGGCCGCCCCGCCGGCGCGTATTCACGTACTCCAGCAGCCAGCAACCCCAACGACGGACTCAGAGCCTGCTGTCTGCCGTATACCACCATCATGCATCCATCTAGCACCACCCTTACTCAACCCCGCTGCAAATAAGTATCGCGTAGTAGTCACCTCAGCTCATCCTGATCTTCCACAAGTTCTACCTGGCTGACTGGCTGACTGTACCGGTGAAGGAAAGGAGTCGCCGGAGCCCTACGTCCACTGGCATGCCATTTCGGTCTTTCGCATTCCTCTCATTCGCACGTGGCCGTCTATGAGTATGAGGCGAGTCACGTCACGATCCCCTTTGATTTGAAACCACGATGGCGACTGTTTTTCGCAAAAGACTGGGGTGCGTACTGTCGCAATTGGACTCATATTGGGAAATGTGCACATTTTAGGAAGTTCGCGCAATGGAAGCACTGGCAACCGGCAATATTTCAGGTTTCTTCCCGGATTCCGGTCATCTTTCGAAGCTCTTTCAAGTGCTTCGAGCTCGGGTGCCGGTGGTGCAAGCCATATGATACTTATGCAGCCGCGGCGTAACGGTAATTTGCTCGAACACCATTCTTGCGTCTTAGTACTCGCGTTTCAAGTTGCACGTTGAAACGTTGCGCACATCTTGAAAAAATTCGGACATCGGCGCCTACCTGAGCTGGGCAGGCACACAACTGCACACCGTACCTGACATCGGCATCGGCGGGCGCGGATGCGCGGATTCATGACAAGAGATCTCATCAGTTGAGCCTCTAACCGGCGGAAATTGCGAAATAGCATGCGGTTCTGGGTGGACGTCAATATGCATCCGTCCTGCAAGCTTGACCTTTTCGCGTCGTTCTCGCGGCTCCGAGTCCGTGCAAGGTCATTTGGCCAACACTCTTTGGAGGTATGAGCTAGCTTAAAGTTCCTTTAGCCAGGTCTTTGATCTTTCCCAATTAGCGTTCACCCGCGCGGAGCCGAAACTGTTCGCAAGGAACCCCGCACTGGGGCCAGCCTTCCCCGCATTTTTCGCCATTGGAGCGTGATAATTCGCGGTTTTTGACAGAATCACCGGTTCAACAACGCAGCATCTCTACACGTCCTCGTGAGTCCTTTCTCTGATGGCCACCCTGCGGAGCGCACAAGCGCTGTTTCACCGTCGCATGACCTTCGGCTGCATTCTTGTTGTAACCGCGAAAAGGTATAAAAGCATGCGGTTGCGCTTGAAATTTCTCCAGCCGTGTTCCCCGACTCGTCTGTTCCACTCACTCTCTTGCAATGCTCTTCGCTCGTCTCCTCACCGTTGTGTCTGTTGCCGCCGTCAGCCTTGCGCTCGTTGCCAAGCGGGACGCCGCGACCGTCGAAGCCGACATCGCGACGATTACCACCAAGGTCACAACGCTCGACAACGCCATCGAGGCGTTCCCCCTGACTGGCGGTTCCCTCGTTAACGCTCTGGTGCGTTTTCCATCGTTGCAATTTGTTATATTTCCGCGTTTCTCACTGGCTTTGGGTTGCAGGCAATCCACAGCGACGCGACGAGCCTGATCACCACGCTCAACACTGCGACGAGCGACGCCACCAACGCCGGCGCGTTCTCGGAAGACGACGGGGCCAGCATCCTCGCGTCCGTCGAGGCCATCGAGCCCATCATCCTCGATGCGCTCCAGGACATCGTCGTCAAGAAGCCTGCATTCGCGGCTCTCCCCATCGGCGGTCTCCCTGCCCTCATCTACGTCGACCTCCAGAACCTCCAGACCGCTACCATCGCTTTCGCCAACGCTCTCATCGCCGACTCCCCCGCCGACCTCGTCGACGAGGCTACCACCCTCCGCGATAACATCAACGAGGCTTTTGGCCCGGCCATCGCTGCCTACGCGCCTTAGTTGTATAGAGAGCAATGTAATTGGTTGTTAATAGGAATGAATTCTACACAACTCAGTCCTTCTTGATCGCCTGCTTGAGCAAATCCACCGCTAGCCTCGCTGACCCCCACGAACCTTGGTAGCCTGCACCTCCATGTCTGCCGATCAAAACTCAGATTTCTCTTCTTTCAGCGAAACTGGAAGAACTCACCCATAGTTGTGGACCACAGGCACGGTGTGGCCGGCGATTTCTGTACCAGGCTCAGCTCAGTTTCCTTCTGCATAGTACTCGACAGCAACAACGCACCTAAGATAGTCGTCTCAACCCGGATACCACCCTTCCGAGTGGGTCTCAGCCCAACACATTCCTCGATGACCTCGATATCGCTCGTGTCGACGTCGACACCCGCCTCGGCCTTCTCGCGCCGCTTTTCTGGAGACACGAGCTCAGGACAGACCTGCAGCCCACGTTCCTTGATGAGCTGGACGGTCTCTGGGCGTGATCTCGGATGCCTAGTATAGTATAGTAGCCAATTCGAATTCTCGCGAAAGACTCGGAGAGAACAAGCAAAATTTAAACGCACCAGTCGTTCGGTTGGAAGGTTCCGCCGAGGATGACTTGTCCGCTTCTGCGCGGGATGATGTACGGCATGTGCTCGTCGGCGGCCATGTAGGCCAGCCCCGCTCGCAGCCACGGTGCATGTACGATGAGCACTTCCCCGCGGGTGGGATACATGGCGGTGTCTGGAGGTGACGTTTGTCCGAAAAAAAATGTTTTACAGTGTGAACGCACCGAGAACGTCACCCAGCGACAGAGAACCCAGACCAGTGCAGTTGATAATCGCGGCAGGCGCAGGAGTCTGGGCGGGCGGTTGATTGCCAGACGGAACTGGCATTAGGTTGAGGTCCTCGTGTGGGCCGAGGAGCGCAGACAGGGAGGGGATCTTGGTGCGGAACGCCTTCCCGCCCGCAGCGACGAACTTGTCGAAGAGGTATCGAAGATAATGCGGAACGTCGATGTGGATCTGTAGATTTCTTTTTGAGGACTCTACGCGCGTAGGTGAGACAAAGGGAGTGAAAAAAAAAACTAACTGTGGAGAACTCGACTCCGTATAATATTTTTTCGATGGTGGCTGGAGGGTATTCACTCGAGTCCAAGACGCGAAACTTGTCGGGATATCGCGAGGCGAAGTTGTCGATCGTTGCTTGGACGTCGGGATTAAGCTGAAGACAACGAAGGGTTGAGAGGGTACCGAACTTAGTAAGTAGGGAGACGTACGACTTCGGTGTAAAATCGATGCGTGCGCTCCATGAGCGGCGCGTCCGGGTCGGCTGCTAGCATGTCCTTGAAGACGGCGTAGGTTTCCATCTCCAACGCTGAGGACAGATCAGGGGGTCCGATTCTTTCATTACTAATAAGAGTACGAAGGAGAACGCACTAGAGGTGAATACCCCCGAGCCCTCGCTCGTATGTATCGCCGCAGCCCAGCAGGACGTGTACTTGATCGTCTTGTCGTCGGTGGGGAACACTTCCGCGAAAATGGCTACGTCGAAGAGACCCGTTTCGAGGACGCGCAGGGCGGTGGAAAGGCCGACGACGCCTGTACATGTGCCGCGGCGGTTAGCAACCTTCAAGTTGTTGACGGGTAGAGACAGACAGACCAGCTCCGATAACATAAACGACGGGTTTCTCGACCATTTTTTGAGCGGGAGGTGGATACTGGATAGAGATGCGAGTATTTAAATGGGGATCGTTATGCACTGCGGGCCTGCGGCGCAGTGTTTCATGGGAGGCTGGAGAAGAAGCGTGAGACGCGAATAAAAATTTTGATCCTGTTGTTCCGGGAACACAAGTGCACCAGGTGTCCTCATTACGAGTTTCGATCCTGCCGGGATGCTTTGCTGGGGTAAAGGTAACCTGGGTCGGCCCCGTTGGAAGATGAAGAAGGTTTTCGACCCGCCGGGGGTTCGATTCCCTCACAAAGCTCTGTCCCGTGAGGGTTATCTGTTTTTCTTGTTTTTTTGCGCTGGTTTTTGGTCTTGTGTTTGTTTTGTTCCATCGCCAGTTCCTTTCCTTTCTTGACAGCTGACTGCAAATCGTGGGCCATCCCATTTTTCTCTCTCATCACCGGAATGATCCTTTTCCCATTCAAAGCTCCACTCGGAGAGCTTCTAGACGCCGCCATCGACAGCTTCGCCATATAATCCTGACTGGAGAGATTTTTTTCGATGGCCTACGATTTTGCAGTCAGCTGGAAGTTGAACGATTCAAATCCTTCGACCGCTGTCATTGACAAGGATCACGCAAACTGATATAGGATCTCCACTTCAGATTGATCAAAATGATCTTCCTTGTCAGTCCACGTTCTTCTCGACGTATACGTAGCGTGGGGCTTGACTTGGAGGCTTGGGGGTTGGACATATAATGTCGCTGTCGACGTCCCTCCGAGCTTAAAGCCCCCCGAAGGCGTCTCGAAGCCCAACGAGCTCCAAGTGCATTCCAAGCTGCACCAACCAGCCAACTAACTCAGGGCTGAAATGATGAAACTCATATGGGCAGCGAGCCAATCATTTCACTGCCTATGCCCCATGCGACCCCGAGAGTGCAACACCTTCCTTGTCTTCTCCCATCACCCTGGCTTTGAGCCCGCTCTGCGATGTCCGCAGAGGCAGACGGCGCTCACTTCGACCTCGCGAAGATCCTGCTGGATTTGTGCGTCCTTTCGGTTCCTAGGCCAGCTATTCTTACGTTTGCAAGACGACTACACGACTATCTGGCGCTGCCTGGACTGAGTGAGTGTTGTAGCAGCGTCCGTTATCAAGACCCCCTGACCCCATGCAGCCCTCTTATTCTGGGACCATATCCTCACGTTTGGTGAGCTTCACAGTCGTCCTTCCCTTATGCGCGACTGACCAGGTTTCCTCGCAGGCGATGAAGTGCGCTTTCTCTGGCGTCGACAACGAACTCTTAGCACCTACTGCTTCCTCCTCAATCGTTACACCGCGCTCTTTGGCGACATTGCCATTCTGTACTTTACGTTTTATTCGATACCCGCCGAGGTGAGCGGGGAATACCCAGACGGGCATTGTACGGGACTCACGTATCGCAGGCATGCAAGAGCGTCAACCTCTTCCGCCAACTGCTCCTCATCCTGAACCAGACGCTCATCTGCTGTGCGTGTGTCCCTTCTGCCGCCTTGCGTCCGTACTAACCCCATACACAGTTCTCCTCACCGTCCGGATCTATGCGCTGTACGGGCGGGGCTCAAAGCTGTGGATGTACCTCACTGGTGCGGCCTGCTGTCTCTTGGCGCTTTCTTTGGTGCGTTACGTCGATTCGTTTCTGCACGCAACTTATTGAGTAAACGGATATAGTGGGCGATTAGTGGTCGGCGGAGTTACCCTCTGGTCGGTGTCGGCGGCTGTCATCTGGGGAACTCACAGGATACGTGCGTCCCCGCCTTGTCTCCTCTGCTAGTATTGATTCCTTGTAGTGGCATTCGTGCGTTGTGCTGCCCTCCCTCCATCGTCCCTCCCTCACAACCGTGTTACAGATCTCGCGGTACCCTGGGAGGCCCTCTTCCTGTACGACTGTCTCATCGTGGTCGCGCTTTTCTGGAAGTCGTTCTCGGCGACGAGGACGAGTGGGAAGCGGGATACGACGTTGTTGGGGCTGTTAATTCGCGATGGTGCGCTGTGCCCTGCCCTCCCTGTGTCGCCGAAAGCTGACGGTAGCCAGGCTCGGTCTACTTTGTAGCCATGGCCTCGGCCAACCTCGCGAATATACTCACATTCTACGTGCGTCTTTCCTTCAGCTTCCCTCGCCTCCCACTCACATGCATGCAGCTCACAGACGACCTCCTCCGCGGCTGCCTCTCCACGCTCGCCTCATGCCTCTCCGTAACGATGATGTCGCGGCTCATGCTGAACCTCCACGCCGTCGAGAGCAAAGGCATCTTTTCTACCCTGGCCACGATGCATGCGCACCGCAAGCACGCCAGCACGCTCTCGGAGACGTACGGCGGGGAGGAGAGCCCTGCGGTCGAGCTCGATACGCTCTGGACACGAGACATGGAGCGGAGTACCTATTATTATGAGTGATCCTGGGCCGCTGGGCCTATAATGCTGTATTTTTTAGCCTATACTTATGACTGTTAGACAAAATGTACCTACGTTGCTGTAATGCGTAACTTATATGCTCGAGCTTGCCTCTGGTCGGGTAATGCAAAGCTCGTGTATTCGTAAGACGCTAGACTCGACACCAGCCACTACTTCCGGAATACCTTCAGTAGGTTTTGCGCTCCATATACTTCTCCTAAGACGCGGGGGGGCGGGGGGGAATAAATTATACTCGCAGGTCCAAATGCCGGGGTTTTCATCTATTTACGCGCCGCTTTCCCAATAAGGCACCCTTGCCTCCTACCCTCATGCCACCGCGTCATCCGGGTCCCAGCGAAACGACACCGTTACTCGACGAGCGCGGCGTCGACACGGATCCCGCTGCTGTAGACGTAGCGCACAACGACGGTGCGCAATGCTCCCGATAGCTTCGTCAAATTGATACCGGTGGCAGGCACGTTTGGCGAGTCATTCGATAACGTTCCCAAGGAAAAGCGGAAACTTGGTGCGTCCAAGGCACCGCCTATCCGACCCAGCTTTTGAATACATACTCTCGCAGGTCTATTCAGCGCTGTATTCCTCGTATTCAATCGCGTTATCGGGACTGGGTAAATGATGAGTTCTGTGGTGGGTGGAAACCAGGACTGAGACGCTTCGAGGATATACGCCACGCCGAGCGTCATCCTCCGCTCCTCAGGCAGCGTCGGACTCGCTCTGGTTATGTGGCTGGTCGGTGCAATCATCGCTGCGGCTGGGACGGCGGTCTACGTCGAGCTCGGGACGGTGTGTCTTTTTCTCACTGTACATGTGGTGTTCTTCCTGCTATTCATACGCGTCAAGGGCCTCCCGAGGAACGGTGGCGAGAAGAACTACCTCGAGTTTATCTATCGACGACCGAGGTTTCTCGTCAGCTGCTCGTTTGTCGCGTATACGCTGCTTATCGTGAGCAAACCCGAGTCCCACCATCCATAACGGCTTATCGACGAAAGTCAGGGCTCTGCGGCTGCGAACAGCATTGTCTTTGGCGAATGTACGTCCCGGTCCCTTCCTCACACCCACTCTGAATCCTCACATACGCAGACGTTCTGCATGCACTCGCCATCGAACCCACCCGGCTCACCTCCCGCCTCGTCGCCGTCCTCGTGCTGACCTTCTGCCTGCTCACCCACGGCACCCTGCCTACGCTCGGCCTCCGCCTGCAGAACACCCTCGGCATATTCAAGCTCCTCATCCTCTTCGGCATCTCGCTCCTCGGCGTCCTGTCCCTCTTCGGCATCCTTCCCACCCAGCCGGGATACCCAGTCCCCAACAACTTTTCCTCCTGGCACGCGTTCTGGGATGGCACCGGAAGCGGGGGAGCGAATGGTGCGGTGACGGCGCTCTACAGCGTCATCTGGTCGTTCATCGGGTACGCGAATGCCAACTACGCCTTGAGCGAGGTGAAAGATCCAGTGCGGACGATCAAGCGCGCGGCACCACTTGCGATGGGTGCGGTCAGCGTCGTGTATATGTTTGTCAATGTCGCCTACTTCGCCGTGGTCAGCAAGGAGGACGTGTTGGGCAGTCGCAGGATCGTTGCGTGCGTTTTCCGTCTTGTTTCTTTGTGAGTGGCTGGCTGATATGAACGTAGAGCCCTCTTCTTTCGAAACTTATTTGGGCCTGCGACGGAGAGGGTGCGTACCCGAGTTTGGTTCACGCAAATACTTTGACCTCCGTGTAGGCGCTGAGCATATTCATCGCGCTCTCGACACTCGGGAACCTTCTCGCAGGCCAGTTCACACAAGGCCGAGGTACTTCTGCCTTGCCGCTTTTCCAGCTACATACACCTACTCCATTCGCAGTTATCCAAGAACTCGGACGCGAAGGCATCCTCCCCTACTCTGCGTTCTTCGCATCCAACAAACCCTTCAACGCACCACTCGCCGGGCTGCTAACGCAATACCTCGTCTCGTGTCTATTCGTCTTGGGCCCGCCGCCCGGGGACGCGTATTTGTTCATGATTAGCAGTACGTGCTTCATGTTCCTCCCTCCCTTCCTCCCCTTCTCATCTCATCTCATTTTATACCGCAGCCTCGTCGTACTCCCTGGCACTGATCAACACGCTCGTCTCCTTCGGCCTCCTGCTCCTACACACCAACATCCGGCCCTTCAAAGCATACGCATGGTCCCCGCCCTTCGTCGCTCCACGGACGGTCGCCGTATTCTTCTTCCTCTCGAATGTGTTCCTCCTGGTCGTACCGCTTGTGCCCCCGCCGGCGGGGAAGCGGGTATACGAAGGGTTACCCTATTTCGTGCGTTTTTCGTTTTCCTAGAGTATGACCCCCCGTAGATGCTAAGGATATTCTATTCTAGTTACACGCAGCCGTGTCGCTGCTCATCTCCCTCCTCGGGTTGGCGTACTGGGCGATCTGGGTGCTGTGGCTGCCGCGCAGGGGCGGGTACGCGTTGGTCAGGGAGTGGGTGATGCAGGACGATGGGGTGTCGCGCTGGGTGTTTATGAGGAAGCTTGCGGCGTGAGGCCTATGGGATACAGATTTTCGGCGTCTTGACTTGAGGGGAGTGAGCGTTGTCTCTGCGGGCCCTTAGACTAACGGAATAGATGCGACTTTCAGAAAAATGTATACGCGTTTCGCGAAATCATAATATTGACTCGTAGATCCCTCCTTGGCATCCAATCGCGATCTTAAGGCGCCGAATACTTTCGTGCAAGGTTTAAGGTGCATAGTTCGGGCTCATTCAGCCCAGATGATAACGCATTTTGTTCAGTAACTTGCCAGTACAAACAACCAACGTGTCGCAGCCAGGTGCCTAAAACTTGTGTACAAACTCCTCCACCTTTCTCACCACCCGCTGGATCCAGTTCTCTTTGGGCTTTCCTGAGTCCTTCTCTCGTCGCCCGCGCCGAGGCTCCAACTTCATGTCGGGGAATCCTGTTTCTTCGGCAGTTTTATTCCGAGTCGTGGTTGGACCTCTTGAAGGGGTATTGCGCTTCGTTCCACTCGGAGCCGGCACGACTGGATTTGGCTTGGGTGCTGGTGCTGGTGCTGGCGCTGGCGCTGGCGAGGGCGAGGGCGAGGGCGAGGGCGACGGTGACGGCTGGTGTTCCTGCGCCATCGAGGCACGCTGGCCGCTCCCTTCCGCTGTAGGCGGAGGATCGTGTGGAGTGCGCTTTGGCCTGTCAGAGAAATCTTTAGGACGAGAATTCTTCGCTCCTAACGGCGTTCCATCGCTCGTCGGTCGTTGTGAGCCATCTGTGTGCGACCCTGGTGCGTTGGTTGGCAATATGACACCGGTAACGAGAAATCTCATCTCAGTCCAAGGGTCCGTTTCTTCATAAACCTGCAACAGCTCTGTCCAGCGGTAGTTCCGCGTCTTCCGCTCTCCCGCGACCCGAACACTGTGGACGTTGTCGTTCTGGATTACGTTGTGCGCGCTACGCAAGATTCCTTCTCGAGAATCTATCATTTCTTTCAGCGGAGGACACGAAATACTTGGTACGACGATACCTTTCAACCCGTATTTCTTCGTTTCTCCGAAGCTGAATACGTTCCCAAAGATCGCCCCGGACGAGCTCTCCAGCTGGATGGCTGATCGTCGATCGAGATATAGAACGAGCTCAATGTGCGCCGAGACCCCGGCACGGAATTTGAGTTCTGCTATGCGAAGCTTAGGCTCATGCGGCGTAATCTCCTCATAAGGATTCGCCAAGAAGAGGCTTTCGAGATTTTCCCGGCCAAGGCTTGCGCGGGAGTAGAAAAACGGATTTCTTGCACTGACTCGCACGTCCCGAAAGGATCCGTTGCGCTTCGCCCAGATATCGACCATCCATAAGACGCTATACAAATCCTGGTCGGGCACACATTTAACTTGGGGAGTGAGTGTGTGTGATAGAGAGTGTTAATTCCATCACTCACTTGGGTCGCAGATAAACTGCTCCTTGTGCTCCCAGGGATCTTTCTCGCGTATAATAACGTCGACGGTGTGCTTGTGATGAAATGCGTCGGGGAGCCTTTTCAATCTCTCACCGCGCGTCATCTCGGAGGCTTCGTCCTCCTGGCATGCGCCAACTAGCCGGGCGTCCCACTGCGAGAGAAAGTTTGTTTATGCTTTCATCCAGCCATTAAATCCCACACTCACTCGATGCTTAGAACCGAGTATGAAGCTGCACAGCGATATCTGCAGAATATCCTTCCTCTTCTGCACCCAGTCCAACGAATCTCCCAGTGACTTTTCCAGCATTAAGTGAGCCTGTTGCGGCGAAATTCTCCGCGCTTGTGCAATCCTTTGATATGTTTTCAGCCCCCTATCTTCAAACGCAAACAATTAGCGGCCTACTTGTCCACTGAATCCAGTGTCAGCTCTCTATAAAGCTTGCAGATGACGATGTGCTGGCGTAACCCATATCGACTATCCCGCACGATCCCGAACGCCGTGGCGCGCGCTAGCTTGCTTCGAGCGCGCTCTCCGCGTTCCTGCTCGGACAGAAACATGTAACCAACACGACCATGCTTCGAGGCGGCCATCTCGAAGGCATGGACGAGCGCCTCATTCCCGAGCTGTGCGTCGAGGTGGCGGAAGAGGATCTTGACCTTTTCCAGAGGATTATTAGCGTGGATGATCTCCGCGTATACAGCGTCCGTGAGGCGGTCCGAGAGGTCTTCAATTATATCGTCGATGCTTCCAGCTAACGCGCTCTCAACCTGGGCTCGAGCGTATTGGGGGTCGAAAGTATCCCGAAACCACCTGGGCCTGAGCCTGAGCATCGATGAATCCGACAAAAATAGCATGGCTCGACAGGAACGCACCCCAAACCAGCCATTGCCGCAGCTATCAGGACCTATGGGCGCTCAGCCGTCTCTAGACAGTCGGTCCCTGCGCAAAGCAAGCAGTTACCGGATAGTCAGAGACGAGGTCGTTCAGAGCCTGAGCACCAGGGATCGCGACTCTAGGACGTCGGCACTACCCCGTCGGCATTGTAACCGTACGTCCCAGAACCTCATTTCGCTTCGCCGGAAATAACTCAACAACGTGTATCGCATGGGAGTGAATAGAGTTTAATCAGCAAAAAACGTGGAAATGAAGTCATCGTTGCCATTCATCTCGCCGTGCACTACGCAAATGAGCGCGTTGCGGGCGGGACATGGTCCAATCCAAGGAGCGCAGCCCTGATCGGCGAGGTGGGCTTGCCTCGTGTCTCTCAATCTTTCTTTCTCCCTGCTCTCACCACGCAACTTAGGCTTGACATGTCGACTGCTCAAACACCCATTTTCACGGGCGCAGGTCCCCATGATCAAGCTCATTCCCCACGTTCGTGCAATCCGCTCCTCTGAAGTAGGATTTTGGCGACGATGCTCCAGCGATGCAGAGACGCACAGCAACAATGACATCTACATCATGTATGTTCCCCGCTTGCCGGATCTCTCGAAGTCATCCATTATCGCGCAGACGAAGCCCCGAAACTCGTTCAATCCCAAATCTCCGCGTGGAGGAACACTGTTCAAAGCGCAGCAGTTGTGGTGAGTAGTTGGAACGGCTTGAGCGCCACCACGCGAATAACACGTTGTGGCTTGGGAACAGACTGCCCTCTTTGCGATACTCGCCGCGACGGTGCTAGGCGTGTTCAGGACGGACCCAGAGCTGATCCATACACACGGACGCGCAAATACGCTCATGACTTTCTCGTCCTATGCGGCGATGCTTTTCAACTCCATCACGACCCTGGCGTCTCTGTTTTTCATCGACCGCTTGGGCGATATCGAGCTCAACGAAGCCCGCAAGGGCGGAGAGCGGCCTATGGCAGGGTGGATTGGACGCCCAGTCTCAAGCTTGTCGCTTCTCCGTCAGTTTGGCGCCTCTAAGCGCCTCAGATTCATCTTCTACCAATGTTAGCCGCCCGTTCACCGTTTACCGTGGATTTCCCTCATCCTGACATACGTTTCCACCCAGGGTTCCTTTACCTCTGCCTCGGGACGTTCTTCATGCTGCTCCAAATCATCATGTACATGTGGCTCCGGGAGAGCAAGGTGCTGGGCACCGTGCTCACCCTGTTGACAGTTCCGGCAACGGTCGTTCTGTTTCTGTCAGCGCTAGTGGATGTTTAGCGCCGGATCGGAAACACTTTGAAAAGCTGGAATCCATGTTCGTGAAATAACAGTCTATGCGTCTAATCTAACATCTCAAAGGTCGATTTATTCCTCTTTAACAATCCGGATTAATTTTGGTCGGAATATATGTTTTTCAACCTGATATAGCAGCGCATCATGATCCAGATCTGGCGTTATCGTAAGTGAATCACAAGTCCTTTCTGCCAACCGCCACGACGCTTGTTGCTGGCCACCGGTGGCGTCCTCCTTACCCACCATGTCTCCGTGGCGTTTCACCCATTTTCGGCCCTCTATCGATAGCGGAGTCCTGTCGAACTTTGTATTGAGCAGCGGGAAGGTAGCCCGTTTGCCACGCTGCGATTCGAGAGACTGAAAGCCCTGTGCCCACACGAGAGCTCCGCGCGATAAAAGGCCTCCAGTCTCCCTCGACCCGCAGGATCTCGACCACTACCTTCGAAATCAATGGCCGCTACCCAACTCTCCCTCTTCGACGAGCTCACGCATCTTACGCAGCCCGGGTACCCCGTCACCGAGGTGCTGCAACAGCTGCTCCAACTCGTTGGCCACGACGTCTGTCTTAGCAAGCGCAATCATCATGCGGTGTATTGGGCCGTTTCCCGGGCGCGGGACGTTGTCGACAACATCAACGCGCTGATCAAGGTCGCTAGCGAAGGCGACTCTTGGGAAGCCTACGACAAGTACACCGTCATGGTTCTCTGGATCGAGAAGTGAGTACCGCTTCTTCACCTTGCTCTTCTTCTGCGATTCTCGAAACTGACCCAACCGCGTTCCAGAGTTTTGTTGACTTTCTCCCTCATCACTGAGAAGGAGTCAATCGCTGCGAGATTCGGCGCGTCGGAGAACGTCCTGGAAGATATCGCATTCATCGAGGCATTCCGCGACAATCGTAGAGACCTCCGCGAGGTCCTCCAGCAACTTATCAACTCCGGATATCTCACGGTGTGCCTCTCGACATTCCCATGTCGTTCAAACAAACTTACGGGGGTCATTGCGATCGATCGTAGGGTGACGTCGGAGACCATACCAAAGCGGTCAAGGCTATCCAACGTCAAGACGATCTCTCCGCATTCCGGGCGACCATCGCCAGGCTGCGCGAGTATGCGAAGAATCTCCGCTCGCCGGGAAAGGAAGCGCTCACCGAGGTCATCCGTCGCCTGGACGCTCTTCACACCACGCTTTCCGGCGCGCCTGACACTTTGGCCGATGTGCGTACCATTCCCTGAGTTTGCTGAAGCGCGCTGCCGACTGGGACTTGAGCTGACGCAAGGTATATATCTTTGTAGGACGTATTCCTCTTCGCTCTTCAATGTGCTCTTCTCCTCGAGATCGTCGCCAGTAGGCGGGACAAGAAGATGGCTGCGCGGGTTCAGGACAAAGAACTTTGGCAGAAGGCACTTGGGTAAGCCGCACTCGACCATGCAAGGATGAGCTCATGCGGCCAAGATGGATTATTGTTGCGGACAAACACGCCAAGGACGCGAATCTCTCCCCTGCAGGACTCAGTGGAGAATATAGTGCTGCAGTCATCTACATCGTACGCCCGTCGCTGCTCGCTGCGTGGTCACTACTGACTTTCGGTTCAGACTGGCGACATCTTGATTGAGATTCCCGAGGCCTTCAAGAAGCTCCGCCCACTTGTTGCGCTCACCCGTCGTCCCTATTATTCCCAGAGCGTCGCCATCGTGGCCGGCTGCGCGGAATTGGCAACTACTTTCGCCAAACAGAAGACGTTCGATAGGCTCAACCCCTTCAATGCGTGAGTTCTTGTGGGTTCTCTGGTACAATGCTAACCTCTATTCGCAGCGCACTCGATCAGGCCACCGCCGCGCTTAACGCTGCCGCGGGCGTTCAGTATAACCCAACGGTCCCATTTGTGAAGATCGACAGTGTTTCGACGACATTCGAGGCAGCCGAAGCTGCTATCAAGCAATGCTTCCAGGAATACCAGGTCGGACCAGAGTCAGTAGTGATTGAATATGATCTCTCAACGCTCTTCAGATTGTCTCCTCCGTCTGGGAGCGTCGCATGGTCAATTCACGCGAGTCCGATGCGGAGCGTCTTGGTCTGTTGGAAAAGCGCTTCAAAGGCCCGGCGGTGAGTGCTACACTGCGCTTCGACGCACCACCTTACAGCTCGAGTAGAAGCCGCTCCCTACGGAGAAGATTGTTGATATTGTGATCTCAGTCACCGTCCCGGGAACTAAGAACCCCACCGCTCGCGCTTGTGAGTAGATCTCCCCTGTGATCTTTCTCCGTGACAAATAATAACTGTGCCTCCAGACAAGATGGACGGCGCGCTGACTCTGCACGCAATTCTCTGGAAGGAGGCTGCGTTGCGCACAAGTGTAACCGCCGCCAACGACGTGCGCAATAAAGGATACTTCCACACGCCCACCTCTGGGCAGATGAGCGATAAGACGGCGCTGGACCTGGACACGGAGATTGCGAAGCTTCCGGAGAGTCAGGGCCGCAAGGTGGTCGCACTTGTCGTGCCGAACCTTTAGGGTGTGCCACTAGTCGGTTGGATTGTAGTACCTGTGATGTTTTTTGTCTACATTTGCGATATATCCTTGCCCTTTACACCGCGTTGGACACTGTTTCTTCAAGAATTGGCAGAGTTTGCGATCAGAACACAAGTCGTATTACTCGTTGAACAGTATATTGCCGACCAGGGAGCATATGCCAGTGCGTCAGAAATCCGACATGCCCGACACAAACAGCACAGCAGTCGCTGAAACCGTCAACGCGACGAGGACAGTCCCAAGAACCTGGCTCTCTCGCAACCACATGTACACGAGGACTTGGACCAACATGAAGAACGTCCCAAGACAGACGTAGACGAACCCTGGGTGGGAGTTTAGACACTTCGAGACAGAGGAAGCCGGGAGGCTAACATTGGAAGAACATCAATCTAAAGCCCTTCGAAGCGCCGAACTGACGGAGAAGCGACAGGCTTGAGATTGGGCGGCCGATCCAACCCGCCGATGAACGCTCTCCGCCCTTGCGGGCTTCGTTGAGCTCGATGGCGCCCAGGCGATGAATAAAGAAGAGAGATGCCAGCGTCGCGATACAGTTGAAAAGTATCGCCGCATAGGAGGAAAAAATCAAGAGCGTCATTGCGTCTCCGTGCGTGTGGGCTAGTGCTGGGTCCGTTCGAAACAAGCCTAACATCGTCGCTGTCACTCCGGCGAAGAGGGCAGTCTGTCAACCGCATGTTAGCCTCGTGTTTTCCTGGAGCTGCGAACCATTCTAACCACAACTGCCGCGCTTTGCACCGTGCTCGTCCACCCGGATATTTGAGACTGGATAAGTTTCGGGGCTTCGTCTGGGTGATAATGGTGAGCTCTGCCAATAGTCCTTGCCGGGCGGGAGACGCATACATGCGATGGTCACCGGCTTTGCCCTCTGAGTCGCTGTGGATTATTTGTCGGCAAATCCTCCTTCTCAAGAACGAGCTGCACGAACGTGGGGAGGCGTAGTGCGATAGATCTGGGGCATCCTCCCGGCGAGCAAGCGGAGGTCGAGGAATTGACATGTCGAGATACGTGGTGAACGTTGAAAGGAGAGATAGAGCCGCAGTGTGCACGACGACGATCCACCTGGTCGAGGTGCGTTGACCATGACGCCTTGCATTCACGTCCAACTTATTTAAAGCCCTTTCAACAAGGTCGCCGGTCACGGCAATTCCCAGGATAGTGTGGCGAGGCAGAACCCGGGCATGTCTCTTGACCCGCTCAGCAGTTCCTTGCTAGTGAAGTTGCGGCGTGTCGACGAGACTGACGAGTAAAGCATGTCCCAATGTCAGGGTTGCGCAAGAACAGGTAGCACTTGTGTCTGGCAGTGCGACGACGAAGGACTGACGGAGTGTCGGCTCGGAGCCTGCCAGTGTCGTACGTCGGTGCGTTGACGGAAAGGAGATGTGACATGCGACATGTCAGCATCAACTTTCGTTACAAGCACGAACAAACAACAACCTCTTGCTTCCGACAGTCATCACAGGCCGTATCACGACAACAACAACAACAGTTCAAAAAGACTTTGCGAACGGCAGAGATACCTATCCGATTCGGGACCCACTTTGTAAGTTCTCTCCAACAACAACCTCTCTTGCTTCCAACGGTCATCAACAATTTAAAACGCGAGACTTTGCTTGGGAGCTGACCCACTTTTTGAGTTCTCCCTGGCGTGTGGTGACCGACTTTAAATTCTCCCTGCATACTTATTACCTGCAGATGGAGTCGCAGTCTCGCAGATGGACGCCACGGGTACCTCGGGGACAAAAGAACTCAAATGACCAGCGTAGCTGAGATATGCGCTCCGATGCTCGTTCACTATGGTGGCTTTCACGTTCCGAACCGGCCCGCTCTCAACTTACTTGACGGTCAAAATTTCACAAATTGTGCTTGACGTTGGCGTTTGCTCATTTTTCACTGAATTACTGTCGCGTCGTCTTGGAACGTTGAACGCAGAGGCGCCGAGGATCACACTAGTGTCTTTCAGTTGGCTTACATTGCCAGTGTAAGTTACAGGCTACGACTGACGGCCTGCTCCACACGCTACTGGAAGTCAACGGCAAACAGGCGGCCATGGCGAAACGCCGGCAAGAACGGCAAGATATCATCCTGGGCCCAGCTGTCCCAAACTTGAAGTATTGAACTTTCGACTACCGACAGCCTCCCAGCACGGACAATCAGACTCGTCCGGAAAAAAATCCTCCCGTACTCCCGCGTTCTGTCGGCGTCGACCAACAAGGTCTCGACGACCGTCTCGTGTGCTTCGATCTCCAGAAGCGACCTCCAACCAATCCCACTCTCGCTAAGCCCGTTCGCACGCTCAATTAAAGCACACCTACGTCACCTCGAGCAATATAGCCCGAATGCAGAATTTCGCGTCCCACGTCCCACGTCCCACGCCTCGCTCAGATGGCTGCTCGTCTCCATGTCAATTGGACACCCGGCTGGCCGCGGGCCTTGGCGGAACGGCCCACACTTACATTCGGAGAGACCATTTTACCTGACAGTCTCCTTACTCCCCACCACCACCACGTCCCTCAGCGGGCTTTCGTGCCCCCGCTCGATGAGCGATTTCAACAGCGATGAGGACACGATCTCTTTAGTGCAGCAGATGTGCGCATGTTTCCGAGTTCGTTGCGGATGCTATTGACAAGTTCCTCATCTTCAGACTCTGGCAAGACGCATCTCATCTCATCGGCCCAGGTGCACCCCGTTCCATCCATACCGCCTCATCCTCATGTTCTAAGCCCTCCTCTACTGGGACCACATCATCACCCTCGGTGCGTCTCTCGACGTTTCTCCTCGTTACGGACCGACTTTATTCAACGGCGATTCTCTCCAGACGTCGAAGTGCAATATATCTGGAAGCGAAGGAAGAGCATGAGCACGTATTGGTTCTTTATCAACCGCTACGTCGCGTTGGCCGGCAACATCCCGGTGATGATACTCCCGTATTGGGTTGTTTCGAGAAAGGTATGTTGTGTATCTTATTTCCGAGTTCCGCCGAAATTTCTGACTTTCTTGGAGGCGTATGTTCTCCGCAGAGTCCCTGTGCTAGTACGTGAACCTGTATAGATGCATGGACGCCGCGACCCTGCGCCAAGTGTTGTTGATTTTCACGGAGGTCGTGGTCTCCGGTACGCTCCTTTTCCCTCGGCATTCCCACAATTTAAAACGTGGAAGTTATCATGATTCTCCGAGTGTACGCACTATATTATCGAGATATCCGCGTCGTACTTGGGTTATCGTTGCTTGGAGCAGGAGTGATGACGGTCTGCGTGGTGTGTCGGTTCATCCCCACTGGTTAGATTTCTTGATTAACAACTCGATTGGACCTAGTGGGCGATGTTGGGGCAAAATACAGCTCCGGCGTTATATGGCGGATGTCATATTGCGATTTCTACTGCGACGTACGTTTCGTCCACTCTACTATCCCCTTTGAATCTCACCTAACCGTGCATAGCGCAAGACGTGCGTCCTTGGCCATTGATCTCCAACTAAACAGGACACTAATGTGCCCACAGATCTAGCAGGTGCATGGGAAGCCCTCTTCGCATTCGACTCGAGCGTCTTTGCCCTCACCGTGTTCAGCGCATACTGGACGCGCCGCGGGATGTCAGAGGGTACCGGCCGGCCTGCAAGTATGCATATGCCTATCCATCGCCTCCTAATACGCGATGGGGCGCTGTATTTCGGGTGCGTCTCTCGTTGGTAGAGCAGATTCTCGGACTTGAAAAGCTGATGATACTTCGAGGGCGATGGCTTTGGCTAATTTATCTAATATCGGGACATTCTACGTACGATCCGATCCCATTATGGTTGTTCCAGAACTGATATTTATTTCCTCGTGGACAGCTTGGCGGGGTACGCAAAATCACTAAGCCTGAAGCCAAAACTTGACCTGATGACCACACAACAGCCGTTATTTCGAGGAGCTCTCTCCACGTTCGCCAGCTGGTGCGTTACGTTGTCCTTCGGCCATTCTACGACCTAACAGATCACCAGCATCTCAGTAACCATGGTCTCCCGCCTTATGCTCAACCTCCACGAACAAGCCGGAAATGGCATCTTCAGCGAAACCAGCTTAAACTTGGACCCGCTGCAGGCAGCATCGCAGGACGATCATAATTCTTCGCTCGGAGTCTTGCAAATCGACAATACGGATCGACAACCAGAACCTGATGCGCCGATAGAAAATTCTGAATCCGATTCGACGGTGTAATCGAGTTGTACGTTTGGATTATTGAACCCAGCTGTCAGTGCCAGTGGGAAGGCTGTCTTCTGACCTCGTCGAGACTTCGGAACAGATGGCTACTTGGCGCGTGTTGTCCGCCATCAACCGTGGGTAGAAGCCGTGAGTGTCCTGTTTACCAACCTAGCAGGGAAACAGGCATTCTACCGTATTGCGACTTGGTCGTATTTTCAACATGATTTTCAACAGGCCTGATGCGCCGTTATCTTGCCACGGCCCGCCCGGATTCCGCCGTTTGATGGATTGATGCGTAAAGAATTTTGATGGCCATGTGGTACGTATAAGAGCTTCGCGTGTCATGCAGCCACAAGGTCAAGTCGTTCTCCGCGATGAAGCCGACGACGGGTCCCCTACGTACAGCAGTCCTGCTCGCAGCAGTGGGTGTCGCAGCCGCAGCCACCTTCGACCCACTCCAACACGTCAACTTGTTCATTGGAACCGTGAATGGCGGGAATACCTTCCCAGGTGCGTTGGCAGCTTGCTCAGGCGAAAGCGCGCGTTAACGCCGACGGGGTGTAGGTGCAACGGTGCCCCATGGGATGGTCAAGGTCGGAATGGACACGGATGGCGATAATGTACGCGTCGACTCGGAGCATTCTCCTTCATCCTGACGCGTTTCTGCATAGTTTGCTGGCTACGACGGTCGACCGGAGTTCAATGTTACGGGATTCTCGCAGCTGCATCAGTCTGGGACGGGAGGGGTAAGTGCTGGATTCTGATTGCGAGATGAATGGGCTAACATAACGAATCTAGGCAGTCCCCCTGTCCAACTTTAAGCTGTTCCCAGTCCCGCAGTGTTCAGCGTATGAGCAATGTTTGACGACTATCACGGCGCGCAAGACTCTCAGGAATATACTCCCCGATGGTGCCTGCTCTTCTTCCAACTGCTAACCAGCTGAACGGTCGCCAGGTTCTCCGGATGACTTTGCCTCCCCGGGTTACTTCTCAACGAATCTGGTACGTAACTCTCTATCCAAGAGTATTTTATGACTCGTTACAGTCAACCGGCGTCCGCGTCGAGCTCACCGCAACCCGTCGCACGGCCCTCCACCGCTACACGTTCCCCGCCAACTCTACCACCCCACGCATCCTCCTCGACATCACAAACGACGGCCAGGTCAGCGCGATTCTCCCAGAGTTGACGATAAACCCGATGTCTGGGCGCATGGTCGGTGCGTGCTGTTATTTTCTGCTCTGCGACTGGTAGCTTAACTGTGAAAATCGTACAGCAAGCGCCAATTTTGCTACGTCCTTTGGCTTCGCGCGATACAACGCTTATGCCTGCGTCGACTTCCGCGGCGATGGATATTCGTTCGATGGACCAACCGAATGGGGGCCGTACAAGATCAACTACCCAGACAAGAACGGCGTGAACCTCTTGCAGCACTACTACAGTGTGTCTCCTCTCCTCCATCTTCCTTCTCTCCTTATACATAACCCAGGCTTGGGCTCCGAACACGGCGGTATGCTCTCATTCCCGCAAGACACCTCCTCTTCCGGCCACAGCACCATCCTCGCACGCGTCGGAATCTCTTTCGTCTCCACCGCTCAAGCCTGCCAGAACGCGGAGGAAGAGATACCCGATTTCGATTTCGCTGGAGTGGTTGCTGATTCGGAGAACCAATGGCGGGATATTTTGGGGAGGGTCCAGGTGAATAGTACGGGCGTTGATGATGAGACGGTGACGCTGTTGTATTCGTCGGTGAGTTCCCGCCTATACTTTTTATTTTGTTCATACGTTG
The DNA here is from genome assembly GCA_029282125.1 of Mycena amicta. NCBI lineage: Eukaryota > Fungi > Basidiomycota > Agaricomycetes > Agaricales > Mycenaceae > Mycena > Mycena amicta. Next base: position 52,961 of record JARIHP010000040.1, on the reverse strand, counting down.
ATTGTTTATGTAGCTATACAGGACGCATATCGTCCCGGGCGATTGTAAGTGGTTCATGCACTCCATTCCACGCATGTTCGCTAATTGCCCTCTCAGATACTGGCGAAAATCCAAGCTGGAAATCCTCTGAGCCGTATTATGACGCTTTCTACTGCAACTGTGCGCGTTTCCTCCCCTTCGGACGCTCACAGGTTATCTAACTTTGCCAGGGGACACATACCGGACGCTCTATCCTCTGGTTTGCTTCGCCCTCCTCTGCGAATTTCACAGCTGTAAACGCAACAGATGTCACTCCACGACCCGGAAAACTTTGCCCGCATCGTACGAGGTATGATTGACATTCAGAAACACGAAGGTGTGTTTGCCGCCCTTCAAACGTACTGTCCTAACACCGCGTAGGGTGGCTCCCTGAGGCGCGTGAGGCCGGCAAGCAACAGTAAGCACGCTCCCCAAATTCACCGATTCGTACTCATTTTTATAAGATTTATCCAAGGAGGCAGCCGTAAGTATCTCAGACCCATCCTTCTAAACACCGCTCTAACGAAACGGCGAACCCAGACGGCGACCCAATCCTCGGCGAATTCTTCGTGAAGCAAGTTTTATCTTGAACCTTCTTGTTTCGCTGTCAAGCTAAATGCTAAAGCCCCGTAGGTACTCGAAGCAAGCTGCGTCCCTCGGCGTCTCCGCGAAGGATCTCTACAACGCACTGCTGGCCGACGCGGAGAACACGCCGCCGAACTGGAACTTGCAGGGACGGCAGGCAGATGTGTGGAAGGAGAAGGGTGCGTATGTGTCGTGTTATTCTTCTTCGCTGGCTAAATACCGGCCACAGGATATATTCCTTCTGGTGGGTCCCTATCGAGTCCCTTCGTCGACGGACTAAATATCTGGGCAGACACCACATACCCCGGCGGAGCCAACACGAAACAAGTGTCCCGCGCGCTCGAGGTGAATCTCCCTTCTCTCTTTTCGAAGGCATCATCGACTCACAGCTCCACAGTACGCCTTTGACGATTTCTCCATCTCCCAGGTGGCCAAAATCCTCGGCAAGACCTCGGACGCCAAAAAGGTGCGCCAGCCTCCAGAGTTCAACTCAAAAGTTTAATCCTTAAAAACCCGCATAGTACGCCGGCCGCGCCCAAAACTATCTCAACTCCTGGAACCCGAACGTCACGCTCCCCGTCCCAGGTGTCGTCAACAACACCATCGCGGGCTTCTTCCAACCCAAATTCGCGAATGGGACGTGGAACTTTACCGACCCGCGGCATTGTAGCATCCACGACCCCGCGCAGGCGACGTGTTTCTTGAATGCTATTCGCCGGGATGGGTTTTACGAGTCTTCGCCGATTGTTGTGAGTACTAGTAACCCTCTGCGTGAGCTCGGCGCTAACGCGAGCTATTTTTTCAGTACTCACAGGTATGCTTTTGAGTTTTGCCTTTGCGAACAGCGCTACATCGTTGCTTCTTGTTACAGTACGTTCCTCAAGACACCGCGAACTTGATCGAGCTGCAAGGTGGCAACGAGCAGTTCATCGAGAGGCTGGATTGGATATTCAACCAGGCAAGAGTCCCCCTGCTTTCCTGGCACCGCCGAAACTAACCCTCCGTTCAATGTAGAGCTACTTCGACTCGACGGACGAGCCGTCGCAGCAGATCCCGTTCATGTACCACTATGCCAACGCACCAGGGCTGAGCACCCAGCGCTCGAGACAGACAATCTCGACGTGGTTCAACACCTCTCTGAACGGACTTCCGGGAAACGATGGTGCGTTCTAGATCTGACTTGTCGCTTTCTATAATCAACCCTTTTTTCAGACTCGGGCGCAATGGGCAGCTACGCATTCTTCTACCTCGCAGGCCTCTACCCACTCCCCGCAACCAACCAATTCCTCCTCTCCTCACCCTACTTCCCGTCCATCTCATTCACCAACCCGCTCCTAAAAAAGACCACCACGATCAAAGTCGTCAACTTTAGCGGCAACCCAGCAGATGGAACGGGCGGAAAAGTCTTCGTGAAGGTGTGTATTGCGCTTGCGCACCCTATCGCGTATTAACCCCAACGTGTAGAGCGTGAAAGTCAACGGTAAACTATACAAATCCAACTGCTACCTCGAATGGGACGTATTCACAAGCGGGTCGACGGTGGAGTTGGAGGTGACGGACGATATCAACGTCACCTGCGGGACGGGCAAAGCGGCGCTACCGCCGTCGCTGTCGACCGGTGGCTACGACTAAGGTAATCACCAAAGTCGTTCAATGATGCTGCTATGTATGTAAACGAGTGATACAGGAAGTTCGAAGTTGGATGTCTACGCGGTTTCTGTGCTACGCGAGTAAGATAAAAAAGAGAGAGGGGACGTGCTACTGCTGGATAGAGAGAGAGACTTTAAGCCGAGTACTACGTGAATTAACTACTTGTTCGTTGCGTCTGCTGTTCTATGTTCGATGTTCGTGCACGGATGGATACGGATGGGAGGATGAGGAGTTGGTGTTCACCGAGTCAGCGTACGCGTGTTCGTCTTCTTTCCCTTGACCCCCGAGCTCTGGATCTTCACCTGCGCCTGCCCGCGAAACGTCGTCTCGCCATCCGACCCCTCGCCCTCAAACGACCCAAAGAACGGCGTCGTCGGGCTAAACGCCGGGCCGGTCCCAGACGAGCGCGACGAAGAGTAGGTGAGCGCGGGGGATACGAGCGGCGGGGACGTCTGAGCCTGCTCCTCGGGGTGTGCGTGTGTCGAATACATGATATGACCGTGATAAATATTGCTGTTGTTGTCTGCGCTGGACCCAAACCCGTTGCGGATGTTCATGTTCGTGGTGGTGTTAATTTTGGCGGGGGGCCCGTGCGAGAAAGATGTGTGCTGATGCGAATGCGGATGCTGGTAGTGATGATTCGAAAGCGATTGCGGTATAAAGTCGGTGTTCTGAGCGCGCATATTAGACGGCGGCGCGGAAGCCAAAGACGACGATGAGTTGCGAGACATGCGAGTGTTGTTGTTGTTGTTGTTATGTAGGAGCTGGTTCATAATACGATCGCCATTGTCGCGCTGAGCCTGGGCATGGAAATCCTCCTCGTTCATAGACGACTCTTGCGCGTCAAACACCGGGCTGAGAGGTTGCGAATGGCGGAACGACACCGTCGACGCCTGCGCGCGATACCCGCGCACACCCATCCCGATATTCGCCCCGCTCGAATCAAACTGCCCACGCCCACGTCCACTACCCGCATTCAGATCCAACGGCAGCGGTCGGCGTTTGGAAGTACTCGAGGTGGTTTGCGGGAGGGGGAGCGAATTCGAACGGGCTCGCAAGAGGAACTCCTCCGTCGGCGTGTATCCACCGCTAATCCCAAGCCCATGTGCGTTGCCACGAGGAGCAGGAACGAATGGGCGTACAGCACGAGCCTGGAGCGACTCGAGGAGGGACACCATCGATGGGTTCATGCGCGGTTGAGCCTCGACATACGGTTGTTGTGGGTACGAAGGCGTGTAACGTTGCGGGGCATGAGAGTAGTCGACCTCGAACTCGCGCGGATGATATGGCTGTTGCTGGGGCTGTTGCTGGTACGCGTACGGGTTGGAAGAGTGATAGTCGTACTGCTGGAACGCGTCGACGTTGGCGTATTGAGCAGGAACAGGGATGCGAGCAGCCGAAGACGAAGGAGCAGAGGACGAAGACGACGCATGATGATAGGCGCCGCCAAGGTCAGCCGAGCTAGCGTTGACGTTGGAGTTCGTTTTCGGGTTCGATAGGCCGCCGCCGCCGAGTTCTTTGCCGCGGAGGTTGAGTAGCGTCGCCTGTGCGATACTGAGCTGGCCCGATGCTCCTTCGCCGTCGCGCGTTAATCGCTCCTGCCGCTAAGAAAAGAAAAAGAATAAAGTAAGCATCAACGTTAGAGTGGCAGATGCGTAGAAGGAAGGTAGAGTAAACGCCAACACGCAAAAGAACCGAATCGAAAAAAGAGAGACTCACCCGAAGCTCCCTCTGCTCCGCCGTGTCCGCAAAGCGCACCGAAATCCGACTCCCAGGGTCGTTCCACCCGCGCACCATCCGTCCATGCAGCCGTTCAATGATCTCCTCCGCCGCAGTGCGCGTTTCGAGCCTAGAAAAAAAGAAGTATGGTTAGCGCAACGTTTGAGGTCAAGCGCGCGAGAACCCCACCGAACAAAAGCGATAATACGTGGCGGGTTACTGAGGCGCGTCTGGAAGAACCGGCTGCTGCGAATCGAGTACGGGGAGACGAGTGCGGAGAGGGTGGCTTCGTCGATGCTCAGTGGGAGCCTGTTTCGGGGGCAATGAGCCTCGGGATGAAATGAACGGAAAAAAAAGAACTCACCCCTCGATATACAAGTTCGTGCTGCTCTTATCGGCGAGACGCTCCATGCGCGCCTTGAACGTCGGGTCCCCGTTCGCACTATCCTCCTCCTGTTCCCACCCCTGGAGCGACGAGTTGCCCTCACGGGAAGAAGCCGACGAGGTGTTGTGTTGCGAGGATGGTGCAGAGCGCGAGGCAGCGTAGACTGTGCCGGGGATTTTGTGGACTTGCTGCGAGGGTATGAGCATCGGTCGATGGATGGAAAGAGGAGAGAGGAAAAGCGGAGCAGCATCGACGAAGTTGAAGACGGTGGATGTAAAGCGCGCGAAGGATGAAAGAGAACGAATAGCATGCGAACACAAGAAGGGAAAGGCGCATATACTGTATGTAAAACGAGACTAAACGCAGACACACCTTGGAGAACGTCGGATGCAAGTTTCTGTAGCGTCTCAGTGAGTTGATGCAGCGCTCCGCGGCAGCAATCGTGTCGAACCTTGAGTGCATAAGTATTTGTCGTTGGTAAACGAGAACACTCACAAAACAAAACCATAGCCCGTCTCCGTATCGCCGACGTGCCGCGTAAAGCTCCGGACACTGCGCACCACACCGAACGGAGAAGCAAGCGCGAACAACTGATCCTCGGGGAAGTTGGGAGGAAGGCCGTTGATGTACACGTTCGGTGTCTTCTCCACGGGCTCGGGTAGGTGTGGGGCGAACGAAGGAGAGGAGGCTGGTTGTTGCGATCGCGGAGCGGTAGCAGTCGGAGAGCATGGTGCGTCACGGGAAGTGGTGGTGGCTTTGGTCGGCGTGGGCTCCACGGATTCAGCTGCAGGCGACTCGACACAAGCTTCGTGCGTTGTGCTAGCGAGAGGGGAGGCGATTTCGGGTGAGCTGTTGTCGGAGGAAGCTGGCGATGGAGGGAGCGGAGGAAGCGAGGATGATAGATCTGGGACCGAGGACGTCTGTTCGAGGATTTCGCCTGGCTCGAGGTCTACGAGGAGCGTTAGTAAACGTCAAGTCGAGCAGAAGAGACGAACCTGTGGAATCCGAGGTTACACCCATCGTAAGCAGCGCCGCGACGACATCAGCAATCTCGCCTTCCTCGAGCTTGTGGACGACCGGAGGAACAGCGAACGCGGGAGAGTCGAGTGTCGATTTGCCTTTCTCGAGCGGCGGTGAGAGCGTGGCGTCGTCGACAAGGGTGGCGGTGGAGGAAGAGGGAACGAGTGGAGATGCAACGGAAGGAAACCAAGCTGGGGACGAGACGGATGTGGAGAGTGTCGATTGTGCTACAACAGCGCTGTCGTCTGGCGGCGGCGTCGGAGGTACGCGGAGTGGAGGAGATGGAGATGGAGACATGCTATGCTAGGAAGAAGAAATGCGTGTAATAGCTATAATTATGAGTCGGGCGTAGTCGGGGGGCGAAAGGAAACCGGCAAAAGGACGCCCACTCACCGTTTATATAAATTCGAGGGCGCCCACCTCGTGATACCAATTAACCCAAATTCGCGCCCGACGAGCTTCGATGTCGCGTCAGAACCCCGCTCCACGTAAATCCGGTCCGAATGCCGGTTTCTAGCGAAAGAAACGGCGCTGTGGGGGTCGGAGAATGCTGGCGAGAAGTGCCAGCGTCGGAGAAGGGATACGGGAGAAGATGGCGGTTGAGGACAAGGAGGATAGGTGTGACATCTCAGCGTGACGACCACTGATGGCTGGTTGAGCTGAATCGAAATAATTTCCATGCGTCCGTATTGCAGCCAACTTGAAAGTGTTTCTTCCTCGCCAGCGCAGATTCCCTCCTCTGGTCCAAAATATCGACTTTTCCATGTGTTATTTCAATCCGTAGCCTCGTGCGTACGTCAAAGAACCGCATAGCCTAAAATCGCCTGCTTCCTTTCCTTTCTCGAGCTGCTTCTTTGCCTTCGCTTCCATCCTTCCATATGGAAGATTCTGTGTTCCGCACTTGAATGTTTTTAGTCTTTCTTCCGCGCCGTCTTGGTCGACCTTACAGTCTGACTATTCCTCTAGGGCACTGACTGGTGCAGAGAACGCACGCACTTCTAGACTCCTCCCTACTCGATTTCTAGGGCAGAACGTCTGTCGCTTGTAAGGTCTTTATCTGTCTGCTCCATTTGTCCTAAACCCCACTCCCGCGTCGCACATGATCCTCGGCCGCAACACCCGTATCCGGGCCCGAGGGGCGTTTGTGCGCCCGCGGAATGAATTTAAATATTTGCAGGACGACGCGATCCGTTGCGGTTGACGTTGAGCATGTAATCCGTGAGCCGAATTGTGATTTGTGAGGTAACATCCCTTTGCGCGCATGCCCAATCTCGAGCGTAAGTTGTGGCGTCTTTTGTGGCGCCCACATGGATTATCTTGTAGCCCGAAATGGCCGATTGCGGCCACAGACCGTCAAACGGGTAGTTCAACCATCTTCATCCGTTCTACAGGTTTTAACTTTTTTGCTTCGCTCTTGTACCATTCAAACGGCTCGCATTTCTGCTTCCGATAACCTGCCTGAGGCACTAGAGTGGTTAAGTAATATTCTGTGCACGAACTTCGAGGAATCCTCTGTCACAATACAAGGATTTCAGTCGAAATGCGCAGTACCACTCCCATCAGCCGGAGTTCGATCGGAACTCAAACCACTCGTGCTGACACAGAGGCACATCTTGATTCTGGACTTAACCCCCTTCCTTCCAACATCATGCGGCAAAAAATCGCTTTAACACTCTGGCTCGTTATCTTTCTCAAATGGGGGACGATATCTGGCACAGCGGCGTCCCACAGAAAATGTTCCTCAAATGAACGCTACAGTATTGCGTACTCTTACATGGATCGAACACTGGGGATGTGCTTCTTACCTCTGTTCACTCTCAGATGAAAAAGTAATCGCTCTTGCGGCCTGCCGCCTTACCCCAGGCGAATTGCGCCAAGCACAATTCCCGCTACCTTTAGGTAATGGGTTTAGAGAGGAATCAACAATTTCAAAGGAAAAGTCGAAGATCAGGTGGGGCTGTGCGTTGAATTGAATCGATGTGATGCCGGGGCGTGCCGAGACGTCCGCCGGCCTGTCATCTTGTCGCTGCCCCTCTTGGTCGCTGCTTGTCTCGTGCGCTCACTCTCCCATGTCTTCGCACATCTCTGTCAACGGAGTTCCCTGTCTGCCGCTATGTCAACGCTGTAGCCCAATGGCCAAGATTCAAACGCACTCTGCTGCAAAGCTCGGTCGTCCACAAGATCGAAAAGTACCGCAAGAACTTGTTGGAGCTGTTCATCGTGACCATCACTCGTGGTCGCACTCTCCCGACGCTCTCGTTGGACCCTGCGGACAGGCTGCGAACATGCTACACGGTCTGAGCCCAGATCCTCTCCAGTGCATCTGACCGTAGCCCCACCGAAGAAGGAAGCTCGACTCATGCAGGAAGAACTTTCGCGACCGAAATCACAGTGCCGAGTCTCCTACCACTTACCCCCTCTAAGATCGCTCAGCAGGGAATCCAGATGGCTCATGGAGAGTCTGTGGCAATCCGACGCAATGTCATCGACACAGTCATCCTCTCCGAGGACGACATCGTTCCGGAGCTACAAAGCAAAGGCCACATCGCGCGGAGCTGGTTCACTATCTTCCAGAACGAGCCCTCCAACCACAAGACGGTGCTCATGATATTGATGCTCTGTCGCTCTCGATACCTGGACGACGCCTTCCGGAATGCATTCATGGAAGAGCTGCGTAGGATTGAGAATACGAAGCATCTCGTGCCGGTCACTTTGAGGGTTAGTGTCCGCTGGAATATGCATGAAATTGAAGTGACGGGTCCCAACAGAAAGACATTCTGTCGCCTCATCGTGTGCTGAGCCCGCTCAGCTCGTTCAAGCTTCATTTCCAGGGACCTTCTCTCACTCGTTTGAACTCAACCGTGACGCCGTTGGAACCAATTATGGAGCGGTCCAGCGGCACGGGCTCGACTGGGCGATTTTGACGGTACAAACTCAAGTGTCTATACTAGTTGTATGCAAACCCTTGGCGGAAAGAGACCGTTTTAGGCTACATGCGTCGTCCTCCTCACACGAATCGTCATGATACATTTCCGCGCACAATTTGACAGACGGTGGTTTACTTGAATGAAAAGCCCTACAATCAGTTCGCATATCTAGCACGGAACGAGAAACCTTTCCAACGGAGTTTTAGTGCAACTCAACCTTTGGATCCGCTTGAGCTTGGCTTGAGCCAGAGATCACACACAGTAAAAGCAGGTAGCGGGCCCTGCCGCATGCGGCCTTACGCTCCTTATTGATTATTAATTCAATAATTGCCAGTGATCCCATCACTCCTGCCATACATCTTGACTCCGAACCACCACCACGAATCTCTGAACCTCATCTCTCCTTGTTACGAAAGAGCACTACCTGGGTAATGTGATACAGAATGCAAAACACAGTCCTAGATCCATCCTAACGATGTAGATCCCGTCATACAAAGTCCACCACCCACGTATCGCAGCCTTCCTGGCTTTCATACGAACATAGCCCCGCAAACCTGGTCCTCCCTTCAAGGAACGCCATTCTCTTCCCCCTGCCCTTCCCCCCCTGCCGCTGCAGCCGCTCTCCCACACCAACCTCCAGCTCACCGACATCAACCGGCATACTCAACGACCCATACAGCGCGCGGAATACATCCCCGACGCTTACCTCTCCTCTCGACGCATGTGCGACCACGACCCACGGCAACCCCGGAGCCAGTAGCGTCAACGACGGTAGTCCCGGAAACGTCGCTGGCTCGCTCCAGCTGGAGGTTCGTTCCTCGTCCTTGTGCATGTGTAAAATCTCTGCAGGAAGCGCCTCGAAATCCACACCCGATGCTGCCCCGCCTGCCCGCAACGTCGGATTCATCGACACCGTGTCAACTCCGTCCAGCTGAGGTGGCAGTGGGATTGGTAATCTGTTTGGCCGCGGCGGGCACACCGGTGTCCAGATATTGACCGGCACTCGCGCATCAGTGCGTTTATGGGATCGGTGGTTCTGGGGAATGGGAGTTGTCGCGGTGGGTGGGGCTGGAATGGCCATATCCGAGGAACCTCTAACGCCTTCCAAGCTGTGCAGATCGGTCCACCCAACAGGACGCGCGTATTGGGAGGGAAGTCCGAGTTGCGAAACCATATTCCTCGCAACAGGGCGACTCCCGACGCTATTATCGTGCGCGCGCGGCTTCCACGACCTCTGCCCGTCGGGAACTGCAATGAGCGACAACCCTCAGCGCCACAACATCGAGAACGACAACTCCGCTCACTTTCAACCCGGTACATCGTTGGAGGGTGTAGGCTCATCGAATGAGGGGGGACACGCGAGATCGTGAGTCGGTCTGGCGGTGGGTGATGGGGGAAAGCAAGAAATGCGATGGGTATGTCACGCAGCGCCAGCTATAAGTACAGGTCCACGCTTTGTTTGGGCTTATTTGGCTGTCCGGCGAGATGTCACAAGTCACATTTGGGCGTTTTGTTCCCGGTGTTCCGCGGTGCGAGCTGTCCAGAGCTGTATCGTGGAAAGCCGGTAATTTTGGAACGCGGCCGCAGCGTGTTTTCGTTTCTTTCGCCGCCGAATAAGTACGCGTTTGGTCACCGGCTATTCCTGCACATGCATCTGAATTGCCCATGTTGTCAGTGAGCATGCATGTACGCCGGTTATCAAGTACTGGTTTTGAGTTCCCGGTCAGTTCAGACACCGATTAACTCATACGCTTATTGAGCAGAAGAAGATCCCCGTATTCGGCAACTTGGCAGAGCAGTATTCCGTGGATAACCGTCAATTTGTTCTGGTTCGCCGTACGCGGTTTGATCACCGACTCCGTGCTTACTATTCTGCTTCCAAATCGCTTGGGTTGTCAGTGAGCCCGCACGTACGCCGGATACCTGGTACTGCCAGTTGTTGAGTTCCCGTTCGGATCACTGGACCCAAACCATTATGGACTTCGTCCTCGCGACTGGTGTGGATTTATTTATTTATCCCCCATTTTGATTGATTTTTAGCTGCTTTGACTTATCGGACAGAGAAAGAGGGCTCCTTGAGGGTCATGTCTCCGCGCCGTTTGACTGTGTCTCGTGCGGGACGTAATAATATCTTATTTCATGATTCCTATTTTGCGCTGTGCGCGCCCATGTCACATCATGTGCTCGCGTGTGTCACATCAGATTGCGCTTCACCTCTTGCTCTTAACGCCCATCACTGCTGTTAGTTGGCTGTTAGGCACTCGCATTGCATCGTCTAGCCGCTAAAGAGAATTCCGGTTTCAACAACTGCTCCTACGAGTACATCTTCCAGGTTTTCGGCGCGCGATCTGGCAAACGCTAATACTACTATCTGTTGCCGTGAATTCTCGTCTTAACTGCAGGAGCTCTCCAGTATATGTCTTGGCGCTCTGTCAAGCCCTCGACGACGACAACGAACCGCCATGACGGCGCCATCATGAAAACGCTTGCCGACGCGCTGGGTATAACACCGATAATCTAATCTCGTTGTCAAGGAGCTTCAATGAGCACAGCTGTGGCACCAAAGTTTGAGCAGGCTCCCTACTACTTTGCTCGATTCAGATACATCCAGCCCTGGTAAGCATCTGGTAGCATTCTTGGCGATCTCCCATCTATCATCCAATGTCCAGCGTCGACTTTGGAGACGCTTCTCCGCTACAACCATGACTGATCTTCGCCCCAAAAATACTTCCTTCCTCTAGCACTCAAACGTATAAAGACTCGGCCCACTCCCACCTCTGACCCTCATTCTTCCCCGGCCGAGCCACCCATTCGCGTTCACATTCAGAGCTTGACGTTCTTGCTCCTCGCACCTTTGCTCATTTTATCCTTTACTTTCCCCGCCAATCGCAATGCAATTCTCACTCTCCCTGCTTGCCACCATCCTCGCCACGATGACCACCACCGCCATCGCTGGGCCCGCACCCATCTTCCTTCGGGACCCCGCTGCACGCGCAGCGTGCGACATCTCCAGTACGCTATCCAATCCACCCCTTCTCATAATATTCATATACTCTCTCCGCAGGTTGCATCCTCGCCATTGGCCCTGGCGTCGTCGGATGCGGCTCAGCTCTAGCACAAGCCGGCGCTGGTGCGTATCTCCCTTCCCTCCGAGTCTCAAATCTAACCTCGCCAAAGACCCCTTCTCCGACGCCGCCTGCCTCCTCGCCGCCGCCAAGGACATCAAGGATTTCCCCGCATCCTGCAGTGGATGCGCCGACGAATTTGGCGTCACGGACGCGATCAGCAAGGCTGCGTCCTCGGTTAAGAATGGGATTTCGAGTTTGGGAGATGACATTTCGGGGTTGTTCTGAGTGTACTTACTTATTGAACTGTTGTACGGAGCAAATGCAAACGCGATATTGAACCCAAGAACAGAGATAAGAACAACCGTATAACTAGAACCCAGACTCGGACATGATCGCCCCAAGCAGCTTCTCCCTCAAGATCCCTTCGTCTGCGTACCTCGGGAGCTAAAGTTCCACACCATCATCGTCAGCATCCAAGTTCCCAACTGAAACCAATAACATACCAGCAACAAATTACTACAAGTCGCAGCCGCGGGCAGATGAGCCTCGGTGTCCAAGCCCATGTCCTGGATCGTGAAATGTGGATGCAGGTCTTTGAAGCCTCTGCGTGTCGATAATCAGCTTTCGCAGCTAGCAGGATGGAAGGGAGCGGGGGGGGCGCAAACGTACAGCAACGGCGCCCGACTACAGCTAGTAACAAAGTGCAACAGCGCACGACGTTCTTTTGGGTCGAACGTCCGAACCACCTTTCAAGTCGTTAGCATCAAGGTCAACTGAGATAACAAGCAAGAAACGTACATTCCAAAACGCTTCGATCGTGGGATGAACCTTCTGCATCTGCCCAAGGAATTTCTGCTTCTTCTCGGGCTTATCCATCTCCTCAACTTGAACATCATCCGCACCCGCGGCTTCTTCAGCACGCATCCGGAAAACTCCCTCGTACTCTGTATTAACCCGAAGATCCTCAACATCGATACCCGAATCCGCATCGGTCCCGCCCAGGAGAGTTTGCAGCTCTTGTTGGTTGAACATCCTACACGCCGTCAAGTTCTGGCATCAAGTAAATAATAAACCAAAACGCACTTCAACCACCTCGGCTCAATCAACTCAGACAACCCCGCGAAAAAGGCCTGACTCTGTTGCTTAATCTGCCAACTCAAGCGCAAATGCGCGATGAGATAGATGTATTGAAGCCGGTTGGTCTTGGTCACAGCAATGCTGCTTCCGTTGGGAAGGAGGTCCACTGTGCGGAGGGTACCGTCGTCTGTAGGTAATCAATACCCTGGTTTCGATTCAAAGCGGGAAGTAATACCGTCGATATCAGCGGTGAAAGTCAACGCCAAATCCTCTACGTCTCCAATGTAGTGTTTCAGAAAGATGAGGCCTTTGTACAGCGTAGGATCGAGCGAGGCGAGGTCGTCGAGATACACTTGCCGGCCGAGCCACTGTGAATCTTTAGACCAGATATTCCACAAAAAGTTGTTCCATCGCACTCACCTTTGCCAAAAAGAACCCCGCAAACGCAAAATCAATCAGAATCCCGTCATACAGCGCTTTGCCGAGCACCCGCCCCAATAAAGTGAAACCACTTGAGCTTCTCCGCTGATCAACGCAAACTATTCAGTTCCTTTCTTAGACGAGAATGACGAGAAGAATAAACTCACGACTGCGGGCACTACTGGAAGGATTCGGATAAATCTCGTGTTTGTCATTCTCAGCCCACAACCCTCGTCCAGGTTGGAAGATCTCTTTACAGATGGCAGTGAAGAATTCCTTGTATAGCCCGCGATGGCCTGCGTTGCCTCTGATTCGCGGTGGTAAGTAGATTGAATGACAGAGCGGGAAGTATAACGCACTCGCGCATCCCCAGCTTATCCACAAACGCCACGCCAATGTGTCCCCTGAAATCGACATCATGGAGCTGCGCAAACCCGTCCTCCGCAACGTGGTCCCTCCGAATCGTGATATCCGTCTCAAGCCGATGTCCTCCCCGCCTGGCATCCGCATGCCGGTGCGTACGATGCACTTGACGCGTAGTCGACAGCCAGCGCTGGAATATCGCCGCGCGCGTAAGGAAGGACAAGGCGAACGGGACGCTATGGAGGATTGCGAGTCGGGGTGCAAAATACGCGCGCTCGCGGTCTGTTGGTGGGGTTTCAGGGTTTTGGCGGAGGGATTCTTCTCGTCTGGTGGGAAGCTCAGTGAAGTAAAGGACACAAAGAAGATCTAAAGACGTACGCCGCTACTTCGACAAAGGCCTGCTTGTTAATATATCGGTGCGTTTCTGCATGCCAGTGATTCTCCGGGAGGAAAGATCGTCGGGAGCTGAGTGTGTGTGTTAGACAGAGGGTTCTACAGACATCGGCGCACTCACTCTCGAGCATGAACAGCTAACAAAAACCGAACGACGTTGTCCCGAAGCTGCTTCAGGTTCGCGGACATCCCATATCTACGCTGCTTCCCAGCCGAACGAGACCCAGAAGTATTGACATCCTCCCCGTCAGCAAAGTACAGCTCCAGAACGAGACGCATCAACTGGCGCGTCAAGTCCACAAGCTCGTCCTTTGTGAGTGGATTCTGTACCGCGCGCGCGGTGGGTGTAGTAGCGTCTTGGGATTCTGGAAACGCGAAGAACTCATCGTCGCCCATGGTGAGGAGCGTCTGCGTGAAGAGATCGAGGAGGAGGATGAGTGCCGCTGCATTGACAATGTCTGACTTGTCGGTCCCGGTCTTCGCCCCAACTTGAGCAAGCGAATCGAAACGCCTCCCGGCAATCTGCGAGCGGTATATCTGCGCGATGTAGGCACTCGCGCCGCCTCCAGGCATCGCCAGCACCGCATCCAACACCTCCTGCTTCTTCGAAGGCCATCCCGAGTGTCCGATGAGTGCCGCGACCAAGGAAATCAATGCTGGCGACTCTGAGTGAGCTGATCGCTGGCGCAGCAAGGAGGATAGGTGCGTTGCCGTGGGGAGGACGTCAATGCGTTTGCGGGCGCGTGGATCGATGGTGATTGTGGTTACAGTCTGCTCGTCCGATGTCTCCGTGTCCGAGGCGTCTGAATCCGACCCCGCGAGCTCACGGGCATGCGAGTCTGCGGCCGATGAGTCCAGTAGACGCGGAGGCAACCCTGTTAGCAGAGCCGTGAGGATATCGAGGTACGCGTCGAGCGACTGCGAATCAAGCTTTGCGTATCGGGACGGGGTGAACGCCAGTAAATTAGCAAGCATATGCAGTTTATGATGCACGTCCATCGACTGCAGGCTCTTCAAAGCGTCGTCGGATACGCGGATGTGCGAAAGAGGGATTTTTGCGGAGAACTCGGTGAGCGACTTGATAGGGAGGAGATTGGGGAGGAGCGGAATCGTGAGGGTGTGCCGGAGGAAGGAAATGAGGTTTTCTTGGTATTGTGGGGAGGTGCTGGAGAAGATCTCGAACGGCACTGTTGAGAGCTGCGCGAGGAGGGGCATGGCGGCGTCCGTTTTTGGCTGGGAAGCTTTGGGATTGGTCTTAGCAATGAAGGGTATTACTCACTGTAGATGCTATCCAACCCGAGATGATTTCCTGGAAGCGTTGGCGCAATAAATCATCCATGAGCGAAGCGACGAATAAGTCTCCCTTGCTGCCTAGATGGCGGTTCACTGCTGCAGGCGTCACAAGAATGCGCAAGATTCGCAGCAGATCCGTGTTCGGTTGACTAGCAACGAATTGAAAGGAGAGTCAGATACTGCAGACATTGACTCACCTGCGCAGAACCATCGCCGCCACTCGGCGTATCAGAAACATCCAGCTGTCGAGGTTGGGGCCAGAAGCCAGCGAGAATATCGCGTCTGTTTTGCCGTATTAGAACAACAAGCCTGTCTGTGTTCTCACAAACGCACCTTCGCCGCGAGTCAATACAGCTTTCGACCACGCCTTCAAGACATCCTCCTCGCCCATGATGACCAGGGCTCTCAAACCATTTATACCCAGGACATCGAGCTCAAACACTCTCAATAGCTCGCTCCTAACACGTCGGCGACCAAGGATTCCGCGCCATCTTGCTTGAATGCAAAGAGCACTATCGGCCTCGAGTTTCTGTCGCTGTCGGATAGCTCGCTGGGATTGAACATCGCTGATGACTGAGGTATGGGTCGGCCCAGCTGCGCCTCCGAGGTTGATTCTGCGACGTTGGTCAGGGAGCAGCGGATGCATGGTGGACGGCAGGAAAGCTGTGCCCGGCGATCATATTTCGGCGATCAAAGTCTCACGATGTCACGGTCTCAGTTTCTTGTCTTGCGCCACAATGCAGCCAGCCCGCGAGCTCACGATGCTCCCACCTCTCGCTGAAATCCTTCGACTCCTTCGCACACACTCTGATCCCCCTCCGGACCTCGGTGGTCCGTTCTCATCCACGCACACCGCTGCCCTCGCTGCCCTCGCCCGAGGAGACAGGCTGCTCGCTTATGGGACTGGCCACCACGAAAAGCTAGCGCTGGAAGAAGCGCAGGCTCAATTACGCGCTCACTATAATGCCTACCGGTCGCTATTCTCCCCCATTCGAAAGCTTCCTGTCGAAATCCTACTCGAAATCTTCGCCATTGCCACCCGTTCTCTGCCGCCTATCACAGCCCCTCCGCGGCGTCGAATTCGTAACACGTTGGTGGCTTTAACGGTCCCTCCCGAACCCCTGCGTCTCGAACCGCTGCGCCCTCTATCGCTGGTCTGTGCACTCTGGCGCAGGATCTTCGAGTCCAGCCCAGCGCTTTGGAGCCGCATCTGCATTGCTGGACCATTCGGGACCACGACATCGGAAATCCCATTCCGCGCAACTCTATTGTGCCTCGAGTGGGCTCAGAAGGCTCCGCTGGAGATATTCATCCAGGATGCATCGCGCCGCGGAATCGGCCTCTTTACCAACCGGGTTCTGCAGTGGCAGAACGTATATATCAGTGGCCTTAAGTCAATCGAGGACTTGGAGTATCTCGGCGAGATTGCCGACACCAACGGACTACCCTCTCTCAGCAAACTGCGGCTCGCGAGCTTTTTGCCGAGTGACGAGCTACCGGTGAAGTGTCTTGCGTTTCTTTCCCATGCAGAGCACCTAGGCCAACTGTCGGTGACTGGGAACCTCATCCTTCACGTTCCAGCGGAAGTTCTCCGACGGATCGACACTCTTACCTGTACCGCGAATCCGTCGACCGTCGAGGATGCCATCTCCGTTATGGACCGACTTCCGCGCGACGTGGCCTACAACTTGGTATTCTACTGTGATTTCCGTCACCGATGGGACGCCCCGATCGACCTCCACGTCCTACCAACACCTTGCGGGGTTACCCACGTATCGCTCCAAATCGGAAATTTCGACAAAGCGCAGGCATCCACGGTCGTCAAAACTATCCTCGAAGCGGTGACCCTGCCAAATCTCGTCGATTTGCGATTGGGCTCTGCTGGATCGAGTCCCGGTACCTTCACCTCGTACTTTGCGGCTCTGGACGACGACGATTTGGATGGTCCCAAGCAGGGTCATCTTCCATTCCCTTGGTTCCATACCGAGTTTCTGGAGCTCTCGCATCGCTCCTCATTCTCCGCACATCTCCTCACACTAGATCTCGTAGACGTCCACATCTCCGTCGACCATCTTTTGGAATGTCTGAGCCTCCTCGGCGTCTTGGAGACCCTGTCGATCGGAGAACACCCCATCCAGCCGTATCCCCACCGCCTCATTACGAACGCCCTCCTTCGCGCGCTCACTTCCACTTCCAACTTGGTCCCGCGCCTCAAGCTGGTCACCATGGCCACAATCCTCGCCTTCGACGATCGAGTTCTGCTCAATTTCCTGCATTCTCGCGTCAACGCAAACTCCACGCGCGCGAATCCGAGTGATCCATTCGAGTGCCATATCCGCGCGATTCCGGGCTACTGGCGCAGACTGGGGAATGTCGATGGTACAGCTCATGTCGTGGGAGAGGTCGCTGTCCTGAGGAAGGAGGGTAGGCTGCGCCTTTCGTGGACAGAGCTCTCCGGGCGAAATATTCGTCTGGAGAATCAAGAGGAATACGAGGATGACGAATACTTTAGGTGTGTGGCGCGTTCTTGCGACTCATCGTGGTTGGAGCTGATTTCGTTTCTCAGCGGCGACTTTGAGCTCGAGGATTGATTTAGTTATAGTACATCTTACAACGATAAGAATTCAATATGCAAGCGATATATGCATTCCCCTTCCCTCGACTGCTGGATTTGTGAGATAGTTCGGTCGCGCGCGCACCCTTCAAGCTATCGCCCAGCTTGTGGCACCTATTAATATGTCGAGGGCATGGTCGCCACAGAACACGGAGAAGCAACTATGGCTGGTGGCCGGCGATGGATCCCGGAGCAACTTGAATGGCCGGCAAGCAATGACTCTCCGAACCTGTGTTGTCATTCGATGCTAGCCTCGAAAAGTCCAAGTTAGAATCCATATACACCTAAGCACGCACTGCCCAACCCCCGCCAGCGAGGCTTGCGGTAACTTGAACAATAGTACTGGTATTTAATTACCTCCTTCCAGCCCGAATGCCCCTTGATCTGCTGCTCCGCGTCCGAGCCTTGACGGTATACAATTTGTCGAGGTTTCCTCAGAGTCAGATATAGACTGAGTCTGATATAGATTCCATCTCCACGACGCCGAATCGTACAAGTCCCCAGTTCGCCGCGGCGGAGTCAACGACAGCCGTCACTGATTGAATTCGTGATGCGCCATCCTTGACTCATCCCGTACCTCCTTCAAGAATCCTTTAAGTTCCTTGCTTCCTGCCTTCTTATCGGAATCGCTCTCGCGAAGCTCTCTCGCTGGCTCTAGATTTCGCTGCAGATCTACTTCTGAACTTGTGGAGAAAGGCCAGTGCTTCGCATGGCAGACCGAGTACTTCTTTTTAATCTTTTTTTGTTTTGGCCGTAGCTTTGTGTAGTCCCAATAATTTACCTTCTTATGAGGCAGGACCCCTGATTATAGGCTGAGAGGTCAGATCCGGATTTTGGCCCTTGGCTAGTCTCTCATACAGACTGTATATGCCGGTTGACAAACAAGTATGTAACCTTTGTATAGATAGCCCTTGGCATATTTCCGTCCAAACTTCTTTCAGGGCCTGCATCCAAAATTTCATCCGAATTTCACCTCTGACATCACCATTTTCTCGCAATTTCCCAAAGATTTTTCTGCAAATTTCTCTGGAACCGCTCTACAAGCACAGTGACAGCCCGTCTTGACACTGAAACCAGTCTTAAAGGCCGTTGTGCAGGACGTTGTGCAGGACTGCGGTATCGATAGGTGCCTCTACATGTTCATGATGCCCACATGACTTATCTTGAGGTTCACAGGGAGCCTGTTGCGCGCTTTAGCAGATCCTTGCTGTTCATCGTCCTCGAGATTTTACTCAAGGGGGTGGCAGAAAAAAAATTACGGAACACATGATGGAAAAAAAGTTAAGCCTTCGGGGAGGGGACCGACCGACCGTGACGCATGACAGTTTCCTTTTTGAGAAGGTAATTCACACGGTCACGCACACTTTGGCACCTAATGTCTGACCCAAAATGGGCATGCAGCTTGATAGTGGCCACAAAATGATAGAATCAAGCCCTTATGGTGGTAGAATGTGATTTTGCCACAATCTAAGCCGGGCTCAGCGTGTCACGTTGGATCATGACCGTGTCACAAGCCCCATTTAGCACTGCTCGAGGCCTGCCGGAAGATTTCACAGGTTCTGTTGCCTCTGGAGGCCATTTTCTGAGTTCATTTAGCATCCTTGGGCTGCTCCCAGGTCTTCAAAAGAAAAAAATGGAAAAAAAAAATTAAGGGTCGGCCGGGGGGACCGACCGACCATCATGATTGTCACTATTGCTCACATGCCACCCCCTTGATTCTACTGCAGCGAGTTACTACACTCCGGCCTTACGCTCCGGCCTCCCTTGTATGTTCTTAAGATCCGAAGACCTTAAGATCCATCCTGTAGCACTATGCATGTATTTCTCAGTGTGTGTGGTATTAATGTACCCTGATACTTGATTTCTGTTCTTTTTTGTAGAGAATTGAACGCAAACCCTCTGGCTGGGCGTGTGTTTGAGAGTCGAATTCAGCCTCACAAGCAGGCTACGGCAAAGGCAGCCTCGAAGCTGTCCTCAGCGACAAATGGCACAGTGTATAGTAGCGCGAACACTGAGTCTAGTACAGGCAAGACCGGTCAGAAGAAGAAGAAGGCGCTGGCGGCAAGCATGGACATGGAAGGCAAGAGCTGAAGGGCGGAAGTAGCTGTTGAGAGGATCGCGCTGAGAGTGTTGTAAAAGATGAGAATTCCCGTTACGTCAGTAATGGGTTTCATAGAGAGCCTGATTTTCGCCGACTCCCGCAAAATCACATTTCGTGATCGTTTTCGTGTCAGCAATGTGTCATTTGTGCTATGTCAACGACACAATTTATCTGTGGCTGACTCAGTCAGTCGTCGACGCGTCTCCCGCCCATGTCGTTCCCTCCGCCGCCCTCTCGAGCCGCTCCTACCTCTACTTCTGCAACTCTCAATGAAGCCACTCTCTACCGTCCTGGATGGAAGATCCCCAGCGTCCGAGCTGTCACTCGAGTAGGTGCTTGCCTCGGGCATTCACACCGACTGCCAGTGGTCTCGTGTATCTGGCACCCTCACGCTTCCTTGCGACTCGTCAACATTTTCTTCCCTTGTCCATCTCACTGTCTGTACTGGTGTTCCTTTTCGTCTGGTCTTCGGTTGTGGCCGGCTGCTGTTCTCTCCGAATCTCTCGTGATACTCTTCCTGGCTCTGTCTTTGTGGAATCTAATTGGATTCTGTTCCAGTAAGTCAGCTGTAGCTCTTAGGTCGCGCTGTACTGATACTTGCCGTACGCTCAGCCTCTCCGCGATGCTCGTTGAAACACCAAGTCATCCTCAGCAGGATGAGTTGCTCGTTTTTGTCCGTCACTCACACAACTAACATACTTTCAAGCGCCCGATGGTAACGTCTCAATGAGCACCGGTTATACAGACTCCATGACCACTGTTCACAACGACCCTATGCCCATTACTTCCCCGTCTCCCGTACATTTGTCGTCGATGGATTTGTTGTGTGATATTCTACCAGGAACTTAGTTGCTCGCAGTCGCACCTCCGTATTCCATGCTGATTTATTATCATCCATGCAACGTCCCTGACCCTACATGGAATTTGAACATGAGTCTCGTTAAATGTCGACGGTTTCCTTCTGCGCCACTTCTGTACAGGATCCTGGCATGATCCTGTAGACGGACACTCGTAGTACACTCATTTGGCTCCTCACCCTGACCAATCTGCCTGCTGAGCATGTGGACATGACTTTAAAGCTCCCTCTAGAGACTACGGTCATCGGAAATTTAAACCCGTTACACGCACCTCGCACCTCTTCATCCGTACTCCACTCACACCGGCGTCCCCCTCCACTTCTGCCGCAACCATCGAGATTGCACTAGATGTATGCTACAGGAGCATGAAACCCGTAGTTGACTATCTGTACTAGGAGCTTTGTATTTAGATACTCAGCTCTTGAATGCTGAACGCTCGGCGAGGCCGGGCGAACCCTCAAAACGTAACGGGCGGCGTCGCTTGCGACCCTACAGCTTTATAATATTTGGGGGCTCAGAGTCGAGCTTATATACTGTACAGAATTTATCTAGAAAGTTCTACAAGTGGAGAGAATAGCAGAGTAAGCTGAGTAAGTGGAAATGGGCAGAGCCTCGGGGAACTCGGCGTTTGATAAGCACCGATGATCTTATCTAATCAATTTCCACAACACTCCCCCTCAAGCGCGAGTCATACCGAGGCGGGAGACGAAGTACTCGTGCTTGGATTTGTCGAGTGCTTTCGTAAACAAGTCCGCGGTATTTTCCGAGGTTGGGCAATAGGAAACTGATACTTCGTGAGAAGTAATTCTCTCCCGAATGAAGTGATGCCGAACGTCGATGTGTTTGGAACGCACGTGAAAACCAGAGTTCTCGCTGAATGCGATGGTGCCTTGGTTGTCAACGGAGATGTGCGTGGGAAGGGTGGATGAATAACCAAGTTCCGTGAGCATGTTGCGAAGCCAGAGAGCTTCACGGGTGGCGGAAGCCAGAGCCATATATTCGGCTTCCATGCTCGATAGCGCGGTAGTGGGTTGCTTCTTCGAACTCCAAGTTACGACTCCCCCTGCAAGTGTGGAGAGGTAGCCGGTGACAGATCTGCGGTCGTCCGGAGAATTACCCCAATCGGCGTCGGAGAACAACTCGATGGCAGAATGGCGATCCGAGTTGTACTTGATTCCAAGATCAACAGTTCCGCGAAGATAGCGAAAGATGCGCTTCACGGCAGTGAGATGCGCGGGACCAGGGTTCAGACTAAACTGGGATACAGTCTGGACTGCGAAGGAGATGTCGGGGCGAGTGGAAATGGCGGCGTACATGAGCGAGCCGACCATGTTTTGATAGACACTTTTGATCTCGGGGTAAGATTCCGAGTCTGGGGTCTTGGTGAGTTTGACGTGAGTGTCCATCGGAGTGGAAACGGGTGTGGCGTTGTGCATTTGGAAACGCTCGAGGATTTTTGTGCTGTACTGGGATTGGCTCAGGAAAACTGAACCATCAGTTTCTCGAGAGATTTCCATGCCCAAAAGCTGGTGGATGGGACCAAGCTTTTTGATGTTGAACATGGACTCGAGTTCCGATTCCGCGGCAGTCATGAGTGCTGGTGAGGACGCGAGTACGGTCATATCATCAACGTGAACGCCAATGATCGTGATGTTAGTACCGTCGCGTTTGATGTATACGCACTGGTCTGATAGAAGTCGGGTATAGCCGCGGGAGAGGAAGGAGGTGTTAAGCTCGAGGTTCCATACACGGCCTGACTGTTTGAGGCCGTAGAGTGCCTTGTTGAGTTTCCAAACCTGGGTGGTGCCGTCGTTATAGAACTCCGGCTGCTGCATGTAGATCTCCTCATCGAGTTTGCCGTTAAGGTATGCGCCAATCACGTCGATGACGTGTATGTCGAGATTATAACGCGCGGCAAGGGCGAAGAGTAGCCGGATGGTTTCCATTCGTACAACTGGCGCAAAGGTCTTGTCGTAATCAATGCCTGGGATTTGGAGAAAGCCTTTGGCGACGAGTCGCGCTTTGTAGCGTGAAATGATGCCGTTCGCGTCACATTTGACGCGGAATACCCATTTACAGGCAACTGCTGTTCTGTCTTTGGGAAGCGGTGCAAGGGAAAAAGTGCCGAGTTGGCGTAATTGCTCCATCTCATTATCCATGGCTTTCTTCCAATCAGTCCAGTCAGGGCGCGATTGAGCCTCGCTAACTGTGAGTGGATCGTTCGCGATGGGATCGGAGATTGCAGCAAGCGCGTATGCAATGTGTGCACTGTCCGGTTTGGTGTATTTCCGGGTGCGAGGTCCAAGAATAATATTTTCCTCGTTGATAGCGCTGCTGATATCGCGTGGAGCTTTCTGACGTGGTGCAGACGGCGTGGGAGTCGGAGTAGAGAACCGAGATGACATGGGTGTGAGCGTACTGGGGGTGGCAGGAGTCGGGGCAGGCGCCGGAGGCGTAGGTGTCGGCGGCGTAGCCTCTGGCTCAACTGTTGGTTCTCGAGGTAATGATTCCAAAATCTCCCCCTTGAGCCGAGGCGCAGGCGCGGCATCAGATGTGCTGTCGTCAAGAAAGGTGATGTTCCGTGATGTGAGAACTTGGCGAATATTTGGGTTGTAATAGCGCCAGGCCTGGGATTCATCCGACAGGCCGGTGAACAAGAATGGTCTTGTTTTTACTGCAACTTTGGGTGGTTGCGCGCCTTCTTGCAGAACTTCACATGGTGTACCGAATTCCTGGAGCGCGGCAACGTTGGGCTTCTTGCCCCAGAAGGATTCGTCCGGTGTGATGTTATCACCGAGAGCACGTGTGGGAGACCGGTTCTTGAGGTACGTCGCGTATGCGACAGCGTCGGGCCAAAGAAATAGTGGAACGTCATGTCCGGCAAGCATGGCACGAGCATGCTCGATAAGCGTACGATTTAGACGTTCAGCAACGCCATTTTGCTGAGGCGAGTAGGGTGCCGTGAGCTCAAGGCGGATGCCTTTGCTAGCAAGGAAGGCACGAGCTTCCTTGGAAATATATTCCCTGCCATTGTCGCAATGGAAGGCCTTTACGCGTTTACCCTTCTGTGTGTAAATATAGGCTGCGTAGTCCTTGATTCGGCCTAAGACCTCGGTGCGTTGCTTCATAAAATAAAGCACAGTGCGGCGTGTTGCGCCGTCAGTAAAGCTGACGTAGTAGCGCTCGCCAGAGATGCCAGTGATGCGTGAAGGTCCCCAGACATCTGTGAATGTGATTTCACCAATTTCGGTGTATTTCCGTTTAGCCTCGGCTGGAAACGGGAGTGACGTGGGATTTTGCCTTGATGCAAGTTGCGCACTGGGCGGAAGGAGAAGTGGCAGGATCCACATTCATTCCTTCAACCATGTTGTTGTTCTTCAGCAGTCTAATGGATGCTAGAGAAATGTGGCCAAAAATGCGATGCCATTTGTCCCAAGAATGAGACGGGGCGACAGCGGCGAAGGCGGGAATGAACCCAGAATGCGACGGCGTGGGTGCGAGCGGGGGTGCCGGCGGAACAGCCGGTGATGCGACGGGTGATGCGACGGCGGCCAGTGTTGGCGCTGCTGGGAACGCAGAAGTTGATCGCCCGGCAGCGCGGGTGATCTTGACAAGATACATGGCGCCTACCTTCTTGCCGCGCATGATTTCCCGGCGCTTTGGGCCAGGTGCATAGACATGCATCAAGTTGCCGTCAAACTGGACAGAAAATCCAGCGTCGGTGATGCGGCCAATAGAGAGCAGGTTGTATGGTGCTTCGGGAACGTGGAGGGAGTCCCGAAGGGTGATGTTGTAGGCGGATTTTCCTACATGGGAAGCGACGGCAGCGTTGCCGGTTCCGTGGGATTGGACACTTCCAAAACCGGATACGGTGTGGTTTCCGTCGGTCGAATAAGCGTCAAAAAAGTCCTTTGATTTGATGATGTGTCTACTGCAGGCTGAGTCTGCGAGCCATGCGTCAGGGGAAAGGGAAGAGGTGCCGATTTGCGCCATAAACGCGTAGTCCGTGGAGTCGGAGTTGGATGATGATGATTGCGCGATGTGCGCTTGATGTTTGCTCACATATCGCTGTTTTGATTCGCGAGTATTCTGTTCTTTTTGGGCTGGTGAGTAGATTTTACCAGCCTTGGTGTCACGGCAGTCCCCAATCATGTGTCCGAGCCTGCCGCAGCCGTAGCAGGTTACTTTCGGGTTGAACTTGGACTGTTTGCCGCTGCCCTTGTGCTTGTGAGAGTGTGCCGGAAGCGCTACCTCGCTGGTAGAGGTCTTGGCTTTACGTCGGCGATCTTGCTCGAGGATTCGAGCCACGAGTTTGGTCGATTCCGTCAACGATGCCGTGTCGACGCCTGAGGTAAATGTGTCCCAGGAGTCCGGCAGTGACGTGAGAAGAGTAATAGAATACTCCTCCTCCGTGAGTTTCGCGCCCTGTGCTGCCAACTTGGAGCGCAAATTAGTGAGAGCGCGAATGTGCTCCTCGATATCTCCCCCTTCCTGGCAGTGGAGGCGGGAAAGTTGGCGGCGGAGCAATACAAGAGCGATGACACCTTTCGGCTGATAGGTGTCGGCAAGGGTCTTCCATGCGGATGCGGAAGTAGTCGCGTCGGTGATGTAGATCAACGGGTCGTCCGCGACTCGAAGTCGAATTTGGGAGAGGGCCTGATGGTCCTTGCGATCCCATGCTTCGATGGCTTGGGCCTGGGTACCCTGCGGATCCACGATGTCCCCGGTGGCATTGAATGTGTGTGTGGGGCATGAGAGCTTGCCGCTAGCGTAGTCAATAAGCCCTTGATCCGTGAGGATGTCCGTCATCTTGACGGCCCATGTGGCGTAGTTCTCCTCACCAAGGAGATGTTGGATGCGATAGGCAGATGTCGTCGAGTCCGACATGATAAGTGTGTGATGGGTGGCTGGGCTGTGGGTGGTATGCGAGAGGCGTAGTAGTGTGCGTCGCGAACAATAACTTGTTTGAGCTAGTTAGGCTTGGCGATAATCGGTGTGTGAACGCGGGGTAGTGACGTGCGAAGGTTACGGGAGTAATCAGTTACGGCCGGGGCCCATAACCTGTTGAGAGGATCGCGCTGAGAGTGTTGTAAAAGATGAGAATAATATTTGGGGGCTCAGAGTCGAGCTTATATACTGTACAGAATTTATCTAGAAAGTTCTACAAGTGGAGAGAATAGCAGAGTAAGCTGAGTAAGTGGAAATGGGCAGAGCCTCGGGGAACTCGGCGTTTGATAAGCACCGATGATCTTATCTAATCAATTTCCACAACAGTAGCCAGTGTACATGAAGAATTGATCAGATTCGTTAGGTATCCAACAGGATACACGCACGCATGGCAAATAAAGCCTCTCCCATTTGTATCTCAACTGAGGAAACATCAAGGATCACAATATAGCACAGAGAAAACACAAGTAATCATATAAACACTGTCTGCAGGAACGACCATTCGAGAAGTACGTGGTCTATCAATACGAGATGTTTGGATTTTCAGAGCTACCGTCCCGTGTTCCAACAAGAAATACATGCCCCCTTACAAAAAACCAGCCAATTCCCATGGGGATTTGTTTCTACGCTTGTTGCCACTTCCGGCAAGTGCTCAATTCTTATTGGTCAATTCCTAAAATATGACTGAAAATTCGGATTTTCGGGGCTACTGCATCGTGTACTGGCAGTAGATATGTACCTCCTGGCCAAAAAACTGGCCGATTCCCATGGGGACTTTTCTTTCTACAGGTGTTTCTGTTTTCGGAAAAGAGCTTGATACCACATCCTCAATTCATAAACAAGAATGACCATTCGGATTTTCAGCACTGCTGCATTATATACTGGGAGTAGATACATGTGTCCTCTCCAAAAATGGGCTGATTCTGACGGGGACTTTTTTTTTTTTTTTCATAGCCAAACCTTTCCCTATGAGGCTTGACACAACAGGGGCGTGGATAAGATCTTCTATTGAGCAATTTTCATCAGAAAATTACCGAACGACCAGTGTCCGAAGCCATTGTCAGCAGCTTACAGAAGACTTGTACAACTCAACTGAGGATATATAGTTGCAGCGCCAAACAGATATAAACTGACTGTCCATACAAGAAAGCCATCGCTAGCGCTCCGGCAACCAGTGCAGGCCAAGGGTGGGCAGTCCTGATGCGCGTGTTTTAAATACTCGCAGGACCGAACACGTAGTACGGGACACGTCAACTCAGACTGCATGCCATGCCATCGCACTACGATTCAAGCCACGACACTGCGCAGCGACGCTGCTGTCGTCGACGTGGACGTGCTGCATGATGGATTGATTGTCAGGTAGTTTGCTTCAGAGTAGAGTAGTGTAAAAATTGGTGGAGGTTGTAATACCAGAGGTGGTTGCATGGGTGTTCATTGGTTTTGTGTTGTTTTGCCCATAGCTACTCAATTACTGCTTGTTCCCCTAAGTGGTTTATAGCAGGGTGATTTACTAGTTGACCGGTAATTTTGATGTTTGGTCACATGATGGTCACAGGGCGGCGGGCACCGACGGCGGGCGGTGCGGGGTGGGCGGCAATGGCAATGATAAGGTGTGATGGTGTGCGCTGATGCGCAGTGACAATACATGGTATCGGTGATGGGAGAACTATTACGCAGCCTTAACGAGAACCAGCTTACGATGAACACAGCCGCTATTGAGACTACCAAAGTTGTTACCAATTTGAAAAAAGACTTCAAATCCAATCTAATGAAATTCGCTAATTTCATTACAATCTAGAAAGATGAAGGGTGGCGAGATCGATGCGAAAACCCCTTGTCAGGTGTGTCATAAACGATTACTAAAGTACTCGTAAACTCGGAAGCCGCAGATCCCGGCGATCTTGCAATTTCGACCATTTGATGCCTTCTGACGCTGTTCTGACGCCTTTATCCAGCCAAACAATGGCCTTTGCCTCGTGTACCTCCAGAACTGGCCGTACTGGGCCTAACTGGGGCCCAACGCGGCCATCGGTGGAGTATATCCAAGCTCCGCAGATAACTTACACACTCACGATAACCATTCAATTTGAAGTGCTTGGCAGGCACTTGCACCATTTGGGGGGGTTACCATCAGGTGGTCTTGCCGGAAAGTGTGGTCGTCGTCTCACGGACGGGCTTGGCGTTGGCTCACCATGTGCTTCGGCGCAGGCGCTTGCTATCTTGCTATAATAGATAGTTTCCCACTCGGCCTCGCTTGCCCTCGGCTCTTTCTCCTCCGCCACGACCGTCACTGTAACTCCCAATGGCCACCACCGAGAAGAAAACCGCGGACGACGTCGTCGACGAAAAGGTCCTCGACTCGGGCTCATCCCAGAGCGACGCTCCCCCTCACTACCTTGAAAATTCGGAGGGCGTGACGGACGAGGAGCTCGCAACACTCAGACATGTTCGCGACAAGATGCCGTGCGTCGTTTACATGACTACTGCTTGCTACTGACTGACCCGCTCCACCCAGATGGCAGGCATTCTCTGTCGCTGCCGTCGAGTTCGCCGAACGGTGGACATACTACGGGACGACGAACATCTACAACAACTACATCCGTGCTGGACTTCCCCCTGGCTCGCGTGACGGCTCCGTGCTCCGTCAGAACCGCTCCATCGGTGTCGCAGGTGCGCTTGGTATGGGTCAAGAAAAGTCGTTTGCTATTCGCACTGTGCGTTTCTATCCCCCGTGTTCGCTGTTTCTTCTCATATCCCGCCCAGTTCAACTCGTTCTTCGTCTACGTTACGCCCTTCATCGGTGCCATCATCGCTGACACCAAGTGGGGTCGGTATAAGACCATCTGCGTATTCACCGTTGTCATCTTGTGCGTCCTTCCTTGATGTTTTATAACCCAATAATGACTCCCGCAGCCTCGGACATATCATCCTCGTCGGCTCTGCCACCCCCGCCTCGCTTGAGCACCCGCAGACGGCACTCGGACTGCTGGTGCTTGCGATATTCGTCATGGCTGTCGGTGCCGGGTCAATCAAGTCGAATGTCTCCCCCATGATCGCAGAGCAGTACCAGGGCAAGCTGAGGAAAGGTTCGTGCTTCTTCTGCCCTCCTTGGTCAGCGCTGATATCCCACCGCTACTAGAAACGCTCCCCTCTGGCGAGACCGTCATCGTCTCGCCCAGCATCACTATTCAGAGCATCTACCTCTGTCCGTCCATTCCCTCCGCTTGCTGTCCCCACCCACTGACACTCGACAGACTTTTACATGGCCATCAACTTCGGCTCCACGGGTGCCATCTCGGCGTCCTTCCTCGCCCGCGACCACGGCTACTGGGTCGCCTTCCTTGTGCCCACATGCATCTTTGCATGTGTTCCCATTGTCCTCTACGCCTGCCGCAACTCGTATGTCAAGACCCCGCCGAGAGGGAGCATCATCCTCGAGACGCTGCGAGTGGTCAAAGTGTGTCTGGCTGCGCGGTGGACGTGGAATCCCATTGCACTGGTGAGGGACGTGAAGCAGGCCGGCTTCTGGGATGCTGCGCGGCCCAGTGCGTGTTCTCGTTCTCCTGCTCGTGTGGTGGTATTGAATGAATTGCAGGCACCTACGAGGGCAAGGCCCCGGCGTATATCACCTGGGACGACGACTTTGTTGGCGAGGTCCACCGCACGCTGTCGGCGTGTAAGGTCTTCCTGTTCTTCCCCATCTTCTGGCTCTGTATGTTTCTTGTCCTTTACGTCTTCCCCTCCTCACCTCTCCCTGCTAGGTTATTCCCAGATCGACGGAAACTTGGGTACCGTTGCCGCTGGCATGACTCTCAAGGGTGATTTCGCACTTGCATCTCTCGAAGTACACTGATAGTTTGTAGGCACGCCCAACGACCTCATCCAGAACCTGAATCCCATCTCGATTATCATCATGATCCCCATATTCGAGCGCTTCATCTACCCCTTCCTTCGCAGGCGTGGCATCAACTTCACGCCTATTAAGCGCATCACCGCTGGCTTCTTTGTCGCTGGGCTCGGTACGCCTCCACTGCTCACCTGCTCTTCCTCCTTCTGACATTCCCGTCCCTCAGCCATGGTCTACGCCGCCGTCCTGGAACACTACCTCTACAAGACCTCGCCCTGCCCCAACCACCTCCCATCCGAGTGCGAGACCGCCGACGGCAACCCCAACGCGTCTCCCATCAACGTCTGGGTCGTCTCGGGGCCGTACATCCTCGTCGGCATGGCCGAGATCTTCGCATCCATCACCTCCCTCGAGTACGCCTACACCAAGGCGCCGCTGCGCATGAAGAGCGTCGTCATGGCCTTCTCGCAGCTGCAGACCGCCCTCGCAAGCGCACTCAACTTTGCCCTTGTCAGCGTGAACGTCGAGGACAAGTTCCAGTGGCTGTTTGCGAGCTTCGGCATCACAGCGACGATCTTCGCCGCGCTCTTTTATTGGACGTGCGTTATCTTCCTTGTTTCTCTGCTTTTACACATGTGCTGACGGGATATGTAGGTTCCGCGAGCTCGACAAGGCGGAGGTTGCGCTCAACCTTATTGGCACGGGTCAGCGCGAAGGGTTTGTGGGTGAGCGGGAGGAGCAGCATCCTGAAAAGAATGCATGATTTAGTCCATGTAATTTTACTTACCCGATAATACCTGCCTTATGACTTCTTGGGGAAGGACTCGTACTCAGTACTCAGGCCTTGGTCTATGAAGCTTGGCGGAAAAAAACAGTCCCTTTTCTTGAAAGCTGTGCTAGATCATTATCACTTCATTTATGAAACCAAACGACCGTAGACCGTATCCTTCATGTCGCCCTCCCTCACCGCGACTGCCAGCGTGTTCACAGCCATCCTCCTCACCGTCGTCGCGGCCTCTCCCTCCTCCGGGCACGCGGGTGCAGGACGTGGACTGAGAATACGCAACGCCCAGTCTCCTCGAGTCGAGCCGTTCGGCATAATTCCTGGACTGTTGGAGCTGAGAGGCCCCGGAACGCTCAGCTTGAAGCGCGCAGATAGCTCTGGGTGTCCCATTGGTGGAACGGCCTGTTCTGACGGAGGTGTGTACCCGTGTCATGCAAGAATGCGAAATCATTGACCGATCCCATGAAGATGGATGGTGGGTTCCTTCCCGCAGCTGTCATCGCACTGGCTGAACTAGCTGAAGCTGTGGTGTTGCCCAGAGATGTTGTAGCGGTGGTGGCTGTTGTCAGATTAGGTGCGTGTTCGTTTTCTTGAGAGATTCAAGACGCTCACTTCAGAGTCGTTGCAAGTGAATCGTGTGTAACGGTGCGAACTCCGGCTCAATATCCGTTCGGCTTCTGATACTCGCAATAGGTGGACGGGATCAAAGGCTGCTGTCCCGTCGGCGCAACGTGTACCGCTTCTTCCTGTGCGTTATACGTCTTTCAAAAATGCCCTACCTGACTCGGACTTCTTCAACAATATCTTCAGCCCATCCCTCAGCGAGCGCAGCATCAACCAGAACCTACTCTGTACTCACCGCCCTCCCGACGCCCTCCGCCAGCACTCACGACGTCGCTGTGAACATCTCCGCGTTGTCCTTCATTGGACACTGGTCCACAGCTGCCTCATCATGCGATTCGAATACCATGGCGCAGGTGGTCTCTTCGGATATCGTGAGCGCGGACGAGTACAGCAGCGCCTCGTATACTTTCAAAGGTATCTTCGTCTCCATATTCTCCAATCTTTCGACCCACCTCATGCACCTTCACGCAGGCTCCGCAATCTTTCTCAAACTCTCCTCGATCAATGCGCACTACATCATCCACCTCGACACGGACTCGACCGAGTACGGCGGCACCCCGTTCGGCGAGACAGCGCCTCTCCTTCCGCCGAATTGCACCTTCGGCTGGTGGCGCGATGGCTTGGATCCGACGATTTCTCATGACTTGCTGATCGTCGTGTACGGGGGTGGAAATGAGACTGCAACGGACAAGGGGAAGCCATGGGTGGTGGAGCTGCAGACTTTGGAAGTGTATGTGCCTTCTGTTTTCCTGAAAGTGAGAATTGTTGGCTAATATCTGGATTGCAGTACACAGTCGGGCGCGGCGGTCAGCGGATCGACCTCCGGGAGTACGAATCCCAGTGCGACGGCTACAAGCAGCAGCAATTCTGCGTCTCCTGAGACGATCCAAAAGCACGGATTGGTATACCTATACGGAGCTGCCATAATACTTAGGGGCGCATTGCTCTCGTACTGGTAATGATGAATTCCTCCTGCCGTTTTTCAGGACGAGTCGGCGTCGGATGCTAAGGGGGACGATGGGTTGCCGGTGCGCAGGGAGGATAGTACACCAGGAAAGGGCTGGATAATGAACTCATCGTGTAGCCACAGAAGTAATATCGACTTAAGTATGCACCCGACTACCAGCTTCAGAGTCCATGACGACCTTGAGTCTATTAGTACAGCGTTTATACTGATGAACGGTGCTGACGGCGCAGGAAGGATTGTTGGATGATTAACCTGGAGTTCCATGAGTACGGCGTTTATACTGAGGAAAAGGTGCTCACAGACTCGAACTTCAAGGGATGGATCCCCCGTGTTCACAATTCCATAGCCTCTTTCAACTGCGATTGGGACCCCCCGTGTTCACGATTCCATAGCCTCTTTCGACTACGATTGGGTTTTATTAGTACACCTTTCAAACAGACGACTCGGAAAGGTGCCCACTGCGCAGGAACTGTCGACGTTCGGGGCTGCATTCGTCGGAGTCTATCCACGTTGGTTTAACGAGAGAGTCGGCATGGGAGAGCGAGACGCACGGGAGAGCCCTGGCACAGAGAGGCCAGCACGAGAAGCTGAATGAAGAGCAAAGAGCTGGCAAGAGTGAAGCGCATGGTTTGCTGGGGGCAAAGCAGAGGAAGTAGGAGCGATAGAGTCGCAAATTCTGAGCCGGTATTTATGTCTTCCAAGAGCTCCGAGAAGGTGTAGGCCCCGCCGCGAACTCACGGGCTCGGATTGCGGACATAAGGCCAAACTATCGTTGCCATCGCGCCGCAGCAGATGGAATTGACGCGCAGTAGGCCCCGCCGCTAATTCGCGGACTAGGATTGCGGATCCGACAGATTGACAAAAGATCGGCTCTGAGCCGTTGCCATCGCGCCCAAGCGGATGGAATTGTCGCATCAGAGCGGGCACAGAGTGTGCATGTGACCGCGTCGAGTAACACGATACTTGTCTTCACACTGGTTGAATACTTGTCGCAAACCATTGAATGGCTCCAATAACTCGTGTCTGTGGACAGAGTATGAGCATGAGCAGCGAAATTCCACTCCACTGGCATGCCGCAAACCGCATCGAAACAACCCACTGGCAGGCAGTTGTTGATGAGCTCATGACTCGGGGTCGATACTGTATATAGAGACCGGCGGAAAGCTGTACATGGAGTCTACTCGTCTCTCCATATATTTCGCAGCTTTCGACTCGTCATTCCTGCATCATGATACTCTATGCCGTATGAGAAGTTTAGTTTAGTATGCCATGATAAGTTAGAGCTTTTCAACGGCGGTTGAATTTTATTTTACACGCTTGCTGGGTTGGGTCCGGGCCGAGCCCTACAAGGATAAACTCAGTAGATTTTCCGCCGGTCAAGTCTTCTTAAAGAACGAAGAAAACCCCAACGAGGATTGACCTCCGCCTGTAGCGGAAAAGCGGCCAATTCGAAGCATCCTCCGTCGGAGCGAGTGGAGTAAATTGGAACGCGTTCCCGTCGAATTTATCTGCGCTGTATGTACATATGAATGCGGTTGTCGGAGTAATTGGAGTCTGTGGCTGCTACAGCATATGTGGAGCCTGGCCGCGGCACAGGAAGTGCCAGATTACGCTCAATTTCCCCAAAAGGCGATTGCGATTTAGGATAAATAGCTCAGAAAAATCGTAGGCACTGGCATTCCTCACCACTACCACACGTTACACCTACCACGTTAGTCTCTCCTCTTCGTCGAGCAATCTACTAACCACGCTCAAACCAGTTGAAACCATTATGCGCGTGATCCTATACCTTGCTGCACTAGCACCTCTCCTCGCCTCCGCCTCTTATGTCGCGGAAGTGAACCACGCAATGCGGGAGGTGGATACGCTGTACGTGAGTACAGCGCTCGAGGATTACCAGCCCGGGTCCAACTCCACCCTCCACAAACGCACGAAGATCAAAGAGTGCTTTAAATCCGTGGACAATCTCAACGACTGTATCGACCTCGCAAACAATATAAAGGCTATCGTCGACGGCCTTGCGACCTTGGTCAAGCGCTGGACTGACGACAAAGACTGCTCCGTGCACACTGGAACGATCGACGGTCTGCAGTTCCGCTACGATGCCACGGGCAACGGCAATCTTTGCGGAACCACGGCGGAGCTCGAGACAATCCGCGGCGCGATCGACGAGGCACTCAAAAATAATGTGGACGGCAAGTGCAAGAATGTTTGCGTCCAGATGACCCATTCCGGGACCTGGCATGGCTATTTTTCGTTCGCACCAGCCGGTGGTCCCTGCTCCACCGGATTGTGGAGACAACAACTACGGCTCATGCCATAGCTACGGGAAGGGATCTGATCCCGGGAGGCGCGAACGTAAGTTTCCCTTTAGCTTTGAAGATACTTCAGATGTTAATTTGGCTTCGTAGTTGGAGGCGAGAACTGATGAGTGCTCGTAATTCCGAAATTCCTCATGTATTCAGCTATTATGATATAATTTGATCATGGCTGCAACTTAAAGCAAGACCAGGGTAACCCATCGCAGGAAGGACCAGTGATTCTTACAGAAATTAGTTTCAGGATGAATCATTTGATTTGCTGCCGATGCGGGAAATTCCAGGCCCACTAACATCCCTAGCGGACAGCGCCATGTATAAAAAAGAAACCAGGCGGCTTCCTCACTTGCACCAGCGCGCGTTTGAGACGCGTTTTGAAGCCTCTGCTGTGGAAGCGGCACGTGGCCGTGTCTGTCACATCACGTGTCACCACTCCTCGCGTCTCACGATCCAACTCTCTACAGCTCTTTGTCCGAGTCCTACCACCGACTGCCGAGCGCATCCCCGCCGCTCTCTCCCTCGCGCTTCCTTTCTCGACAGAGTCGACATCAGTACTGGCTTTTTGTCCCGAGTCGGGCTGCCGACGCTCGGTTTCTCCGCTGGACCGGACGCGAAGGCTATTCTCGCAGCAACCTTCAACGCACGGAAAGCATGGCCAACGCCGCAACGACACGGAACTCCACCAGCTCGAACTGCTGAGCTTGACAGAAACCAGATTCGCCTTGCCCGGCTGGCCCTTGACACATTCATTTCTTGGATCGAAACGGAGGGGACGTCGATGTTGTTCCCGGGCCCTCCGCCCACTCCGCCCACCATCCCTGTCGCACGATATAGTTTATGGCTAGCGCTCATGGACGATGTTACCGCGCAACTGACCCAGGAAATGTGCGTAGCGCTTGGCTTTTCTCTCCGAGACTCAGCTCATTCACATTCAGCCGACTGCACGATTGTCTGCATCTCATCGGAATCAGTGCGTCCTTTTCGCCTCCATCGGTATATCTCGCTCAACAGCTAATACGTCCAAAGCTCTTCTTTTCTACGATCATCTCATCACCTTCGGTATACTGCCTCGTCCGAGTCTGCGCTTTCCTCTCACTCCCACTTATCCCCCGACGCAGGCGACAAAGTCCGCCTCCTCTGGAGACGTGCACGGACGACGAGCGCCCACTGGTTCTTCGCAGTCCGCTACGCAGGACTTGTGGGCAACATCCCGGTCACCATATTCTCCTTCTACTCTCTCTCTCTCGGGAAACGTCCGTCGTGTGCTTCGTTCATTTGCCCTGCAGGAAGAACTGACTGACATACATAGTGGTGCCATGTATACCACATTTGCCACCAAATCGTCTATCGTCGGGACGCAGTTCTTGGCTTGCAGTGCGTTGCCTTTCTCTCTCGATACGCACAATGCTCATGAGTACTTTGCAGTTGTCATGCTCCTACTGTGTCGACTCGACGAACCGTACCGTGCGGGGCTCGAACCGACCGTACCGTATACGGAACGGACGGTGCCGAGCCTGAGCGGGTAGGGCGGGGATTTGGGCCGATATGAGGGCATTCGTGCCTCAGTGCGTGATTATGGTGCTCAACCTATCGCGATTCATGACCTCTTTCAGACTACACGCGTGTCCAGGACGATCTGAGGACCCGGACTCCATCTCAGCGTTGCCGTTGCGATACTGCGTGATTTGCGTGCCCTGCAACGCGCTCAATCTGGTCCCACGGCATCCCACAGCACCCTCCCGCCCGCTCGAAGGCTCCGCAAGACGCCAGGAAGGCCGTCGACGCCATGTCGTCTTCACCAAGAACCCCGTCCCCCGAGGCATAGTGAGCGTGTGTAGACTTTGGTGCGGCTCAGGCTCATGGTGCGTCGTCTACATACACACTCATTGGTCTCTCTACTATCCGCCAAGCTCGACATCAACGTCTCCCTCCTTCGGCGGAGCCAAGCCAATCCCATTTCTGACCATCGCCAGACCCGCATTTCCTCCTTCTGTGCATATACAACCCATTCCGACCGCCCGTATTCCGAAATCGACGTCGTTTACACCAAGAACGCGCGTAGGGGAGGCGATTTGGGCGGATATGAGTTCATCTAGGCCCCGGTGCGTGATTTCTATGCTCTCTTGATCGTAATTTCCAACCTCTTCAAGCGCGATACACGCGTCTCGGACGATCTCGGGACTCTGCATCTTCGCGTCGCCCTTACCTCATTGTGCAACACGCTCAATGTCACCCTCCCAGTGGATCCATAGCGCGTTTAAACGCCTCTCGACGTACTATTGGCAACCTACAGTGCGGACCTGTGCTTCTGCACTCAAGTGGCACGGAACGCGAGGAAGGCTCGGACATGGGGGGCTGAGTATATCGTGACCTCGATGCGTGCTCACTCATTGCTTTCCCCGCGCACGTCTAACCCATCTACTGCCCAAAGCGCACCTGTATTCCCTTCCTTATCGCCACCGTTTCCCTACTCGTTGTGCTCGCGTCGTTGGCTACGTCTTCCTGGCATGGAGGATGAGCAGGTACGTCCATTCTCTTTCATCTTCCTCCTGTTCAATGCTCAGGAATGTTTCGTCTGGTTTCTCCGGCCCTTCTCACCACCGACGTCTTCGGCATTCTCCTTCCGGAGGACTCTAATCCCGTGCGCCGCCTTCATCCTCTCAGGATACTGATACACAGTGTACGTCTCTCTTTCTCTCTTCAGAGTTGGACCTTGTTGATAATGTGACGACAGAGCATCTCGGGTCTGCTTTCGAACGTCGTCCTCGACTATGGCGTGTCCTTGTTCCCATCGGCGAAATGGGTCCTTCTTTGCCATGCGAGTACGTGCTTCTTTACCTCGTCCCGCTTCTTTCGGTGATTCTGATTCGCTTACGAGCCTCTGTCGTTCTTGGTCTTGGTCTGGTCACCGCCAGATCCGAACGCACGCCCGACGGCATCGCGTCCCGGGTGAGTGTGATTTCCTCTGATTCTCTAGCTTGACTAACTTTTGAACCGCGGGGTGTCATTCAACCGTCTGCGCGATCAGGCAGATTCAAGTTGCCACACTAGGCGCTTTCGTGTTTCGCCCATTCGTGCGATCTGACTTGTTCTATAGTGCCGAAGCATGCACCACAAGACGATACGCATCGCGAGCACCGCCTCCGGACGTTCTTACACCCTCTCGCCTCGAGATATCGCGCAACTCACGAGTGACAAGATCGACGAGATGCGGGGCCATGTCGTAGCGCACTTGAGATGGACGAGCGATGGATGGGGCTAAACAGTGAGTAAACTTTCGGCTGATTCTGCGCTCCAGAGCTAATATGCGACTTACGTTCCCCGCGCATCTTCGACTATTGAGCACGTCTAATTGATTGTTTTCGAACAATCAATTTGATTGTAAGTACTTCCCACAGTGACGACCAGTAGTCCCCGCCGCTAATTCGTGCAAAATTCGTGGACTCGGACTGCGGACAGATTGCCAAAAGATTGGCTTTGGGCCGTTGCCATCGCAAGCCGATGGAATTGTATTGGCGCACTCTGATTGCGGACAGAATGCCAAATATCACCCCATGGTGGGACGTCGTCGAAGACAACTTGAAGCACTCGGGTGCCGATCAGAGCGGGCACAGCTTCTCTTATGTGAAGAAAATGGACGGCGAGGCTAAACGCTCGATAAAATTCCGAAGAAAATCGACGGAGGCTTCTCTTATGTGACCGCGTCGAGCAACCCACGACTGGCATGATAACTTGTCTTAACACCGGTTGAATACTTGTCGCAAACCATTGAATGGCTCTGACAGGCTCATGTCTGAGGACTGAACATGAACATGAGCAGCGAATTTCAATCCATGCCGCAAACCGCATCGAAACAACCCCGGCAGTTGTTGATGAGTCGATATATAGATTGGCGGAAAGCGGTACTTGGTTATCATTTACCTGCGCGGTCCCAACCTGGAACAGCAGGGGTCCGTACTACCTATACATACAAGCTATCTACTCGTCTCTCCATATAGTTTACAGCTTTCGCCTCCTCTCTCTTGCATCATGATACTCTGTGCCGTAGTTTGGTATGCCATGATAGAGCTTTCCAACGGGGGTTGAATTTTATTTTACACGCTTGCTGGGTCGCGTGCGAGCCTTACAAGGATAAATTCAACAGATTTCACTCCCGTCAAATCTGCTTAAAGAACGCAGAAAAACCCAATGACGATTGCCAGTGAGCTCCGCCGGAAGCATCCTCCGCCGGAGGGAGTGGAACGCGATCCCGTCGAATTTAGCTGTGCTGTATGTACATATGAATGCAGTTGTCGGAGTCATTGAAGTCTGTGGCTGCTACAGCATATGTGGAGCACGGCCACGGCACAGGAAGCGCTCAATTTACCCAAAAGGCGATTGCGGTTTAGGATAAATAGCTCAGAAAACTCGTAGGCACTGGCATTCCTCACCACCACACGTTGCACCTACCAGGTAAGTCGGGTCCTCTTCCTTGAGCACTTCACTGACCACGCTGAAGCCAGTTGAAACCATTATGCGCGTGATCCTATACCTTGCTGCACTAGCACCTCTCCTCGCCTCCGCCTCTTATGTCGCGGAAGTGAACCACGCGATGCGGGAGGTGGATACGCTGTACGTGAGTACAGCGCTCGAGGATTACCAGCCCGGGTCCAACTCCACCCTCAACAAACGCACGAAAATCAAAGACTGCTTCAAATCCGTGGGCAATCTCAACGACTGTTTCGACCTCGGAAACAATATAAAGGGTATCGTCGACGGCCTTGCGACCTTGGTCAAGCGCTGGACCGACGACAAAGACTGCTCCGTGCACACTGGAGCGATCGACGGGGTGCAGTTCCGCTACGATGCCACGGGCAACGGCAATCTTTGCGGGACCACGGCGGAGCTCGAGACAATCCGGGGAGCCATCGACGAGGCGCTAAAGACGAATGTGGACGGCAAGTGCAAGAAAGTTTGCCTCCAGATGACCCATTCCGGGACCTGGCATGGCTATTTTTCGTTCACACCAGCCGGTGGTCCTGCTCCACCGGATTGTGGAGACAACAACTACGGCTCATGCCATAGCTACGGGAAGCAGTCTGATCCCGGGAGGCGCGAACGTAAGTTTCCCTTTAGCTTTGAAGATACTTCAGATGTTGATTTGGCTTTGTAGTAATTGGAGGCGAGAACTGACGAGTGCTCATAATTCCGAAATCCCTCGTGTATTCAGCCAGTATGATATATATTTGATCATGTGAATATGGTTCCAACTTAAAGCAAGACCAAGATCGCGGGAAGGACCAGTGATTCTTACAGAAATTAGTTTCAGGATGAATCATTTGATTTGCTGCCGATGCGGGAAATTCCAGGCCCACTCCATAGCGGACAGCGTCATGTATAAAAAAGAAACCAAGTGGCTTCCTTACTTGCACCAGCGCGCGTTTGAGACGCGTTTTGAAGCCTCTGCTTTTCAGTGGAAGCGACATGTGGCCGTGTCTGTCACATCACTGCCGCTCCTCGCTTCACACGATCCAACGCCCTACGGCTCTTTGTCCGAGTCTACCAACGACTGCCGAGCGCATCCCCGCCGCTCTCTCCCTCGCGCTTCCTTTCTCGACAGAGTCGACATCAGTACTGTCCCGAGTCGGACTGCCGACTCACCGCTGGGTTCTCCGCTGGACCGGACGCGAAGGCTATTCTCGCAGCAACACACGGAACGCATGCAACGACACGGAACTCCACCAGCTCGAACTGCTGAGCTTGACAGAAACCAGATTCGCCTCAAATTCGCCTTGCCCGGCTGGCCCTTGACACATTCATTTCTTGGATCGATACTTATCACCTGTCTGTCAACGGAGGGGCAGATCATATAATCCTGCAGGGACGTCGACGTGGTTCCCTCCGCCCACCATCCCTGTCGCACGACACAGTTTATGGCTAGCGCTCATGGACGATGTTACCCGCGCAACTGACCCAGGAAACTTGGCTTTTCTCTCCAAGACTCAGCTCATTCACATTCAGCCGACTGCACGATTGTCTGCATCTCATCGGCGCCTCTGCTCTTCAGTGGAAGCGACACGTGGCCGTGTCTGCCACATCACGTGTCACCATTCCTGCGATCCAACTCCCTACATCTCTTTGACCGAGTCTACCACGACTGCCAAACGCATCCCCGCCGCTCGTTTCCTCCCTCGCGCTTCCTTTCTCAACCCCAATTCGTGACACACGGCGTACCCCCCCACCATTACCGCATTCTCAACTTGAATCGCCTGGTTTAGGGCATTTCTTAGCACAGAGATGCAAGTCCAGGGTAATTGGCTGGTCGATATCGCTAAGTGCAGGGTACTTACTGGCTTTTTGTCCCGACTCGAAGAATATCGGTTCTTCTCCGCTGGACAGCCTGGACTGGACGCGAAGGGCTATTCTCGCAGCAACCTTCAACACACGGAAAGCATGGCCAACGCCGCAACGACACGGAACTACCGCCAGCTTGAACTGCTGAGCTTAAATCAGATTCGCCTTGCCCGGTTGGCCCCTTAACACATTTCGTATCTTGGATCGATACTTATCACCTATCTGTCAACGGAGGGGCAGATCATATAACCCTGCGGGGGACGTCGACGTTGTTCCCTCCGCCCACTCCGCCGGGATGATAGTCACGCTGTCGCTTCTTGCCGCGTCCACCCGATCTATCTCAGCTAGGTCGAACGGATCCACCTGCTCGAGAAGGGCCGTCTCCAACGCTTCCCGGTCGGCATCGTTCGGGGCAACATTTTCGTCGTTTGAGGAGATCCATGAGTCTCGGTGCGGGACAGAACAGAACAGTGACGGAGGCGGCCGCCGAAGTCAGATACTTTCACGTTAGCTGTTGCCGTATGAGTGTAGTTGCCCTCTGTGAAGCCGTTTTTGTAATATTAGGAGAGTTGAGTGCACGCAATGAGGTGTTCGGGAGTCATAGAGCTGCGACGTGCGGCATTAATCCATCCAAGCAGGGATGCCATCCGCTCATCACAAAGCTCAGACGGCATGATGGAGTAGACGATTTCCCCACCAACTGTCGATTTGTCATTTAACTGCTGCGAACACAAGAGGCCAGAGGGAGAACTTACTCCGAGGAGGTCTGCATTAGAGTCTAGCGCACCTGCTGCCAGTACTTGAGGACCAAGTCCCGCTGCGTGAAATTGACGCGTCCGCCATATGGCGTGAGTCGCACCGCCCAGCGGACAAGCTGTTCAGTGAGACGAGCAGACTGGGAAGCTGATGAAACGCGAGGACGAGTGCAGCGATGGAAATGGAAACACGCCCAAACCACCAACTACAACAAATCCAGTGCGCGCCAGATCGGGGCTCCACGCGAAGTATACGCGTGCTGCAATCAAGACGAACAGCGATGAAATGCCAAGCACAGTGTACATCGACTCCTTCCCAAATCCCTTGTACCGTCCCTCTCTCCATAATCTCCTCCGAATTCAAAGAAACTTGTCTAACACCAACCCAACCATCATCCCCAATCCGAAGCTAACCAAAACCGTCGTTCGTTCGTTCGTCGTCGTTATCGTTATCGGTAATCCACGAGTAAAATGTGATGAGGAGCAGCAGGAGCAACCACGGTCTCGCCAGCGAAGGCCGAGATCGTCCCGCGATGGGTTTCTCCTCCGAGTTGTCGTAAAGGTAATGTTCCAAGTGGGGTGAGGCGCGTGCGCGCATAAGAGTCAAAGTGATGAGATCAAAAGTGGGATCAAAACTCGTCGTGCATTCCTCTCGTATCTAATGTACATGCAAGCCTTGTATACTAGAGCTATTTGTTAGACCTGCGGGATGCAGCCAAGCACTAGGTCATTGTTCTCCAAGTGCAGCGAGTGGAAATGCTGCGCGACGCGTACAGCCCGACGCCACCCAACGCCACACATTGTCTTGCGTCACCGGTGCAAACCCAACACAGGGCCGTTTCGGAAATTTTCCGCTTCCAGAAGTTAGTATCTAATTGCAGAGTCTTGAAATAAATTCTGTTCCTTGGAAATCAATCCGGAAATGGAAGGTTTTTAGCAAGTCAAAATTCATTGATAAGCGAAGGTACATCAATCAGCTTTCATAGGGCGGATTCGGAACATTTACGCAGCCCAGAAGTTAGTCTGGAAACTGTCACAAACAATGTGTGACCTTTGTTGTGACAGTTTCTTTACTCACTTTTTGGGCCGGGGTTAATTGTCCGAAACGGCGCTGTGAAAGCTCATTGATGTACCTGCACTTATCAATGAATTTTGATTGCTAAAACTTTCTAATTTCTGGATTGATTTTCAAGGAAAAGAATTTTATTTGAAAACTTTGCAATTAGATACTAACTTCTCAAAGCGGAAAATTTCTGAAACGGCCTGTGCAACGACTGCGGACGAGATCCAAGCGCGTCTAGACAGGTCTGGACACGCTCCAGACACGCTCTAGTGCTCTCCCAGCGCGTCGGTGCAGCATGCCATCAATTGGTCACGTTGGCGCGCAACTCCAGAAAGTTCACAAATGACGCACTTGACAGTGGCTTCACGCGTCTGCGCTGCACCCGCCTGTCACTGATATCATGCCCGTTCGTTGCTGCTCCCCCTTGAGAATCGCCCGAGCTGCGCGCCGGTCGTTTGAGCAGCGGCGGCCACTTGTCTGACGGCAAAGTCTCGCCTTCTTTGACGGTCGGCATAAGAAGCCGGAGAGCACCGTGTTCGATATAATCTGTCAGGATTAGCGACTCATTGAGATAAACATGCCCCCGACACATACAAGGATGAAGAAAATAACCTAGCAGGAAATCTGCCAGGAATATGTCGTCCGAAGACTCCGTCATGGTCGAAGCGTAGATTGTACGTCTCAATGACCTTGGAACGATATGGTGACTAGGGCTCTAAACCGTCCCGTATACGGGTACGGCCGTCGGAAATACGGCCGTATTTGACGACGGACGGTCGTACCCGTACAGTATAAGTGCCTGTGAGCCCGCCATACGGTACGGTTCCGTATCGCCAAAACCGTACCGTATACGGGCTCAATACGGGGTCCAAGGTCAGTTGTTTGGCCCAGAAACTCTTCAGAAGCTTTGAAATCGTTCACAGATGGAACTTACATACCTTTGCACGGTACGCACACCCCGAGAATCCACCTCACGAGACAAACACACAATACGGGTTCACATACCCGTAATGATAGTTCAGCCGTCCCGTAACCCGTACCGTAAAGGTGAGCTGAGAGCGCGATACGGGACGGCGGAAAACCCGTACCGTACCGTCCGTAAACAGTACACTTACTGTTACTGTTTAGAGCCCTAATGGTGACAAACCAAAGCTTTCCGTGCCCAGGAGCTGCTCGAGATGCCATGCAATTGTGACCCAGACGTAGAGGACATCACCACAGTTTGTGTTTTGCCCTTCGAGTGTCGTTATGCCATTTGCTCCGGCCTCGAAGAGTTTGATCATCGTGTCCAACTGCGCTAAGAAGCCGTAGTGCGCCGGCCCGGGCTCAAGGTATGCCTTCAATTTCTTCGACTGCAGCACTGTTAATGTATTTTCCGGAGGCAGGGGTTCACGTACGGTTGCCGTTTTGAATTCGAGTTCGCCGGACTGAATGAAGGAGAGCTGGCATACACTTCTGAATTGCGCGTGACTGGATATAGCTTGTGCCGAATTGCGTTTCCGATGCCGATTTGATACCAGTGCGAATACCCTCGAGTCGGCGCTCGATTCCGAGCACTCCAGTGCCGAGATTTGACTGCCCGAAGTAGTTTGAGATACTCGATACAATGACTAGATCCTGGGTTCCATTCAGGACGATAATCACGGATGAAAGCGAGGATGTACCGCTTTGAATAACTTCCCGAGGTCTTTCAAGAAAAGATTGAGATTGATCCAAGGGTACTTCTCGTGAACGCGCCTACGCGCAACGCATATGTTTGCGCCCCCGTCGCCAACGATCGCACTATACGACGTTGCAGAGTATTCCCCGAAATTTTAACCGTCATGGTGTCGAAGAGAGCTGCACCCGTGACAGAGACTCCCTTGAAAACATGGCCAGCTGTGAAGATGGAACGTCGACTCGGTGTGGTAGTGTGAAATGTGTAGACCTCATCGTGCGCGTGCGTGCTCCACCGATCCAATGATAGCGTCAGGTAGAACCGTCCACGTAGG
This sequence comes from Mycena amicta, assembly GCA_029282125.1. Classification (NCBI taxonomy): domain Eukaryota; kingdom Fungi; phylum Basidiomycota; class Agaricomycetes; order Agaricales; family Mycenaceae; genus Mycena; species Mycena amicta. The sequence continues at coordinate 8,842 of JARIHP010000040.1, read as the reverse complement.
AACTTTGCAAGCCCGGACATGAATACCGCCAGCTGTTTCGTAATTTGTGCTGTGAAAAATGCAGTGTGCTCAGGAGTGATGTAGTTTGGAGCAAGGATGAGCAAGAGGTTGACGAGCCAGGGATTCTCGACGAATGAGAATGGTAGAGCAGCGCAGATGACCAGTTGGAAGAGAGCGAGGTCGATGGCAGCCTGCCGCATCGGCGTCATTTTCACCGGCTCGAAGTATTCATTGATTTTGCCTGTCTCGCATGTTAGCCATTGAGAATGGTGTAGTCGCCGTAAATCACACCTTGAGTAGGAGCCGCATCCCCCACTTCAGCATCCGGGAGATCGGGATCCAGCGGTGGTTCGTCGTCGTCTGTTTCGTTCTCGGCATCAGCCTGAGGAACGATGGCGCCCTGCTTGGGCTTTGTGCGCAGTTTCGGACTTCAAGTTGCTGCTGGACTCCGCAATGAGCTTCTTGTATAGGGACGGAAAGTTGGCCTGTATTTTCTGCAAACATCTTATTAGCATTGATAATGGCACACAAGAAGAACGTACACTGCAGCCTATAGCATGCGATTTGATTCGTTTCGGGTTTCGCTGGGCATTGCGCAGGTCACATCCAATGCAGTACACAACTGGGACCATCTTGTCCCCGCTTGCACTGGGCTCCTCCTCCTGGATTATAAGGTCGTCCACCAGTGTACTAGTATCGCGCTTTCGGCCCTTGGCTTTGACGTTGGATGAGCGAGCTGGGCCCACTGCTGGACCACCATCGAGCTCAATCTTGCGTTGAGCGCGAATCTGGGCAGTAGCGGCTGTCGCGCCAAGCTCCGCGATGGACGCGCTTCTTGACGCGTCGTTCTTGCGAGCCTTCGCCGGCTGCTGGCTTACATGAGCTAGAGTTAATTGGGAACCGTTATCGACGCACGTCAGGGGTAGGCTCTCTCGCCCAAAATCGCGTTGCAGTGCAAACTCCAGGCTCCGTGCTCGTCGCTGCGCGGCAGTGAGCTGAGTCGACCACCTCGAGGAAGTCCTGGGCGGTGAACACCTCGGGATCATCTAAGAATGCCGTGCGGGCGTTCAGAAGTGCACCGAGGACTTCTTCCTTCAGCGGCATGTCGTAGGCTGAGAGAAAGATGTGACGCCGTGTGAGAGGCTGCAATGATTGCGCAGATTTCCGCCAATTTTAGCCTGAACATGATTATTTAACGGCCGGAATGATGCCACATTTTTAGCATGAGGTTTCCGTAGCGGGCACAGCTTCTCAGCAGTGTGCATGTGACCGCGTCGAGTAACACGATACTTGTCTTCACACTGGTTGAATACTTGTCGCAAACCATTGAATGGCTCCAATAACTCGTGTCTGAGGACAGAGTATGAGCATGAGCAGCGAAATTCCACTCCACTGGCATGCCGCAAACCGCATCGAAACAACCCAGTTGTTGATGAGCTCATGACTCGGAGTCGATACTGTATATAGAGACCGGCGGAAGGCTGTACATGGAGTATACAAGCTATCTACTCGTCTCTCCATATATTTCGCAGCTTTCGACTTGTCATTCCTGCATCATGATACTCTATGCCGTATGAGAAGTTTAGTTTAGTATGCCATGATAAGTTAGAGCTTTTCAACGGCGGTTGAATTTTATTTTACACGCTTGCTGGGTTGGGTCCGGGCCGAGCCCTACAAGGATAAACTCAGCAGATTTTCCGCCGGTCAAGTCTTCTTAAAGAACGAAGCAAAACCCAACGAGGATTCACCTCCGCCTGTAGCGGAAAAGCGGCCAATTCGAAGCATCCTCCGTCGGAGCGAGTGGAGTAAATTGGAACGCGTTCCCGTCGAATTTATCTGCGCTGTATGTACCTATGAATGCGGTTGTCGGAGTCATTGGAGTCTGTGGCTGCTACAGCATATGTGGAGCCTGGCCGCGGCACAGGAAGTGCCAGATTACGCTCAATTTCCCCAAAAGGCGATTGCGATTTAGGATAAATAGCTCAGAAAAATCGTAGGCACTGGCATTCCTCACCACCACACGTTACACCTACCACGTTAGTCTCTCCTCTTCCTCGAGCAATCTACTAACCACGCTCAAGCTAGTTGAAACCATTATGCGCGTGATCCTATACCTTGCTGCACTAGCACCTCTCCTCGCCTCCGCCTCTTATGTTGCGGAAGTGAACCACGCGATGCGGGAGGTGGATACGCTGTACGTGAGTACAGCGCTCGAGGATTACCAACCCGGGTCCAACTCCACCCTCGACAAACGCACGGACATCAAAGACTGCTTTAAATCCCTGGGCAATGTCAACGAGTGTTTCGTGCTCGCACAAGATATAAAGGCTATTGTCGACGGCCTTTCGACCTTGGTCAAGCACTGGACCGACGACAAAGACTGCTCCGTGCACACTGGAACGATCGACGGTCTGCAGTTCCGCTATGAGGCCACGGGCAATGGCAAGCTTTGCGGGACCACGGCGCAGATCGAGACAATCCGGGGAGCCCTCGACCAGGCGCTAATTACGAACGTGGACGGCAAGTGCCAGAATGTTTGCCTCCAGATGACCCATTCCGGGACCTGGCATGGCTATCTTTCGTTCACACCAGCCGGTGGCCCTGCTCCAGCGGATTGTGGAGACAATAACTACGGCTCATGCCATAGCTACGGGAAGGGATCTGATCCCGGGAGACGCGAACGTAAGTTTCCCTTTATCTTTGAAGATACTTCAGATGTTGATTTGGCTTCGTAGTAATTGCGGGAGGCGAGAACTGACGAGTGCTCGTAAATCCGAAATTCCTCGTGTACCCAGCTATTGTGAATATATATTCATGTGAATGCTCCAACTTAAAGCAAGAGCGGGGTAATCTGTCGCGGGAAGGACCAATGATTCTTACAGAAATTAGTTTCAGGATGAATCATTTGATTTGCTGCCGATGCAGGAAATTCCAGGCCCACTAACATCCCTAGCGGACAGCGTCATGTATAAAAAGGAACCAGGTTGCCTCCGTACTTGCACCAGCGCGCGTTTGAGACGCGTTTTGAAGCCTCTGCTCTTCAGTGGAAGCGACACGTGGCCGTGTCTGTCACATCACGTGTCACCACTCGCTTCTTGCGATCCGACTCCCTACATCTCTTTGACCGAGTCTACCACCGACTGCCAAACGCATCCCCGCCGCTCGTTCCCTCCCTCGCGCTTCCTTTCTCAACACCAATCCGCGACACACGGCGTACGCCCCCCATTACCGCATTCTCAACTTGAGATGTCAGTTCAGGGTAATTGGCTGGTCGACGTCGCTAAGCACAGCGTAAGTACTGGCTTTTTTGTCCCGACTCAGAGAATATCGGTTCTCCGCTGGACTGGACGCGAAGGCTATTCTCGCAGCAACCTTCAACACACGGAAAGCATGGCCAACGCCGCAATGACACGGAACTCCACCAGCTCGAACTGCTGAGCTTGACAGAAACCAGATTCACCTTGCCTGGCGTGGCCCTTGACATTTCATATCTTGGATCGCTATCACCTGTCTGTCAGGGCAGATCATAAGTATAACGCTGCGGGGACGTCGACGCCGTTTTTCCTCCGCCCACCATCCTTGTCGCACGACACAGTTTATGGCTAGCGCTCATGGACGATGTTACCGCGCAACTGACCCAGGAAATGTGCGTAGCGCTTGGCTTTTCTCTCCGAGACTCAGCTCATTCACATTCAGCCGAATGCACGATTGTCTGCATCTCATCGGAATCAGTGCGTCCTTTTCTCCTCCATCGGTATATCTCGCTCAACAGCTAATACGTCCAAAGCTCTTCTATTCTACGACCACCTCATCACCTTCGGTACCTCGTTCGAGTCCGCGCTTTCTCTCACTCCCACTCATTCCCGACGCAGGCGACGAAGTCCGCCTCCTCTGGAGACGCGCACGGACGACGAGCGCCCACTGGTTCTTCGCAGTCCGCTACGCAGGACTTGTGGGCAACATCCCGGTCACCGTATTCTCCTTTTACTCTCTCTCGGGAAACGTCCGTCGTGTGCTTTATTCATTTACCTGTAGGAAGAACTGACTGACATACATAGTGGTGCCATGTATACCACACTGGCCACCAAATCGTCATCGTCGGGACGCAGCTCTTGGCTTGCGGTGCGTTGCCTTCTCTCTCTTTCAATACACAGTACAGTACTCATGAATACCTTGAAGTTGTCATGCTCCTCCGTACCCACGCGCTCTACGGCCGAAGCCGTCGCTTCTTGGCCATCCTCCTCTCGATATCCCTCTGCCTCATCGCTGTCGTCGTGGTGCGTCTCTGCTATCTCTCTCCCAGAAAATCCACTAATTCCATTCTCGCTTCAGTGGTCCACTCTGGGCCAGCACTCGTACAGCATCGACGCGTTTCCTGGGTGTCATGTCGTCGTCGTCGACGAGGCTACGTGCGTGCTCCCCCCCATCTCTCTATCTCTTTGACGCTGACTTTCTCACAGACAATACCGTACGACGAATATCTCCTCTTCCCTTGTCTTAAAACACTCATCCTCCGCACAGACCTCGCCGCCGCCTGGGAATCCCTCTTCGCATTCGACGCCATGATCTTCATCTTGACGCTGTACAAGACGTACTCGACGTGGCGCCACGTCGGCTCCTACACACATATCCCCGTACATACCCTGATTCTTCGCGATGGTGAGCCTGACAATCCCGATTTCGACGGAGCTACTCACGATGCTCGTCTCATAGGCGCGCTGTACTTTGGCGCAATGGCGTTGGCGAATTTGGGGAACATCCTTACTTTTTAGTACGTGCGTTTTGTGCAAGTTATCGCGTGCTAACGACGGGACAGCTTGCTGGGGTACGTAACAGTATGGCCGTAGTGCCCGGTGTCCATGTCCATCTTGCTCACTGACTTCTAGCCGGTCTTAGCGGGCGCGCTGTCCACGATCGCAAGTTGGTGCGTACAGACCTACTCCGATTGCCATTGACCAAGAGTCCCTTCACAGTGTCTCGGTGACGATGGTCTCCCGACTCATGCTCAATTTGCACCACAAGACAGACGTGGGGATCTTTTCGGAGGCGGCGATGGGCCTGGGGCTGGGGCTACATACGATCGAAGACGAAGACGAATTCGAAGACGGCGGCGGAGAGACGCGAGAGGGTGTCGTAGAGCCGGAGCCCAGAGACGTCGAGGAGGTTGAGCACAATATCGGGATGCAGGCATCCGAGTACAAGTCCTAGTACTTGTACGCAGTCGAGACTCCAGTTAACTGATTCCAAGGAAATAAAACACATCCTAGTATATATACACTCAAACCCTCGTCTCATCCGTGACATTTTCGCTCATCCAGAACATACACCTCTCGATCTCCGTCGGCGTCTTCACACCCATCTCCGACGCCGTCACCGGGCTCGTGTCGCCTCCCCTCGTGAACACCAGGTGCGCGCGTCCGTCGACGCTAGCGCTGGCATCGGCGATTGCGAACGGGGCCCACACGGGCGAGGTCGCGAGTTTGCTCGCGGTGGTGTTCCCTGTGGTGCCAAAGGAGGTCCAGTAGGCGATGGCTTCCTGTTAGGCACCGCTTCGCTGGCGTTGAACCGCGTGAATGTGTTCCCGGCGTTGGCGATGGTGCTGAATGGATTGAGTGTTTGTTCGTTAGAGGAAAGGAAAGGCATACTTGGTTCCATCGAAGAGGAAGTACAAATCCGACGTATGCGCTGCCCCGCGGTATGGCGTCTGTGCGTAAATGACAGTATCCGGGGCGTTCCAGCTGGCGAAGGATTCAGAATCAGAATTCCGGATCTGAAAACGTTACCTGAAGGCATAGACGTTCTCGATCCCTCGTGCTGTTAACGCGTCCCCCATGAGCCAATCCCTGTATGAATGTGAGGGATGACACAGAGAAAGCTCGACCCGACAACGCACATGCACACAAAGATCGCCTCCCCAGCCATCGCCGCTGCGCGGTCGAATTGAGTCTCGAATGGACTTCCAGGCGTTCCTGGAGCCGGATATAAAGCCAGCGCAGCGTCCCTGTTGCGTTGGACTACAAACGATCAGCATCCAATTACTTGCAGTCAAAGGCATAACGCACCGTGCCCGGCCAACGCGAGAACACAAGTCTTTTCACATCGTCATCTGACAAACTGCGCCGGCGACCCACTCGCGAAGGTCTTTCCATCGCCCGTACAGTGTCCGCCGACGAACGCGATGTCGGGGAAGGCGCCGGATTTGATGAGGCGCGAGGGCAGGTCGGGAGGAAAAGGGTCGCTGGTGGTGCTGCGCGGGTCTGAAGGGCCTTCGATTACGGGAGCAAAAGCGCCGTTGACGATGTGGTTTACTGCGCCGATGAGTGCGCCCACAGAGGCTTTGCGTAGACACGGCATTGAGGCGGCGCCAGATACGGGGCAGCCGATAAACGCAGCCGCTGTTCTGCAGAACTCAGTGGGATAGAGGAATTTAAGAAACCCACCAAAGAACGCGTCCGTCTGATTATTCGTATTCGTTGGACCAAACCCAATCGACTGCGCAACGACTCTCTTGAAAGGAGCCGGCTGTTTTCCTTCGACTCTTAGTCTCCTTCCCTCTTCAGTAAAAAGGGTAAACGCACCCGCAAAAGCCACTGTCTGCATAATCACACTCGCACCACCCGCGCTCTCTCCGACAATCGTCACCTGGTCTGGATCGCCGCCAAAGCATTTATGTGTCGCTGAACCCACTCGAGGCCTGCGCGCTGGTCGCGCAGACCGACGTTGAGGTCGCCGTCTGCTGCGACGACCGGGCCACCGAGGAATCCCCACAGGTTCAGGCGGTACGTTATGGAGACGCCGATGAGGTTTGGGTTCTGTGCGACCCAGTCGTATAGCGGGAAGCCTTGCGGTGTCTGGAGGTCATTTGTGAGATAGCAGCTGGAAGGGAAAGGACTGACGCCAAAGTAAAATCCTCCGCCCTATACCGTCAATATTTGGTTTCAAGAGGAAATGATACTTGACGTACGTGAATATAAACCATCACAGGGAGCTTCGCGCCTGCAGAGACATTCGTCGGCTTCCACACATTGAGCGTCAAGCAGTCCTCGCTCCCAATCCCCGGAACCGCTGGCCTCTGGATACACGCCGGTCCCCAATTCCGTGCGTCTGTCACCTGCTCGGTGAGTTTGTGCTCGTTGAACATCACTGGCGCGCGCCAGCGAAGCTCGCCAACGGAGGCTCTGCGTAGGGAATGTTGCCGTAGAATGCGACGGGACCATTGAGGACGCCTGCGGGGAGGTCGTGTTGCCAGCAAATGCGGCGTATCCGAGATCCACGACGGGTCCTAGCGGCGAGGAGAGCTGGCGAGCACTGGCTGAAGCAAGGATAGGAGGAGAAGAGGTAGCATGGGTTCTCTGCGTAGTTCGTGGTTCTAAGTTTTTAACAGGGCGGGGCGGGTCAACGGTCCGTCGACGGCGAGAGTCAGCTGTCTCAAGCAAAGGTGGTCGTGTGAACAGGAAGAAGTCGAAGAGGATCCACCCATGACCAAAGCCGCCACGGTGCCATCGTTCCCTGCAGCTGCTTGAGGTTCGTCTGGGCTCGGAGTCGAAGGTGACAGTGAGCGGGTGTGAACGACTCGGACTTTGATGATCATGATGCCAGTGCGACAGCATGAACCGTCAAAGCGTTCTCACTGAGTTCCATTTTTTTTTTCGGAATGTTACAGCGAGCTTCATCGAGTACTCCCTTTGCGAATCGCAACCTAGCTATAACATAGGGAGCAGGCGGATCACGCCATCATGTGATCTGGCGCATCCGACAGAAAACAGCTATCAGCGGTCGCAAATGCTAGTAATTTTGAAAATCTCTCAGTCAAGCCCTGCAGAAGAGTCTTGCTGAGAGCTTGACTGAGAGATTTTGGAAATATCTGGCAATGTGGAGCAGTTAATAGGATTTTTCGGCGCAGAGCTTGGATCACATGATGCCGTGTGATCCGCCTGCTCCCCCCTTGCAGCTTGCTGTAAACTAAAAATCCGGCGCCGCTTGGGACTCGAACCGACGACTCGTGACCCGATGACCCGATTAGGAAAGTGTTATTATGCTCTTGTCCTCAACCACCATGGACCCGTCCTACGATGCCAGCAACCTCAGGTCCCTCTCTGCCGTCGCGCAGGTACTCAGTCAAAACCCTATCCAGAACTTCTCGCTGACGACTGCCTAGAAAATCGTCCACGCAGCATGCGACTCCAAAGGCGCCTCGGTAGTCGACCTCAAACGATTCCAGACCCTGTTCACAAACGCGAAATCCGCACGCGATATCCATCCTCTCCGCCCAGCATTCTGGACCCTTCTTGACCCTGCGCGCATCCCGACTCCTCTAGCGCTCGACTCTCCTTCGACACACACTCGAAGCATCGTTCATGCAGCGCACATCGGCATCGCTGGAGTGTATCAGGACAAACATTGTCATTCTTGAAACTCGCGCAAAATGCCCCCGCTCATCAGTCGATTTGGCCGCGTCTATGGGCCTGGGTCGAATTTCTACATCGTTTCTCCGCTCTGGTCCTGCCGGGAATTTCTCAGCAGGAACTGCTGCTGGACTTGTCGGCTACACCTCCCGTACACTCGGATATCGCAAATGCCAGAAGATAGCATGGGAAACCCCAGGATTTTTCTCCATCCTCTTGCACACTTGGAACATTCTACCGGATCTTCCAGTCGAAGGGCAGCGCCGGCTTGTTGACTATCTGGACCTTAACCCACCTGTAGAGAAAGTCACCCTCGCTTACATCGACGAGCTTGTAGCCGGCGCGGGTGGAACGATAGACCATCTCGCCCGCATGCTGCAAAGACAGCTTCATTACAGCGTAACGCGCCTGGCAGCTCCTCAGAAAACGCCGCTTGT